>VWYI01042165.1:0-40756 GCA_013399455.1 Anthoscopus minutus | reverse complement strand
TTCAGTAGCCTAAATTAGCATCAAAATAATCTTTGTGGAAAGATGTGCATAAATACAGTATAAAATCTGACTGTAGATTGTACTTATAACCCAAAAGAGGCACATTCTGTCTAAAAGAGACTGTGCAAGATACCCAATTAACTACATGGTAAAAGGAAGTTCAAAAGATGTAACTGGAATAAGCAGTGGGAATGCCTGAATCAGAGAAAAAGACTGGAGTCAAAAAAGGAGATGCAAACTGACACCTGACATCAGCTCTTTATTCCACTTAAGATGCTAATACTTGAAAAGAAATTAAGGACTAAAATACCATGTCTGTACATAGCCATATGTGCAGGAAAGATGCAGAATCATTTGAAGTACAAAAAATTGTATGCAAAAGCAAGAAATGTGTTCTCAGGAATTCTCTTGTCAGTGTAAAAAGCTTTTAGATGTAAAGACATCTGGGACATTATTTTAGACTAACTTGCAGCTGTAACCTTAACTATGGTCATATGATAACTTAAGTCACGTCATGCACTTAAACGCAAATCACAACTACAGATTTTACTGCCTGATTTACTCTGAAGGTGCCATCAGTTACAACAATACATTATTATCAATTACTGAAAATACAGCTTGGAGCTTCAAAGACATAAACAGAAAGTAAATTTTTTTGAAGACTTGCTTCACTGCTTTTCTAACCTGCCAGTTATTTGCCTTATAATAATGAGAGATTATCTAACCTTATTTAAAATAAGTGCAAGATTTTTTTATAAGAATCTGTTTGAATGAACAGAGTCTTTTAAGACACAGCAGCAGATTTTGTTAGAGCTTCTTTACTTAGAAATGAAACAGATACTCTGCAAAGACTTAAAAACTTTAAATCAAAATTGTTCCATTAAGCTATCGGTAACTGTATAAGAACAGATGGATGATTTTCAGTATTTAATGACTTTTCCTTCATTTCATTTTATAAACCATCTACAATTTTATGTTGATATCCTACCTTTGCCACTATTTTTACTAGACATTGTATGTGGTGTCATGATTTGTCTTCATATATGTAAATAAGTGATCTGAGATTAATGTTTCTTGACTAAATCTTTCCTGGGAAGAACAAAATATGTCATTTTTGCTTACCTTCCTCATGGATATGACTTTGTCATAAGCTGTATGATGTGCTTTTCTGGGCATGCCTGCCAGTGCTTCTGTGTGTTGTGCTGCTCTGTTTGCCTACTCCCTATCTGTATGGATACAGAATTATGTCCCTCTTCAAAAGACACCATAAAAATACCGAGAAAAATATAGTAATTTAAAGACAGCAAAAACAAAGGACTGCTCTTTCAGGGAGAAGGTCTATGCTGCTATGAGTTCTAGAAAAAACAAAAATTTAGTTGTAAATGAGGGAAAGAAACATCAGTACTGGAAGGAAAACACAAGGCACAAGGAAGGAGAATCACCAGCTCTTCAGAAAAAAGCCAGGCAGCTGCCTGTATCTCACACCATTTTTTTCAGCTCTTTATATTGTTAAAATCAAGATAGGATCTCTATAATGCCTGTATTTCATCCACTTCACTCACCACATTTCTCTGCTATGATACTTTAAGAACCTTTGCCAATTAATTTGCAACTGAGAAAAGAAAGAAATTCCTGATGGCTCCTGGGGAGCCTTGTAAAGTCTTTTCTGGTTGGACAGCAGGGATGCAGCTCTCAGGGAAGTGTGCAAGACAGGGAAACTGCACACTAAGGCTGATTACAGAGGCCAAAAGGCAGTGCCTGAACTCTGCTCAGGTTGAAGAGGGCAAGGATTCACTATGAGGCCTTGAGGAGAGTTCAGAGACAAAGTTCACAGGGTGGACACAAAGGCAGCTGTTAAAATTACAAAATTAGATGATTATAAGATTACAACCTAGGTCCTTATAAACCTATATTATGCAAGATTCTTAACCCTGGCTTTATTTAAATTGTTACAGCAGAGAAGACTGTTTCTGCAAACAGAAGCATCTTGGCGGAATCCTCCATACTGGGTGACCTCCATTTCTGGTGACCAGAAATTCCTCTCAACAAATTCAACACCAAGGACAGATGAGTGCTGACATTACAGTGTATCATCCAGGAGGAGTTAATGTTGAATTTCATTATGGACATTAGTTTCCAATTTTTCTTGCAGTAAACTCAAATTATTATCTTTACTATTGCCATAATCCATCTCCCAGCTGGGCCATGTTACTAAACTACAATTTCAGTTCAGCTTGTTCCCATGTACTTAGCTCAAACTGTTTAAATAACATTGTTCAAATAAATTACCATTAATCACACTGTAAAAACATCTATCTGGCAACACTTAAGACGAAGCTGAAACTGATGTTCTTATAACATAAAGGCAATGGGTTATAGAATCATAGAACCATAGAATGTTAAGGCTTGGAATGGACCTTAAAGATCACCTAGCTCCAGCCCACTCCCACTGGGACACCTCCCACTAGACCAGGTTGCTCAAAGGCCTTATCCAGCCTGGCCTTGAACAATCTCAGGGATGGGTCATTCACAGCTTCTCTGGGCACAGTGTGCCAGCATATTACTACCCTCACAGTAAAGAATTTCTTCCTAAGATCTAACCTAAATTTCCTTAAATTTTCTAAATCTTCTACTACTGCAGTTCCTACCAGAGTCCCTCTCTGGCTTTCCTGTAGCCCTGCTGGAGCCTGAAAAGTTGCTACACAGCCTTCTCTTCTGCAGACTGAACAGCTCAAATTTTCTCAGCAATTCACAGGTGAGGTGCTCCAGTCCTCTTATCAACTTCATGTCCTTTCTCTGGACTTGCTCCAACAGTTCCATGTCTTTCTTATGTTGGCAGTACCAGAACTGTGCTCAGCACTCCAGGTTATGAAGGTTTTAAATTCATCGTCCAGTCCCATCAAAAGCTGCCCTTAGCATCATTCTCTCTGGAGCTGAGTGAAAGATTTAAAATTCAGAACACCTGTAGATTTGTGGAAAATAATAGAACCGTGGAGCAGATAGACAACATGCCTGAATTGTCTGCATCTGAGGAAACTGGTGTAAAAATGCTGCATAGATGTGCACTACAATTACAATAGTATGAAGTCTGTCCATGGAAGAATGCCAATAACATCTGTTTTCATACACATGCTCTCACAAAGCCTAATTCATGAGAAATTGGCACAAACACCTGTTTCACATTTACGGGAAAATGTGACTCAACAGTTTGGGCCTTGTGGCTACCACTAGTCAAAGGCATTTACGTCAAAGCTTACTGCAACCGCACATAGATCCAAGTTCTTCTCTTAGGATAGTAATAATGCTTTTTTCAGGATTTATGGCCCTAAACTGTCATTTCCAGCTGCTGTCTTCTGCTTTACTCTCAAAAAGATTTTACTTTGACCAGATAAGGAAGCAAAATAAGGGTAAGGCTAGACTGGACCAGTATTAACTTGAGTTACACTTGGACATTCCTGCAGACTGAGGGACAATAAATATCACCTTCATCTCTGAACACTTTGTTTTGAGGCAGATCTCTAAAGAATGAGTGAAGCCAGTGGCTTTTGCTGGGCAGCTCCTGCTTGCCTGTTCTGTACATCTTGAAGGCAGCTAAAAATCTTCCTCGTTGCGTGGTAGTGAAGAAAATCAAGCAAATGTTTCTTATTCAAGTATCATTCCAACAGCAGCACTTCGTTGAATTCTCTGGCTTTATCAGTTCAGTTATTATTTTTGTATTATCTGGTAATTTAGATACAATTATTGTAGATTCTTCAGCCTGTGTTAGATATTCTCTGTACTCCCCAGAGTTTTGTATCCTGTTTTATACTTCTTCTCTTGTTTTTATCAGTTGTCACCTATTGTGCCTCAGTACTTTACTCTTGGGTACTTCAATTATATATGAATGTGATATGCTTCACAGCAGCTACTTTCCATTTGCCATCTAAATATCTTTATAGATTAATGTAGTAACCTACATTTAACTTTACAGGCAGTTGTGCAAATCTACTGCACTTCAGCTTTTCAGTTTTGGTGTGGTTATTTTGTCTGCTTGCTGTTATTTGATAATTGATTTCTAGATAGGTTTGGTGGTTTTTTGTCTTCTGCTGTCCAAATCACAAATAAAAGGGAAAAAAATAAAATGAGAAAAAAAACCCAAACCAACTGGTTAGGGAAGTCACAGAGACTATTCCTAAACCTGAAGGGAAAAGAGGCTAGCTTGGGATATTAAAGGGCTCATCTCTAAGGTTTAATCATATTGGCTCCCTTGGTGGTGTTCATTTACTTAAGTTCACCAATTTTTTAAGAAAAGTTCTATTACAAGACCGGGTAGTTTGTCTGGTTTCAATGTCTTAGCAGAAGAAGTAATTATTTGCAAAGCATTGGTAATACCTTACCAGACTGATTTTCAGAAGCGCTTTCATCCCACAATTAAGCAGAATCTGTTATCCCTGTACTCTTATAAATAAGACATTTTGAAAACAGTGAGGCAAGATCCCTGCTCTAGTATTGCTTACAGAGATAAAAGCCAGGTAAAGAAGGTGGCAGGCATATGAGCTGACATTAACATTTATAGGAATATCCTTTGACTTATTTCCAGAAAATATCTGCAATCTCTGTGACACAAATATTTGTTTGATACTTTTGTAATGTTTTTTATGTAAATATGAACACAGTGAAGGAAAATCAAGTATACCTCACATCACGCTTCCCTGTGCTCCTTATACACTATCACAGGATAGTGAAATAGAATTTAGTATCAAGTTCTTATAACTTTGAGGTTGGGCTCTAAGTCTTATTAATGATATGAAATAAGAGTAAGTGCACTACATTATATAAACCATTTTTATAAGGGTTTGTTTTTTTTTTCCTGATATATGACAGATATCTTTGCCTCAGTCTAAAATGATCTGGGTAGAAAACATATGCTGAAGAAAAAGACCTGCCTACAAAGCTTATGCCTGACTACAGATAATTTAAGGATGTTCTCAATTCTTAAAGTTACTTCACAGAGCAGATAATGATCTTCTCAAACTCATGGAATGTAGGGGGCTTTTGTGGAAAACTGAATTTTAGACTAATATAACAGTTTCTTAAGAACTCATCTTGCTGCTTGAATCTAAAAATACATTTATATTACTATGCCAGTATTCAGAAAAACATATAAAACAATAGGCATATATTCTTGCAGGAAAAAAAGTCCCAGTGCTAGAAGAACAGAAAATAGCTCCATTGGACAAAAATAATTCAAAAGAGAAGCCTTCAACTTATAGCAATAATATATTGTATTTGTTTGGAGTTTTGCTTTTCTGAATCCCATGAGCACCTAACATATCTTTTAGACTATTTTGAAATAATTTTAAAAGTAAATAATTTGGTGGGATTTTTAAAATCAATTTATAATTTTAAAATAACCCATTATTTGAGTGGCAGTCTGACTAATCAGGAAAACAGCATGAACAAATGGTAAGTAAATATAAATCAAAACACATCAAGAAATAAATGTCTGAAAAAACCGCCAGCAATGCAATAGGGAATTCTCTGACTTCAAATCTGTGCAAATACAGATTGAATTTAAGATGTGTTGTTATTGGTTAAATAATTTTAATGAAATATAAAGACCTATGTGCTCTTAAATGGATAATTCATGTGCAATGTTATTGTCTCCCAAGGTTTAATTAAATGTTTGCCTTGTGGCTAATCAGCTACAATTAATAAATTAAGTCTATATTCATGTCACTGATAGGGAATGTTAAAATGGCCTCCATTGTAATTTCAGTATCACTTTTGTGTCTGGTTAATAACAATCTAATGTGAGAAATTTCCACAAAATAATTTGGTAGTGAGACTATGACAAAGTTCCAGTAGTATAACAGACAGGTTTAAAACAATGCCTAATTTCAACTTTGGAGGTAAGTACCCAGCAGTACTGGATGTGGAAGTGTATGTTAAAAAGTGCTTTTCACCCCTAAAGTTTCCAAAATTCAATTGAAACACTCTACCAAAAAAGAAGTAACATTTCTTAGCCTTATGGATAGAAAAGAGTTTACACAGTGGAGCATAAACATCCATTAATCACCAGAACTACTGAACTCAGAGGATTTGAACCATCTCTGGCATGACACACCTAAGTGTTGCCTTAGACTATGTAAGAACAACACATTCTTTTCCTAGACATGACCTTTCCATGCCTTTTCACTCCTGCTACTTTAAGTTATAAACCTCTATAGGTAAGCCTTTAAAATGTGAGCTCCTGCTCAGTACTCTCCCATCTGAACACTTCCTATAAGTCCTGGGCTAACAGAGAAGAGGCCAAAGGCAATGCTGGCTGTCACTGACAGTGTACCAGAAGTGATCTAGAAAGAGAATTTTAGATCTGCCAACCTCAAAAGACATCTGTTCTCCATAGTTAGCATGTTCTTATTTGTTATTTATCATTTACTCTGCATTAGTGCACACAGGTCTCAGGGCTGAACTCCATCATAAAAAGGAATCTGTAAATAATTGTTGTTGTCTGTATCAGTGTTTTAGATGAGATGCAATCAATAGATATGACCAGAACTAGAAAACAATAATGAAAGAAGAGTTTAATAGAAATTAAAAGCCAAAGATCTTCAGGGACCAAGTGCAAAACTTTGGAGCTCCAGCTTACTGGGGAAAAAATAATTTGTCTGCCAGCTGCTCTTGCTGGCAGTCTTTTTTATTATCTCAAATAATTTTTTTTATCAATTTAAACATAATTTATCATACAAGGAACAGAACTGTACAGGATAATTCTACTGTCATCGCTTAAGTCATTCATTTTGATTGCACCTCCTATGATTTAGTTAGATTCTCATTCAGCCACAAGCCATACCACGTACACAATCATGAAATTCACTCAGAGGAGTCTGAAAGGCTGTAAATACTGCTGTCTTCCATTAGGATAAAGAAAGGCATAATTAATTGCTGTATAATAAGAATATTGGCTGCATATTTTGTCTCTAGGAAATGAAAACTTATTTAAGAATAACTTATTTCTCTTGGGCTTATAAAGACATCTTTATCTGTACATCACTATTCTTTTACCCAGGCTTCCATTTATTACAGAATGAAGACTATACAAATTATTGTATTAGAACTATTTAGCTCAGTTGTCCATGGAACAGCTTGTCCCAACATACACCAGAATAAACAGATAATAACACACTGAATACTGAAAATACAGTAGAGTTTTCTAAATGTGATTACAGTGGCTTTTTCACTTAGTTACTAATATCAGTTCTACACATGAAACATTTTTTTAAATGCTCTATAGGATAAACAGTCATAACCTAATTCTGATTACAATTTCCCATTCAATCATGAAGGAGACCTTCAAACTCACTTGCCTGAGGCACTGAGAAGCTCCAGGTCTTTGACGCTCATGAAAGGAAGATAACAATCACTCTTCAGGGGAGAGAGATTTTATTATACATACCCCATGGGGTTTTTTTATCCTTTATCAAACTGCACCTTTGTGGGCCTTTAATTTCTTAATGGGTTGTTTATCCTTTCCCCCATAATTCATGATGAAAAGCTAGATGCCACAGAGATATTGTTATAGTGATGAAAAAGTTGTACTGATGAGTTGAGTCAGTGATGTAGTTTGATTAACTTTTTATATAAATCTTTCTAGACAGCTTTCAAAAGAAGGCCAAACAAGTCAGTTGACAATGTTACAAATGTTTCAGTAGGTGAAAATCCTTTTGATGCAGAACTATAAAAACCACATGAAATAAGTAAACAGAACCAGGAGGAGATATTGATAGATAAATTTCATTTTATCCTAACATATAAAGTGCATGCTGGGGCACTTTTGTCTGTAATGCATGTAGAATATAGGGCTTACAATGGCATGATATATAAAGACTTAAGACAATGACTTTTGGAAAGCTGTATTACTTGCAATTCCAACATCCATGACTAAGTTTATTAGGTGCTCTCAGGCAAATGGCAAGAAAATCTTTGTACACTGATTGCTACCTGGTAGCAAGCTCAATGCTGTCCCACTCCAGTTCCCTGGTTAGATATTTTTAACAATTTGGCCTTTCTTCCTTTTATTTTCTTCATACTTTTTACTACTTTAGTTTTCACCAAGCCTCTCCCACTTTCCTCCCTTCTAAAGCGAAGGACTGGGAACACTTCAGGTTTGCGGCTTTTTTGTGGACTGGACAGGTTGATAAGTAATAGGAAAAACAGAACTACCAGGGACCAAAGATGGACAGGTAAGCAGGAATCAAACCACTTATTTTTTAATGAGCAGTATTCAAGTATTCAGTATTCAGGAGTATTCAGATATGTCCTGGTAAGTTTTGGGCATTGCCACATTTAAGCAGAGCAATTCCTTTTCCATGTAAACATTAAAGGTGCACAAACATATTTCCTAAGGGTACATGATCAATACATTGCAATTTTGCCTCTCTGGGTTACATTTTTGAATATGCCAATGTCTGAAATAATTTTTTTCCAAACAAATTAATTCTTCACACAGTTTTTGAAAATAGCATCTGCTATAAAATTTTGTCACTCCTTGGACATTATCATTGCTTACAGAATTGGGAGAAAACCTACTCTAATGATAGGAACAAAAAAGTCCTAGCAACTTTTTTTAGCAATTTTTTTTCCATGGACAGACATCCTTTTCCTTCAGGACTTGCAGGCCAAACATTTCTAGGCAAATTAAATTGGTGCTAGAACACAGCATTATAATACGAGTTGGTTTCATCCTTAATCACAGAAAGGCTACTGCCTCTTCATATTACTAGAGATGTAGACTGCCTTTGATTCTCTCCTAAAGAGTGTTCTCTCTAACTTACATATTGTTTGGCGTGCAGGATCCTTTGAACACATCTCCATAAAAAAAATTCTTACTTTGCTTCCAAGTCAAATGAATTATATATGTTTAACACACGAGATGTAGCCATAGTGTAAATGTCTGCTTGTGAAGTCCTTCAGATATTATTCCAGAATATTAAGAGCAATTTTAAATCTGCTGGTTTATCTTTCTGGTTTTTACAAGTTTGCTTTGTAAGTTTATATACAGGATACAAATAAGTGTGTCGTCAAAGTGTTTAATCCAAAAAGCCAAATGATAATAAGTAAAATGCTTTACTGAAGTCTAATTAAATTACATCAATAAGCAAAACCTGCAGTCCCTTTAAGACAGCAAAGTCTGGTTGCCAGGCTCTATTTTTCTGCCAGGATATATTGATTTTTTAGCAGAAGCCCACAATAATTGGAAATATCTTTTTTCTTTTAAATTATTTATTAAGTGAGCTAACAATATTGTCTATTCCGTATTTTGCCTGATCAATCTCACATTGGTAAAATTATTATTTATGGTTTGAAGATATTAGAAAAATACTAGCTTCATCCTCCTTAAAAAAGTCTTAGTGTTTCAAGAACTTCTGAATATGAACATTGATAGACATGTTCATGCCAAAGGGTTTAATGGCAGTTTTCTTTCAGTAACTGAACGACTCCCTCATCTTTGAATAGAAAACAACTCTTCAGCACTAACAACATCATTACATCAGCTGCCATCTTCCCAAATGACAGAAGAAATGTGTATATCTTGAACATTTGAAGTTTGTCACTGACTAAGGTTTAAGGTTTCATCTTCAGGTCTTAATAGGGTTGTTTTCTGTATTCTGTACTTGCAAAAACCCTCCAATTTCCTCATTTTAACTCAGTTGACTATATGTATATTTCCCTCATAACCTTTCACTTGCCACAGCAATTTTCTACAATTCCTACCTTTCAGTGTCCATGAATGACACCATATTCTTTCTCCAGTTTTGCAGATGCTTGCCTTGTAAACCACCCTGGCTTTTCAGCAAACATATTCCTTAGTTGTGGCATTCTAGCTGAGTGGGTATCTGCTTCTACCACCTTTAAGCCACTTCCAATTACTATTCTCCCACTTCAGATTAAATTTCTTCTCCTAACAGACCTACCTTATAATACTATTCACCTTTATAAAATTAGCACTTCCAAAGGATTAAGTATATGTATTATTGGCTTGGGCTTAATTCTGTTTGTACATATCAAATATGATCAAATCATTATCAGTTACACCTAAGTTATGGCTAATTTCTAGTCTGTGATCAATTCCTTTTCATCTGACAAGATGAGGTCTAATATAGAATTCCTCTGTGTTGGATGCAATATTTTTTGAGATAGGAAATTGACATTTTAAATATTTTGAAACTTCAAGTACATTTTAACACTGGCAGCACATACTGAAATTCACTCAGTACAGCAGCGCTTTCCCTAGGTGGTGTAGGTGGATAAGGCATAGGTCATGCTGTTCTCTAGTGTGATTTGATATCAGCTAAGTACCCTGTCAGCTTCTGACTTATCCACTAGAACATTGACCCATAAACATTCAAGATCCTTTGTTTCCAATTGCCATCAACTCAGAAACAGGTAATGCCATTTTAAGTGCTTTCTGTCCTCTTGATCCTTCCAACATAGATTATAGCAATTGATTCTGACATTCCTGTTTTCTGAACAGTTGTAGCAATAAAAACTAGGTCAAATCTCTGCTAAAAAAAATTATCTCCTGCTGGTGTCAAGTTTCCAACACAAAAAGAGAAGTCACTGAAAAATCTCTGCTCTTTATATTCAGTAACATCCCAATTGGGTTTCTCTTATAGTTTTCATTTGCACTTAGCAAAAGCTCATTGATTCCTTCTCAATATTTTAATTTCTGACCAGCCCCCAGACACCCAAGCAGGCCAGCCCCTTAGAACAAGTGCTTTGTGACAGTAAATTAAGCAGCAAACTCTCATCAACAGAAAGTGGGGACATTTTCCACAAACCAAATGCCTTCAATGTTGTCACTTTGATATTCAGTCTAATGTTTTTTCTACTTGCTCTTTCACCTTACTCAGGAGTCCTGAAGGATATCAGGGAGGTTCAGAGGTCCTGGAAAGATGGAGGGAAACAACGATTATTCAGGGACTAGAGCATTGGTCTTAAAAGTAAAGGCTGAGGGAGCTGGGCCTGTTCAGTCTTGAGATGACTGTATCGGCACCTCATGAAGGTCTGTCAGTATCTGTAGGAGAGGTACCAAGAGGATGGACCAGGTTCTACTCAGTGGTGTTGGGCAATAGGACAAGAGGCAATGGCAGAAACTGATGGACAAGAAATTCCACCTGAATATTAAGAACTTCTTTACTGTGCAGTGACCACACACTGAAACATAGTCCACAGAGATTGCAGCCTTCCCCACTGCGATATACAGGGTCCATCGGGACACAATCCAGCGGCATGTGCTCTGGAACAACCCTGCCTAAGCAGGGAGGTTGGACCAGATCCACTGTGGTCCCTTCCCACCCCAACCACTCAGCGATTCTGTGAAAGAAGAAAACCTGCTCACTGCAGGTGTCTATTTATCATCTGAGATTGCCCACACTTCCTTAGGCGTCCATGCGATCCTAGTTCTTTGCTTGCCAGCTTTAGAAATTCGCTCAGCTTTGAGGGACCCTCCCGCTTGAGGCAGCCCATTCGGAGCTCACCTGAGCTCCTGGAAACCACACCAACACCCCGGGCCGTACTGATTTTTCACAGCCGCCGTATTTTCCGCCGTCAGCGCCCCCTGAGCCCGCCGGGAAGGGCTGGGATGGCCGTGAGGACTCCAGGAGCCCGACCTCAGCGCCGCCTGGCCCCGGCGCCGCCCGCCCCCGTCGCCATGGCGAGGCCTCGGCGTCCCGTGAAGGGCCGGTTCGGCGGGGAGCTCGTCTTGCGGCCGCGCCATGAAGCCAGGTCTGTCCCCCGGGGAACGGCGGCTGGTGAGGGGTACATTTTATCGGTACCGGAGCCAAGGGTCAGGGTGTGTAGCGGGACAGGTGAAGGCACACGTTGAAGTGTCCCTGGGCAGTAGTTAGTGACAGCCAAGCAGCGGCGGAGGGCAGCTGAATTCCCAGAGTCGCAGGGACGGAGGCCGTTGAGGATACGGGTCAGGCTGGGGCCGTGACCTCGTCCAGGCCCCTTGGAACAAATAGCATCTATCACGCTGGTTGTAGATTTCAAAATGTTATTGTTACTTTTTAATTTTTTTTAATCAATTTACTCTGTTCCTTTCAGTTGTAATAAAGCAGCATGCCAGTAAGTCTGTCCTGTCACATTCTGTTATCCTTTTATTTTACGAGGTGCCAAGTAGTAGCAGATATGCCCACAAAGACAACAACCGTGTCTTGTATCCATCCCTGCTTCCTCACCTCCTTCCCTCCCTGGGAAATCCTTAGCCTCCAATCAATACCTCAGAAAATGTGTAGGAAGGGCAAAGAGGCAGCCAACAGGTTTCCCAAAAGGTGCTGGGAAAGGCATCATTGCTATCCACTATCAGCTGGTGTGATAGCATCATTGCTATCCACTATCAGCTTTGGCTTCAGTGCACCTTGGAGCACTTACAGATCATGGGAGATTCCTCATTGTGGGATTAAGTGAAGCACTTCTTTAAAAACAAACTGCACCACCTCATCTTTCACTGAATTCTGTGGATGTTTAAGTAAATGAGACGTGGTTTGGACTTGATAATAAAGGAGCAAGATGTAAAGTGGTCTTTAAATGACTAGCAATGAAATTTATGCGACTGAAATAGCATGGGTTTCAGAAGGATGTGCTGCTGGTGCCTTCTGTCATGTGTCTGTGGTTATAATTTACCTGTAAGAATTTACCTTGGAAATGAGGGAAATACACCCTCCATGTCACTCTGAAAGCAATGTCCCACATCTAAAGTAAAATTTCAGTCCGCATTATTATGAAGCAGTTTGGGTTTTTGGTTTTTTTCCTCTTCCTGAGCTTTGAGTTTGAAATAGGAGCCAGGGTCATATTTTAGTCCTTGTGAGGCAGAAACATGCTAAGAATATCTGCATATGTGCTTCATGTGAGATTTATGTGCCTGATATCCTCTTTTCCCATAGGCTTGATTTCTGTGGATTGGGAACATGGGGCATGTGAGCCAGCAAGGACTTGTACTGTGCTCCAGCCAAGTGTTTCGTGGCAGTCCCCAAATTACAGCTCCTCATCAATGGCTTTCCATGGCTGCAGTGGCTTTATGGGAGTCTCCTTTCAGCTGCTGCTTCCCCTCGTTTTCTGCCCCACAGCTGCAGTCAGCCCCCTTGTCTTGCCAAATTCATCAGCCTCCACTAAGGCATGGCTGTGTTCATTTTCTGACTTGATACCTCACAACAAAGGAGCTTTGCATCTTCTCTGGGCTTCAATATTGTTGTTCCAAAGTTTAATTACTATTTCTCACTGAATAGCATATTCCTAAAAAGGGGTTTTCCTTTCTATATAGTTTTTGTATACAAACCTGTCATTCTCTGTGAGAAGTTTTATAGTGGTGAATTGGACTTATGGTTTTTGTTCTATTTGTTCTATTTGTTCTGTTTTGTTCTATTGATTTTTTATTTTCTAGGATACACTTCTGTTAAATTTCTCTGCCTGCAATTGCAGACCAGTTTATGTATAAATAATATCTTTTTTCTTTCTGTAAAAAATGTTGTCATTAGTATGAGGTCCCAAAAGAATGACTTAGGAGAAATATCCTATCCTGTCACCTTTTCAAACTATAGTTCTCCTTATTATTTAAGTTCTAAGTAACACAATTTTAAAAATTACTTCACTATAACCACAGCAAAATACTTCATCAATGAAGTGGCTTTTGATCCCAGAAAGGCTAATATATAAAATATCTGCTAGTCTGGTGCTGATCATTCAGTAACAAATTGATTCATATCTAATACTTATTCCCCAAAAATAAATTTCCTTTCACTAAATGTAGCAAATAGTTAAATTCTTTCTCCCCCTCTTATTATATTCTGTTTTTCCATCCCTATTAAAAGTTTATGCCTTCAGGCCTACCAGCAGGGCATGCAATACCTACATTAAACCAAATTTAAAAGTAAGGGTGCTCCTGCTGCTAACGTCCTCAGATCACAGACATGCAAAATGAAGGAACTGGCAGCTGAAACTTTAATGGTAGGAAGTGTAGACTGAATACTTGGGGAAAAAACACAGTAGCTCTATATGACAAAAAAGTCCTATTAGCATTTATATACTTCAAAAGGACATGCTAGATGATTCTAAATAACTGTGGGGGTTTTGGGTTTTGTTTTAAGTAAAATCTTGTGTTGTAAGTATAGCATTACTTACATTTTTTCCCCTTCAAAAGCTTGTTTCTATTATGATTGTGTAGGATTTTGAACATTAACACAGTACCTGCCATTGCTTTGCACCCTATTTGTCCATGTTGTGTATTAACTTAAAATATTATCAATACTTAGACCTAGATAGCTTGAGGAAGCACAGGGAATCCCATGCAGGTGTGGTTCCTGAGTCAGCTGTTTTGGAAATCAAAAGCACTTCGGTGAAAGAGAGGAATCCATGGAAAGTTAAATAATGACCATTCCTTTGTGTTATGTCTGACTGAAGTAATGCTGTGATTTGTGTGGAGCTGGAGTTAGGTTTTAATGCACTGGAAATAAGAGAGAGTGGGCTGGAAAGCAACACAAGGAGAAGAAACCACATTGCTGTGAAGGGATTCTTTCAAGTAACGTTGCTTTTGTTTGTTTGTTTTAGTTAAAATGAATGTGTTGCCTCAAGCGATCCTCCAAAGCCCAGGGGAACACCCCAAGTTCATAGAGCAGCCTCTTTTCCCCCCATTAGACTTTGCAAGGTAGGTACCTCTTCTCTTTTAAAGCATCATTTTTGCTGTGAACAGCTTCAATCAGCTGTGCCAAGGTGACAAATTATGTTTGCTCTTTCACAATATTTAAAACTACAAAAATCACAGGCAAGGAAATTCTCTCCTAGGAAAGTTCCACAGTTAAAAGAGAACAAAAAACAAAAAGGTGTCCATTGGATTAAAATGCATTTCTTGTTAAAAACTGAGTGATTTAAAATTCAATAGGAGCCAATTTACAGGTGAAGTAGACTCTTTTTATACACTTTATGAAATACTGTGAGTACTTACAGAAACACCAGAGAAATAAAGCAGCTTGGAAAAGGCAAGTGACAACCTCTGGAAGAAAAGAAATTGTGGCATTTTAGCAAATGCAATCCTCATCTCAATTCTGTAAAAAAAATAATGTCCATTCCAAGTCACAGTCTCTTTTCTTCACACTGATTAATTAATTTTAATGTTTTTAATTCTCATTTCATATAGGAAGCCATAATGATTTTCTTGAGTTGATGGAATTTCCTAGTGTACTTTTTCCTAAGTATCACTTGCCCATCTTTTCTGTGTTATTGCTACATTAGCGTCATTAATAATAACAACCTGGGTAAGATGAGTGTTTGTTATTTTTAGTAAGCTCAACTCTTTATGATGGATGACCATGTTTGTAGTTGCACCAGTCCAATACAGATTATTACAGAACTTATGAAAAAAAGTTTTTGCTTATGTTTTTTTTTCTCTTTGGCTGTAGTTTGCTTTGAGTTTGAGAGTATTACCAATCAGAAGTCAGAAATTCATACTTGGCTATAAGGCAGGTGACATTTTAAATTGTATATGGTTCTAAGGGCTTTTTCCATGATTTTTTTTAAAATTTATTTATTAAGATACCTTTGTAAAGACAATGGAAAGTCATCAGGCTTTTCTTTGTTTCATTTGGAGGTGCTTTTTAACTGCAGTGTGGATTAAATTGCAGCAAGCTGATAGGAATTTGCCTGTTCACTGTCTGAGTTTGAAGGTTTTGACTTTTTCTCCCTTCTTCCAAAGATCTTCCTAAATTTTGATTATTCTAGTGTGAGAATTTCGATATTGAATACATTTTGGTTTTGATTATAAGTGAATTTTCATGGCAATATCCATAAAGTGTACATTTAGGCAGATCAGCAGCAACTCCTACGGATTAAGGGCAGCCTTGAAGCACAAGCCTGTGCTGGTGCCACTCAGCAGCAGCAAACTCTGGAACAAATTTAAAGACACTGTTTGTGAGGGAAGTTTTCACTGTTACATTTTTTATCTCTGCTTTGCTTAGCTATTTTGTTTTTATTTAAATGAACTTTGTGAAGTGTCTGTGGTATTCTTAGCATAATAAGGTGCATGACACTTATATTAACTAACATTATGAAAAGTTTACTCTCATCACTGTAATGAAAGACAGCAGTGTAATACAGACAGAGAAAGAGCAAAGTAATGGATTTATGTGGAACACTAATGCTGAATTTCTTTTATCTTTGAGTGATTAACCAGACAATCTTTGTGCTCTTTCTCAGAAGAATAAATTCACATTACTTTTAGAAAGATAACACCCTCTACAGCTGGGATATCAGATTCTATTTACATATACCTTACGGTCAGTAAGTGCATAATACCTTTTCCAGGCATCTCATGTTTATCAGAGTGGAGATGCAAAGATATATCGTGGCTGAAGTGAAAGGTGAAATGGTGTGCAGTTCAAATTTTGAACCTATATCCATGCATCTTGAAATTTGCTCTTTATTTTAATGACCTTTGGATTATCCCCTCAGTGGAGCACCTTTTTCACTGCAGCTCAAATTGTGGAAAGCCAGGAGCAGTATTAAAATATTGCATTGCACCAAGGAAAACATTTTGAGGTGGATTTGAGAATTCTTTTCTTGATTTGCCTTTGTTTTTAATTTTGAAGAAGCTAAATATGAAATAGATTGGACCACTCTGGTCCGTACTGATAATACAAAAATTTAATGGTTCTGATTTAGGAAACAGTTTAAATATGGATATCTTAATCAATTATTACTGATTTAGCTAATATACAATTTTTTCTAGTTTAGACAGAAATATCAGATAACCAGATCCATGAAAGCTAATACCACCTCTGTTTTCTTTCAGAAATAAAGATCTGAACTAGCTACAGGCCAAAAAATTAAAAATATATTTGTATGTGCTTATAGAATGTCTGATATATTACTTTGTCAATATTTTAGTGTTTAGCTCTACTTAGCAATGATAATGTATTATACATGCTGCAGAAGACTAAGTTAGCACCTTACAGTGTTTCTTTTAAATTTTTTCATTTAAATTTAGGATTCATTTGATCAAAGACAAAGATGCCATAGATGATTATTTGGCAAAGAATATCAAAGGGGTGTCAAAAGAAGAAGCTGCTGCGTAAGTTGGCTTTTTCGAGGCATTTTAACATCCATAAGTTTATAGTTTCCTTTGTTTCTAGTCATCATAGTTATTTAAAGTTCCCTATGCCCTACCCTTTTTAGTGGAACTTCACATTTAAAAATTGAAGTTGCTATAAAATAATGATGTTTCATTTCTCCTGATGTTAAATATATCAAAGCATTTATCTCCTTGGTTTTTCTAATTTGTATATTTACCAATTAGATCAGATTTGTAACATTATTGTTAAGATTGTGTCAGTAATTAGTATATTATGCCACTGCCTTTTTTTTTCCTTTCCCCTTTTCCTTTTTTTCTGAGCCTTTGTGAAATATCTCCTTTGGGGTGGGAGCTTAGTGTCCTGACATACATGTTCTTGTAGTTTTGAATTACTATTTATCCAAGCCCAAGTGCTGACTTCTGTAGTGAAGCATTTAATACCCCATTAGTTATTTAAAAACCCAGTGAATGAAATAAATCTAGATAACTGTTGTTCTTTTACAGCTGAGGTATTTACATTTAGAAGTTACAAGAGACTATGACTTATTCTTCTGGAGTCTTTTAACATATCTGGGGTTCAGCACCATCAAAATTAATGAAATAATTCTAACAAACTGGATTGCTGGTTGCTTAAGTGAGCTGATTTATTTATTTCAATATTTAAATAATAAAAGGATGCATATACAAGGCTCTAGGCACCTTAACAATGAATATTGCAAGATCACCCTTGCAGCATAAAAACATTCTATCAGTCAGACAGATTCCACCAGCTAGTTTCTTGCAAAACGTGCTTTTTTTTCTCCTTCCTAGCCTAAGAATGTGCCTGCAAACCTTCCTTAAAAACTTCCACGGTGAAATCTAGAAAATTAGTAGAAATATCAGACGTCAGGGAACAAGCAGAGAACTAAGCACCTTCCCTCACTGCCCCCCTGGTTCCATGCCAGCTGTGGAAGTGGCTGTTCTGTTCATTACACTCCAACAACTGTCACAGGCTGAGTTGCCTTCTCAGGGAGCTGTTTCAGTCCTCAGCCCCGGTGGATTTCCACACACCATGCCAGAGACACAAGTGTTCTCTCTGAGGTGATTACAGCGGAAGTCACTAATATTTTAGGAAGGCCTTGGGCCTTTAAAGTCCATTTTACAAGTCCATAAACAAGAAAAAACAATGCAAAAAATCCTCCTAAATTATGTTTTTATATCCAAACCCTGAGTCTGAATGTAGAGGAAAAAGGAAATCAGCGATGACATCCACAATGAAGTCAGAATTTTATTATCTGTTTTGCCAAAGTGGAGTTCCCTTACAGTTCTGTTAGAAGCTGTTTTTCCAAAGTTAGCAAAGCCTTCTAGAAGAATAAACTGAAATATCATATGTATTCTGGTTTATTTCTATGGAGATTTTTAAAGTACATGTTTTAAAAATTTACATTCATGTTCTGTGCATTTAATTCTTGGAATTTTAGCTTTTGATAATAAATCAGCAGTTATGAAACTTCTTTATATGTAATTTACTAAGGCTCTTCCATAACCTTAATAAAATCATTTAAGAGCATACAAAAGGTAACAATCTAACTACACAGTTATATTAGTACTATGCTAATCTAGTTAGAAAAAACTAAAAGCATCAAATGTAATCTAAAACAAATTTATTAAGTAAGGCAATACCATGTCCATAAATGATCTTACTGAAATCAGTGTAATGCTTGTTATGTCTCAGCAGCCAACGAGTGTTATTATTTTAAAAATAGGAGAGATGGCCTGTAATATGCTGGGTAGTTTTTCAATATTGTTTCCATTCCAGAAGCAGATTATTACACTTCTTTATAAAAGGACTGAATTTCCTTCATCTGACATAAATATCCGTATGTTTGTTTAATGTGGAGGTTAACTTAATATGCCAGTGCTTATTTCATCAAGACAAATTCTTGTAGTCATACTCCTGCTTAATCTTAAACATCCTTTTTTTTAAGTGCACGTTAGGCAAATAACAGATCTATTCTAAATAGAGGAGTGTATAGGTAGTATCACTTTTATGGAAAAAAGCAATATACTTTAAAATTTTTTCCCTTTAATTCTATCCTTCACAATATTCCTTAAAATTGAGATGAACTATTGAAGGAAAGGTTGCAGTTATTCTTGTATTGTAAAATATTGTCCTGTGTTCCAAACTTCAGCAAAAGAGAATTCCATTAAGTGTGTTCATCATATAATCTCTTTCTTTCTGTGAAAAAATGAGGAGATGTTTTTCATTTTTTTTCTTTGTAATAATTTTTTGCCCCAGGTTGATATGATAGACAATGGAGAAAAAATAGTGCTTAAGAAAGACAGTACTTTAATTACATTAAAACTGGATATTGCTTTGTTTTTTTATTGATTTTGTTTTGCTTCCTTCTCAAAGACTTTAACTTGAAATAAGAAGCGAATGTTGTGCAAGAATCTAAAAATGGAAAAAAAGCAAAAGTTCATTAATGCAGAATGTGAGTGCTTTTTTGCCACAGAATCAGGCTTTTGTACAAAGAGGTTGGCTGACTCCAGTGGCCTTTGGTGTGTTTTCCTTGATACTTTCTGTTCTGTTCTTAGTCCTGACTCACCAAGTCATTAACAGCTCAAAATCATATTGCAGTAAAAATTAAAAACAGTTCATATGACTGAACAAAGAGTCAAAAAGTTCATGATGACCTGTGAAGTAAAGCACTTTTCATCAAGAGAGTGATTCCAGGATTGAATCTTCAAATTAGTTTTGAGCCAAAAATGGGCCAGAATTTGATATTGGTCATTTTTGTTTCCTGATCTTTTTGTCAGGGCCAGAAAGATCAAGTAACAGTTGTCTCCTCTTCATACAAATGTTGAAAAAGGACCATGTCATCAAAAAAGAGTTTAAGACCAGAAAGAGAAACTTTGAAATGTATTTGATGAGAGGAATAGCTTTGCTTAGCTGTAACCAAAAAAATAATTACATTAATGATATTACTACATGTATTTTAAATACATTTGAGTTGAATGATGGAGTACTACTGTCCTCAAGACTCTGGTGGTCAAATGAAATCCACATTATTATACAGAGATGGTAAAGGCCTACCTAGATATGCAGAAAATTTGTATTTGTGTTTTCTGTCTCCTGCATAGTGGATCAGTGTATTATAGAAAGCTTGCTTGATAAATCTGTCTCTGCTCTGAGATTACTTTTTTCAGGCAGGAGACAAGACTACATTCTCTTACATTCATTCTGTCAGATGTTTTTGAGATGGAGTGGGCTGTTCTGCTTAGAATTCTCCAATGGCTGGCCCACTTTTGGATTAGCTGAAACAGAAAAAGGCAAAGGCTTTAATTCTCAGCTCTGCTGTGTCCCCTAGAGCAGCTGCTGGCCATCTCTGCCAATACTGGGAAGGTGGATCATTAAACTACTTTTCAGATTGTTGACTGCAAAATGGAACATAAAATTTCTGCTCTAGCAGTGTTGAGTGATGAATATAGTGAAGCATAGCTTCTGTAAACTCCCTGCAAAAAGAGAAGAGGGACTTTCACCAAAGTTTAAATGATCCAGGTTAATAACCCCAGCCATGTGATTAGCTGAGCCCCATCTTTCAGGATCCGGACAAGTGCTTTAGAGTAAGGTGTAGAATAAGAATACTTTTGAAGCACCTATGTCTCTCCATCACTTCTAGAGAGATCATAGGGTGCCAAGCTCAGATGTAGAGATATAATTTACCACTCAATCCCACACTGCAAAATGATGGGATTTTGAAAGATGTAAAAAGGCTGAGGTAGAGGTCTTAGAGACTGATTCCTGAGGCAGCATTTTTACAGGAAGCTGTCAACTGTAGAGCAGAAGTGGCCTGGCATCCATTTTAAAACTTCTGTTGGCACCATCTGATAAAATATTATTTTCCCATTCTTCAGTCAGAGAGAAATTATTTACTACCCTCCCCAAGTTTCTGCTCTTTTCAGTGTCAGCATCAGCTAGGTAAAGGAAAAAAAGATACGGGAAAAATTTTGAGGGATTAAGTGTTAGAGGAGGTTGTGTAAATAAATTATTTCTTTCCTATATCCGTACATCTTCTACCAGTGATCACTGAATACTCAGCCCTATCTGTCCTCCAGGACTAAAGAGAGAGAAACTTCCTCACCTGACTAGAGGCCAGGATAGTCTGGAGAGTTCACTGAGAGAGAAAAATGGGATTTGTGGGCTGATGGAGAGGAGAAGACCTAGTTTGAAGGTTTGTTCTGTATTTTCATCATAGCCATGAGGGACTAGATTTTTCTTGTCATTTGTTTCTAAGTTGTTTAAATTATGAGAGTTTCAGTACTCAGTTTTTGATTTATTTGCTTCTTTATCTGTCTGTATTCTATTTTTTTGCATTGAAGGATCAGTGCTTTAAGGAAGCTGAGCACAAATAGAAGATTGGGGATTTCATTTACCCACAATTTTCGTAGCTGTCACCTCTACCACAAAAATTAGTTAGGTGACTTCTTAGGTTACTCGAAAAATAGATGGGGACCTTTTTTTCATTGATATCCTATTGCCACATTTTCACTACCTGAAATGTTTACTGGGGCTTCCCAATTTGAAGTGGCTTAGTTTAGGCATGGGGATTTTGTGTTGTAGGGTGGATTTGACCATTTTTGACCATTTCTGTTAGTAAATGAGGCTCTTGAGGGACAAAAGAGGGGCAGTGTCAAGAAAATGGGTAAGGGAAAATACCTTGTTCATATGGAATTAAGGAAGGAGGAGGTCCATCTGCTATTACTAGGAAGCTGGCAAAAGTCAATTTGAGATGCAGACAGATAATGTGTAGGTGCAGATTCTGCTTTTCCCTTGATTGCCCAGTTTTTGGTTCCAGTGATGCACTGCTGTGAATTGCTTCCATTTCTTCTGCATAACAGATGGAAGGAGGCGAGCTCAAGGACAGAGCAGCAAACAGAGAAAGTAAACTTTTTTCCCCATCATGTTCAGTTTGTTGTTCTTGCTGATGTCAGTCTTCAGACAGGACCTGTAAGCACCTTTATGGCCCTCTTTGTTCACATGACTCTGGTTGAAAACTAGTGGAATGTGTAAACTCATTTTCATTTTATGAGGGTATTTCTTCACTTTTAGATACTAAAAACTATGGAAGAGGGTAAATCAGAACCAAAGAAATGTTTCCTTTCATGGTAAAAGAAATTTTAAATTAAGGCACTCTGTCCCAAACTCCCTGCTGGTTGTGGAAAGGGAGATTGCACAAATCACTTAGCTAGATGATAAATTTTATATTCCTTTCACAATATTATATAAATATGTATTTTTTTTCAGTCTGAATAATTCCTAACAATCTCACTTGCCATGACCAGGATTCAATGTTTATTAAACAACTTTCAAAAAGAGATTTTAGAACTTAGAGGCACACATTCTTTTTGGTCAAATGAATGATCTCTGTGAATTTTGGGCCTGATAAGCATATTATTTAGTGTAATTAGGCAGTGGTCTGAAGAACAGAACTGTGTAGGAAGCGAATGGTTTGCCTTTCCTAAAGAAACTTCTCTGTGCATTTGTGTAATGTGAAAGATTTTTCTTGAAAAGGTTAAAAAAAGTTCTAATCAACTTCTGTACATTATGTAGAACTTCATTTTCTAAACTCTGCAAAAGAAAGTTTCATATTTAATGGGAAATCATGAATTATTCCATTTATTATCTACTTCCTCCTTTCAAAGACATGATCTGGATAAAAGGCGGGGTGAATAATTTCAAAAAATACAATACATTTTTAATGGGAAGGTGCAAACTACAGATTCTCATGACTATTAGCAAGTATAGAGGAAACAGAATTTTACTTGCAAAAACTCATCAAACTCTTGCAAAGATAAAATACATGACATACTTTAATAAAGAAGAACACAGTGAGCTGAAGTTTTTCTTTTTTTTATGTAACTTGTTGTTTTTACTAAGTTTGGTCTTACGGTTTTTTAGTGCTTTCATTTCCCAATAGTTCAATAATATTTACTACTGAACATAATGTACAAGAAGTACACAACTGACTTCTATTTTTAAAACACTCCATAACACAAAAAAAGAGGCTGAGATAAAAAAAAAGATTGTCTAATCTGCCTTGGTACAGTCTTGACTTCTTAATAATTTTCACAGTGAATCCTGCATTGTGTAAAATCCTTGTTTTTTCTTTCTTCTCAATCTCTATGTGGTCTATTTGTCCATATCCTACTGAGTAAATTCAGCTGGGGACTTGAATAAGAGATCCCCTAAACAAAAAGCAAAAGTACTGTGGGAATTGTTCATATCAATACTGCAATAAATTCATAGTATAGGGTTTTATGGCATTTCATAATAGCAGCTTGAGAGCTTATGGGAAGTAAACAATTCTGTTTATCTCTCTTGCACCCAGAAAGAAACTTGCAGAGAAATTTAACAACTGCTTTGATATCATACAAGTCAAAAGGAAAGCATTCCAAACCCATGTTTCTAGCTCTCAGTCCATCAGGTCAGCTCTGACATAAAAGAGGGAAGTTGAGAAATGCTTCATTTTCATAACTAATAGTCGTTATTACTGGAATAACTTTTGGTTAAGGAACGTTATTAATTTAAAAAGAAAAGCGGAAAGATTAATGAAGATAATGGTTTTTTCTAATTATGCTGGAAATAATCACAGGTGTGTGTACTTTTGTAAGATGAACATTTTTATAAGAGTAGAACATTTATCTTTATTTTTAGTGTTTTCTTAGCATTTATGTTTAGGGACAGAATGTTTCAAAAGTTAATTGCTAAATTTATATTTCCATTTTCTGGGTTAATGAGGATTCTTAATTATTACAGTGCTTACATTCATTTTAAAATACTTTTTCTGTGTCATCATTTGATGTTTATAATTGATTAATTTTTCATTTTATATAGCTTTGAACAAAAGGAAGTGAGTTCAATATATGTGTTCTTTGCTGGATCCTAGTGACAGGGTGTGTATCCTCCTTTGAATGCATGATTTAGGTTAAAGTGTGGATTGACAACAACCCAGTGACTGAGGCAGCAGATGAAAAAACACTGCATTGCTAAAGCTGAAAGTTCTTGTACATATATATATATTGTGTAAAGTACCTACATCTCTTTTTTTTATAGATATGCTTTTTTTCATCTTTGTATTAACAGTTCTGCATACATAGCTTAATAAAGCTTTTCTTCTTTAAAAAATCTGTATTGTTACAAGTCAACTCCGAGTGATATGTTTCCCTCCCATGATGTGTACAAATCACCGTGCAATTTTTTTCCTTATAGTTAGAATAGGGAATCCTTTTTAAAATGTTTGGGAGTTTGTGGATTTTAGTCTTTTTTTGTAACAGGATATTAGCTATTTCAAGTTTGTAATTTGGAATTAAAAAGCAGGCCCCCCTCACCCCAAGGTAATTTAACACTCAGCCTTAGTAGTAAAATATTCTGAAGTGTAAGCTAACTGTCTATTACTGCTTAATGGCATTTACTGTACTGTCATATCTTTTTTTAATGAGATTACTATAGTCTACAATTTAACATATTACCATCCAGTAAATATTTCATTAAAAGAAAAGTATTTAAATGGACAGTCTTTAAAGCAGGATTAAAGAGGCTGTGCCCTGATGCAGTTAAATAGCTTTGTATCAGTAACTGTACGTGGTACTGAAATGCACTGAGTGCCTGGACCATCCAAGGGCTTGACTTACTGAAATACTTATGTGGATAAATTTTCACAGAGAGCTGGGATAGCACAGGACTTGGACGTATTTTTAAGTTAGGTGTATGCCCACCTTTGGTGGGTTGCAGCCCAGGGATGCAGCAGTGTGAGTGCAGGGGTTGACACCACTAGACTAACCTGGGTGCTAAAGGCAAATCTTCCATATTTGCCAAGTGTTGTTTGTATGAGCTTTTTCTTTGTTCAACAATTCCCTGCACAAACTTTAACTCATTTTGGGTGTAGGTCACCAATGGTGTTGCAAAACTGTTCTTTTTTGGCTGTCCATCCATAATTAAATAATAATTCCTCTTTCAATTTTTAGGCAGAGCAGCCTGAACTTATCAATTCTAACAGCATATTTGACTTTTTTGTGTTTTATGTACTAGATTTGTTTTTACTTGATGTGTATATTTTCAAATTTTAGGGAGGAAATTTTGATATTCCCATGTTTATGATGTGGTTTTTTGCATCTAGATTAAGCAAAAAAATAGCTAAGTATTCACATACTTTATGTAATTTTAATTTACTTGTTGATCATGGACAGGAAATGGGGAAGTAAAATAAATTTGTTTGAATAAACTTAAGCAAAAATATCTTTATTATTTTTTCATAATTTTGTGATGCTTATCTGAGGCATTTATATCAGTCATTGGCTTGCCAACTGCAGAAGGAAATCCCAAGTGGATGAAACCTATTTGAATACAGTTTTAAAACATTGTAATAATTGGTAGAGTAATTATTTTACACTGGGAGTACACTTTAATATTTTATATACTATCGTTCTTTAATCTGTGCCATTTTGTTCTTTACAAAATGGGATTGCTACACTGTACAGTACAACTACTTGTAGTGTAATCAGTAGCTGGAATTAGCTGGAAGTACTAATTAGCATACAAAATCTAAATATATGAAACCTAATATATGTATTTTTATATATATATATGAATCTGCCATCTGAAAATAGTAGTCTTCTGGACTGATTTTGATTATTCCATAAAATTGTGATTGTTTTTGATTATTCATTATTATATTGATTATTATATATTATTTTGGTTATTTTGAGTATATTTGATTATTAATTATCAAATATTTTGATTATTTCTAACACCAGTTCCTGCCTCTTGGCCTCTTAATCTCCTTTTCCTTTCAGTCCTCTCTTTCAGTGGAAAGGGTAGAATGCAAATAGCCTTATTGTGGAGGTTTTTAAGTTTAAGGGAATGTTGTGTGGTGCTGTGCTGATCTCCCAGCATTGTGTAAGGGTCTTGTAAAAGTGCAGTACCATAATATAGGAATGTCCTTGAGACTGGAACAGCAATGTAATTTCATTAATCTCACTGAACAGTTCTATTTATTATTCTCGCTCTGGTAAAGGCAGATTAGAATCAGGTTCCCGTGATTTCTCAGTATGACTCTAGATTGTTTTGTAATAGCAATGATAACGCAAAAAGAAATCCATATAAGAAAATTACTGAAGTAGCTTTATATTTTAGGAAAAAATTTAAATGTCTGTAGCAATATCCAGGTACATTTAAATTAAGCATAGTGTTAACAGCAGTGTCTTTTGAAGCTCGCAGATCCACATTAAATGTCTCCTTCCCCCCTTGTGATACTTGCACGGCACAAAATCGTCACCTGTACCAAGGTGCCACTAAAATGGCAACTTTCACTTTTGGTTATTTATTTGGCGCTGAACCTCTTTATTTGGTGCTGAACACACAACCCCCATCATGACACAGAGACTCTCATAAACTCACAGAATTTTTCAGCACTTTCTGATGGAACAAAGCATCACAGTAACTGCTGGTGTAGGACCAGATCCACCTGGAGCTCACTGCCCAGCCTGTGTAAATAAACATTAAGCAACATAACGGGGTAGCAGCAATTACTGAAATGAGTACACAGGCAGAGGATCGGGGGCTTCTTAGCATCAGCTGGCTCTGTAATAAGTGTTGAGGTTCTCATCTGTTGAGTTTCATGGATGAAAAAACCCAAACTAATTCTGCTTTAAATTAAAACCAGATTAATTGGTTATTAAGTCTTTTAACCATAAATACATAGAAATGCTCCAAATTTAATTTTAAAATAGTTTGGTTTAAAAAATGCGTCTGAAACCTTTTTCTCTGGCGTGATCTCATGATTACCCTAGGGGAGGGAAGACTTTGGGTTTTGCTGTCACATCACATTCAGTTTTAAAATGAAACCCGGCTGACCTTACAGAACTGTCTGCTCACTCTGGGCCGACACCTTCCATGGCTTGCAGGCGACCGTGCGAGCAAGGCGAGCGCCATGGTGGCCGCTCGCCCTGCGTGTCCTGTGCCGGGGTAATCCCTTTGTTCTGCGTCGGGATCCGCGCATCCTGCCTGCAGTTTCCCACGTTTCCAGTAGATGCCCCCAGAGACCATTAAACGCCGGGAACAGCTCCGCTCCGAGCGAAGCAAAGACGGTCAGTCTTCCCTCATTTCGCTCCTGGAAGTAACATAATTGTTCAAAGGAAACCTCAGATCGGCGCGGACAAATGCAGGAAAACAAACTCGCTTGTTTAACAATAAATCCTAATTTATCAGGTAGCAAAGTTCAAAAGTGTTCAGTTTAAGGTTGCTTATTAATGTAGGAACACTAATGCTAAAATTGGGATTTTATAAAATAAATCACAGAATCACAGAATATCCTGAGTTGGAAGGAACCTTAGGTATCAGGTTTTTATATTGATATTAGAGATCAAGTAATCTTCAGTTATCTAAAACATGAGTTGTTCTGCTTAACCTCAGATTTTACATGCTGCATGACATCATAAAAAGCAGGATGGAAAGTGTTTTGAAGATTGGGAATTTATAGTTTATCTCAAGGTATCATGAAAAGTTTACTGCTCTCACCTACACCACACTTCTGTTCAAAATAAGTGTTTGATGGGGGAAAAAAAGGACTCTGGAATTTTCATCTGGAAACACTTTGATAACTGTAATTATTTTAGATTTCATTGCAGTGTCAAGCTCTTTTAGGTGATACAAATACCATTTATCCCCATCACAGTATTCATCTCTTGCCCAATTTTATTGTTTGTGTGTGATCAGTCACTCAAGGATTATATATTACAGAAACTTAAGGAAAAAATAGTAGTAGTATTGTGTGCTTTGTGCATTATAACTGAAATTACTTTTATTTTTATGCCACTAAATTTGAAGGGTTTTACAGTAGATACCTTCATTGCTTGTATGTTAAAATCAGTTCTCTTTGCCTTAGAAAAAAATGTGCTCTGCACGGCAGGATTACCTCAGCATTATTTCAATTTATCAATTAATTAGGATGGGTTTTATTAAAACACTCTTGACACTGGTTTTTAAAAATTACATGTTTTACTATATGCTTTGTTTTCCTCTACTGGTGTGCTAATAATGCTTTCTTGTGGGGAAAATGTGCTTTGACTTGAAGTCAAATACATCAGTCTATAGAAAATAAAATGTTACATGCACACAGTTGTTCTATTTGTATGAATACAGGTTCTGTGCTCAGTGAGTGTGCAGTGTTAAAAATTACCTGAATGACATTTTGGATAGTGACTCCTGAGATCTTTAATCACTACTTCCTTGTTTGCTTCCAGTACATCTCCCGATCCAATGCATGCACACACACAAACATATATAGATCCCACTGTACAAATAAACAGGCATGTGTGTGCCTGCTATGCAGATTGTTATTCCACTTCTCTGAGTTATATTACAGTAGGGTTTAGCCCTAGGCCTTTGGCAGATGGTAGGAGTTTTTTACCTGTACTCTTCAGGGTTTGGGTTTTTTGGGTTTTTTTTTGATTACATAGCATTTTTAAACATGAAAGAAAAAGATATTCCATATAAAAAATAAAGAATACATTGCATGGTATTACCATAGTATCTTTACAGTATTTTGAAGCTATATACTATACATTTGGTATGTGTCAAATATAACATATTCTAGCAAATTAAAATGTAAATGTTTAAACTTATTTTTCATATACTTTTGTAAGATAAATGTTGAAAATTTTTATGGTGCAGAATAGGTTTATCTTTTCCGATATCTGTGTGAGTAATGTGTGATTTTCAATCTCAAAAATCATCTATTTATATATTAAACACAAATTCAGTACTGTCTGGTCTAAATTGTATCAGGATTATTTTATTTTTATGCTCAGTTCTGCAACTGAAATGTGAAAAGTACATGTGAAGAATTAATGTGCATCTGTGTAGTAAGAGATTTTATTTTAATTGTCATTTATGAAATAATGCAGATTATTTGCTTCCTATATCTTACATTGCTGTCTATTTTATTGACATCTAGCTAAGAAATTTTTCACATCACTTCTATCTTATGAACATTGTTAAAGAAGTGCATTTAGTCTTTTTAAGATCAAAGTCTCATTGGGCTATTATTATACCTGAATTTATTATGTACACTATAAATTTCATTTTTCAGAATTCCATATTTGTTTCAAAGCTGGTATAATTTGAATTTAAATGGATTTTAATCTTAAAGGACAGTCTTAAAAACAGTTTGGAAACTTAATGGAATATACAAGATAAAGTCAACACCTCTGAGTCCTTGCCATTTTACTGGGGTAAAGGTTAGTTTTCCCCGACTGGACAGCCATCCCTGCAAGGCTTTACACCTTACTGTACCTTTGTAGTGCAGTCCCATTGGACTCATGGTGTTCTCCAGAATAGGACACAAGGATTGTTTTATGCCATATAAAAGAAATATTTTGATTATTTCCTTAAATAATGCCTCCAAAGGTATGTTACCACTTGACAATATTTGATTCCACAACTTTTTGATACATACAGCTTATCAGAGTTTATGAAGGCACTAACTTCAATTAAAAAATCATCATATCATCATTTGATTGTAAAATTGGAGAGAAATTATCACATTTTTGCATCACTAAACCAGCTGAAGTGATATGCTAAACGGAAGGAAAATAATATCTAATGATTATGTTTCTGGCATAGCATTTGTTTGACATTTTTAAGCCAAGCCATCCTGTCCTACAGAAAAACTATTTAATGAATAAATATAACAACATATACATGTAACATATAGCAATATATAACATATAATAACAGTGTTATATATAGCAACATAATTGTTGTTTTGACATGTGCCTCAATTTTCCCTGTGCACTGTCTTAAAGCAAACTAAGGGTTCATTGTGTTTTCATGAACTAATGTCAACATGGGGGGGAGGAGTTCCCATCAATCAGCCTTTTTTACCAAATACCTGCTAAAGAATACCAGTGTGTATTTTACTGTGTTTTAAATGTATATATTGGTATTTATTGATTATTGCCATGTTTGTTTCCCTAGAGAATGGCATTTGCAATCAGATTTTAGCAGATCTCTTTTTGAACGGGGGAAATAATACCCACTCCCTGCTGCTGAACTGCAGAGGTCTCTTCCTGAAAGCTGTTGTAGTTATCTGCACTTATTTGGTAAGGTGGAGAACAGAATACAGGTTTAAAGGCTTAAAATCTCCCTTTCTTATTCCCAGTTACAGGAATTCATACAAGAAGAACATCTGCATAGACATGCTGCGCCGGGGTTATCACAAGTCCTTCTCTGAGCTCCTCACTCTGATCCAGAAGTGGAATGCCTTCAGGGAGGCTGCAGGGCCTGGGTCAGCCATATGGCATGAGAAGTCCCTAGAGGAGCAGCCTGATAAGCTGGATCAGCTTTACCACTTCCTGACCGGGGCTGAGGCAGCCCGGCGAGCAGGTAAATGGGGGGATTGTGGGTAGCGGAGCAGCGGGAGCCGCAGCCGCCAGTGCCTGGGGGAAGCTTCCAAATTGTTTCATGTATGAATTTGAAACGCTACTGCATCTTAGCACATTGCAGCCTTAGTCAACTGAGCGGTATTTATAGAATAAATGATTAGCAACTGCAGATATCAGGAGAGGTTTTGTGAAAGAAAAAAAAAAGAGGGAAATACATGTAGAGTGCATTTTGATATAATCAGAAATGTTTGATGTATTTATAGCTTTGATAGCATCTCAATTATTTTCTCATAGTTACATTATTTATTATTTTTCTTCCTCTATTGATTTAAGTAGCTGGTTTTGTATTAGAAAAAATTAATAGGTGAAATGCTGTTTCACACAGTAATAGTTTTATAAATCTGTTTTTATTAAATACCCTGTCTGCTAACTGAGTTTGGATTTGTGACTGACTTAAAAAGGATTGTGAACATGTCAAATAAAATACAGCACAAAGATGTAACATGCCACCTGTGAATTACTAGATATTAGTGAAGACATAACTCCAAATTACTGTATTTTCTCTATTGCCTACTATTTACTAACCACTCATATTTATCCTTTTACTATAAATAGTAACATAACTTACTCCATCTTTCTCCACTGGAATAATTGTAGGGATGGAGGCAGATAAAGCTCTAACTGCAATTCTGTTTCATAGCTCAGTTGATTTCACTGTACTTGTCTTGTTTCAAGTTGTGTTTTGATCATTAAGAATTTGAAAACCTACAGTAAAGCCTGTGAGTTTGGAATCTAAGCTTTTTGACTGAAATTTAGAAATGGGCAACTTCATTTCAAAAAAGGAACAGCAAAGAAACCCTTTTGGCACTTCAAAAAAAAAGTTAATTTTAAATGTTTATTTTATGTTTGTCATGAAAGCCAAAAGTTGTAGTTTCTTTTTTTTAATTCACTGTAATTCTTGACAGGAAGTCCAGCTAGCCATGATTGGAAGGAATCTTTAGCTTTGCCTGGAGTATGACTAAAACCTGTATCTTAAAGACTATAAGAGAGAAGTCTGGGGCTTGGGCTGCCCTGACAGAAGCATTCTGTTAATATTTGATGGTCACTAGTACTAGACATGGCTTATCTCAATGCACCTTCTTGAGGAGAAGTTTGCCTGCCTTCAGTGCATTATATTTTTCAGTGTTACAGGCTGATGTGTGACAACAGAGGTGGCAAGGCATTACTGAATGTGCTGTTCCTGCCCTTCTCTCGCTGAACCTGGCATTTCATGTGTGCTGGGATCTGTAAATCTTCACCTCCCCCAGAGACAAGGTATCACCACCAGCTGCCTGATAGCACCTTGCCTCTAGGAGGGAGTATCTCGCAATTTTGCCTGTTGATTAAAGTGGAAGGAAAAAATAATGAGTACTTAAGAGTTAGCAAGTGTTGTTATTGAATTGCTAGATTAGGGCATAGTTTGTTTCGATTTTTTTTTGGCAGTTTCAATGCAAACCTTTGCACAAATGTCTTGTTTGTATAAAATGAGGTTTGTGTTGCCTGGCACATGAGAGGGTAGATGGTAATTCCTGTTGCCAGTCTGAGAGCCAGCAGTGCTCTGAAGATTCACATGAATTGTGCAGCTCATCAAACACTAATTCAGTAGTTCTGCTAATCTGGTTACTCTCTGATTCTAATCAAATTGCTTGGGGCTCTGGCTTATGATCTCCTGACAACTCCAGTTGACACCATTTAAGAATCATTCAGCAGTTCACCTCAGCTGGAACTTAGCATGATGTAGCAGCTAGAGCAGCAGCTGACCTGCATTTGCTCTTCAGCTACCACAGTTCAGGCTTAAAAGGGTGAAAGTAATACTTGGGTCAGTAAATAGTGAGAGTTTCATAGCATGGTTGATGTTGCTAATATTAGGCTGGCTGAAAGTTTATGTATCTCGGGTAACAATTGTGCTGAAAAAGAAATAGCAGTTATAAATAATGACCATAAAAAATTCATGACTTATAAGTTTTTTGATGAACTGAAGCTTCATGAAATGTTGGCATTTGAAGCTAGAGTGGTATGTGGAAAACAAAACACTTACTTTGTCAGTTGATAATTTTCTTATTTGTTATTTAATTTTTTTCATCTGATATTTTTGGATCATAGAGTATTACTGTCTATACTGGTTTTGTGCTGAACCCACTACACTGCCTTAATTTTGAATGTAACTTAGAGCTTCTGATTTTAGAGTTTCATGGCACTTACCATAGTGTACAGAAAAGCTATGTACACGTTCCATCTTCATATTTACTGGTTGAAAATGTTAATATTGTAATGGTTTTCACAGTTCATAGTTCTAGGACGCTGCAATGCTGGATGTAAATTATTTGCTTGAACTGAATCAGAGCCATCCACCACAATGCAGAGGCTGATATCAAAGAGCAATTACATTCTTTACTGCTGGGTTTGAAAATAGTAACGTTTTGTTTACCAGCGTTATGCTGTACAGGCTGATTGCCTTTACATGCACCAGGAAAGGTTCTCTCTGGTTTTATTTTTAATTGAATATTTTGGTTAAACTTCAAATCACATAGGAGTTGTCCTTTTTTTTTTCTTTTTAATTGCCAATTACCAATATTTTACTGTGTGCAAAGAAAGCAGCTTTTTTCCTATCTAGCTTAAGCTCATTTTTGTTGCATTTGAATATCTCCCAAGTACTTAGAAAATAGAGAGGAAACTTTAATCCTTGCAGCTTCTCAGAAAAGTGACTGATGGAGTTATTTTCCCCTGAGTTCAGCATTATTCTAAAAGCACTAGCAGAAATACTGGCAATGCTTAACTATATTTTTATTTTGCTTTCTTTATACAAGTAAATGTTTCTGACTTCAAAATTGAGGGAGTTTTAATTATTCTCTGATGTTCCTTTATCCTGGACTAACCTCTCTATTTACTAGTTCTGGTTTCAGGAGCTTAGGAAAAAAAAAAAAAAAAAGGAGGTAGTTGGCCTATTTAAATATGTACAGTTATAGGGCTTTTTACAGAAGAATGCAGGATAAATGCTAGAGTAATGGATCTGCACAGTTCAGCATTTGATGTTTACAGTGATTTCTTGGCACATGTGTAGAAATACTGGGGGTTTCTTCAAAAGGTGAGTTATATTTTCTATTTATCAGTACTTGCTAGAGTGAGCTTGTTTGTTTGTAGGTGTTGAAAAGAATGCAAAGCAAGTTCCAGCTCAAGAACAATTAAATGAAGAGGCGTCTCAGCTGTCTTTGCCAGAGCAGGAATGCAAAACCAAGGAAAATACCACAGTTCAGTGGCTGCAACATGTGTTGAGCACTCAGTACTGTAGCAGCAGATCACTCTGGCAAAGCCAGAGGATGGAATCCTTGGATATGAACGTGCTTTCAAAAGATCAAGACACTGCTTATTAGCTGATCACTGGAGCAGCTGCTGGAAACCAGGAGTTAAAACCTAGGAGCTGCTGCCTTTCTGAGAATCCACCTGCTCCTAGTTCCTGACCCCACTCAACCTTTGTGCTATGCTGTGTGCTAAATGCTGAATCTGTGCATATGCTGCAGGCTGCTGACCCTTGTTCTAGACAGTATCAGACACACAATTAGAAAGAAGAGACAGCTTGGCTTTCTTTCCCTCATTTCAGTATAGAGAAAAATTTTGACAGTATGGTTTATCATTAGTTTTGTATTAAAAGATGTTTTTTTATAAAGTATATGAAGAAAGTGTGATTATTTGATGTGCTTGCATTGGCAAATCTTTGTCCAGTATACTCAAGGTTGAAAACAGAGTTTAGCATTTTATGGTAGAAAGCTTTTCTGTAAGATTTCACGCTTATGCCTTAGGCTTGTGCAAGAAACATAGCAATAACCATATTGCCCATGCTGTTTTGAAAAAAAATATGGAAAGAGGTTATGCATTAAAAGAAAAAATACAACAAACCCTCTTTTAATATTTTCTTGCATGAGCAATAGTTTTGTTTGCTTTTGAGGGGCTAGGCAAGGGAACGCTCTTTTATTTTCTAAGCAGGTTTGTTGTTCCCTACTTAATATTTTATCACAGGAAAAAAAATGCAGCAGTTGCTGGAGACCAGTGAAGAATTTTATTATTTTTCTAGTTATCTTACAGAAAGTTGAAGTGATTCTCTCAAGAATCACAAGCCATCTCAAAGTATAGCTGTTTGTAGAACTACCATTGACTTCAAGAGAAGCAGCACTTTTTTTGAAAATTTCTGTAGTATGTTTTCATTGCAATAGTTTGGAGTCCCCTTTTAGCATTCCAGATTACCAATTAACTGGCTCATATTATTGTCATTAGCTGGCTTTATACTTTACCCAGTAAAATTATACCCTGACCATTTCTGTAGCATTTTTGTATCGATTGTACATTCATGAAGCATTTTCCATTTTTGTACCTGGCAATGTTGGGAGTAATGTACTCTGTGTACACTCTAGGAAACAAGCTCTGCCTGAAACTTGGTGTCATGATGCTCACAACTCATGTTTTCACTTTCTTCATTTGTGGACTTATGGGTAAACTTTTGGGAAAAAAAGTTTATCCATTTATGAATAAATTCTCTGGAAAAGAATGATTGAGGAGTCCTCTACCTATAGATGTAGAGGCATCCTTTTTCTGAACAAGCAAAAGGGACTTATTCTTTGCCATGTGTAGATCCAGGTGGAAATAACTGATTGCAACACCATGTTCAACTGCAGTTTATGCCTCTTCTTGATTCAACAACTTCCATCCTTGATCTTTCTGTGTTTGAATTCTTCACAGTATCAGGTGTCTACTAAATCACTGATTTTGATCTCCCTGGCAAAAGAAAAATTAAGCTTCCACCATTAATAGTGTCTCATTCTGACATAAAAAATTACTCCTAGTAACTTAATTGACTTTAGGCCACTCCTTTATGTGACTTCAAGAGTGAAATGTCAGTTGTAATCTAGTCATAGATGATTTGCTAACTGAAGTGGAGGATGAGTGTTAACACCTGTTGAAGTTTCCATACGGCCCTTGTCTGGCAGGAACAAAGGACTGACTAGTGGCTTTTTGAGTGGAAAATGCTGAGTCCAGCGTTCAACATCCAGCCCATGGATGTTGAAAAATTTGTTTCCAATACCTATGGTTTAAAAGTGAGTGCAAATTCTTGTTATTGGAAAATGGAACAGCTGCCTCTTTTATTCTTCAAGGGAAACACCAAGCCAGGGTCTCTTCATGATTTTGTCATCTGTTCTCTAAAGACCATTTCTGTGCTTCTTTTCCTTTCTTCCACTGCATCATGAAGGAGATCATAGAGATATGATAGCAACAGTAGCATTGCACTAGCATGGCTTGCAAACCTTCTGTGTGTTTCTTTTCTTTCATTTTAGCCCTGTTGGGGTTCTCATACTCAAACCGCACCTCACTACCTTGCATTGCACTGCTTAGTAGTTGTCTAGCTGAGCACAGCAAACATGCAGACACGGATTTGAGTGATCCTCTGTTCCCTGCACAGCCTTGCTTGCCAAGGGAGCAGTTCCTGAGAGGAACCCAGGAGCGAAGGTGGTGTTCTGTGGGCTGATCAGTGTCTACAGCTTGAGCACAGTGAAGGGAGATGCTCCTTGGCCATTGAGGTGCACCTAAAGAGATACAGAGCATGGAATACCCAGTGTATTTAATATGTGGGGTTTAACGTTAAAGCTTAAGTTGAAGGTTGGTTTTAATATCTGTTTAACAGAAAGATCTCAGGAAGGTTTGATAGGCCAACTTTCCTTTTATTCATAAACACTTAGTTAGGGGGTTGTTTTTCATTTTTCTGATCAGCAGATATCTAAAGATGACTTATCTACATGTATTTTATGATCAGTTGAAGAGAACTTACTTTACAAAATCCAAGAGTTCAGAGTTTTAATATCTGAACTACTTCTTGGAGATTTTATAGACGAGTATTTTCCTATTTCTCTCCAGGGGAACTAAAAGTTTGCTTTCACAAAGTCTGACACACGAGCTTTGCCTCTGACAATGCCACTGTCAGAACATCAATTAACTTCTTGATTGGTTACTCAGACTTTGAATCCAGGAGACAATATGATTTTTAAAAATCTGGGGTTTAGGGGTTTGTTTTATGACCAGCATATCTGGTCAGCCACTGTCCAAGACAATGCCAGAGAAATGATTGTCTTTGTGCACTTCTCTTTTTTATGCACTGGCAGGATCGCCATCAGAGGGTCACATTAAAGTTCATTCAATCAAAGCTGTAGCAGTAGCTGGAGTCTGCCTCGGGTCACTTCCATCCCTTGGGATTTGCAGGGCACTACCTGAAGTTATTTGCGTAATTTTATATTGCATTAGTGCCTTCGTACTTTGTAGCGATGATTTCAGAGGAGCACATCTGTATCCAGTGTGTCTGTATCCAATGATGATCCAATTATCTCTTTCTGGGTTATTGCAACCATTTGTATGAATCCTCTAGTATCTTTGAGTTCATTTTCACTTAGCTGTGATCTGTACATAATGTGTATTGTTATCTTTATGTTAGTGGTTATAATTTGGTCTTGTATTTCTCTGCTTATGTGGTTGTGTGCTTGTAATCTTGGAAGCTCTGCCTCTACTTTTGAGATAATCTCTAAAAGCAATCCCTTGTGCTGCAAACGTTGTTCAAGGCAGGATGAGATGATAAATCTCAGTCAAGAAGTATCAGCTTTTCTTCAGTGGGAGGAAAGGGATCCTAGGTAACTCCTATCCATATCTAAATTGGCTAGTTTGGTTGGATCCCTAAGGGGTCTTGACTTTATCTCTGTGTGTTGTCCTGGTTTGGGCTAGGATAGAATTAATTTTCTTCTTCATAGCTGGTACAGTTCAGTGTTTCAGATTTATTATAATGTTGATATGTGTGATAAGATAATGATGTTGTATAGATGTATAAATATATCTGTTATAAACATATACAAATACAGATGTATTTGAGTGTGTGTGCATGCACACAGGTAAGTATAATGTAAGTATATTAAGCCCAACCCAGTTTTGTTATTTCCATTCCAGAATCATTTGAAGAGATTTTTATGAGGCTGTTGTACCAAAGTAGTCTTAATTTCCAGTGTATGAATATGTTTTATATTATGTAGACTCCAGAATATGCTGAAAAAGGGGCACCCAAGAGGTTCTTTTTCAGTCCTGAGGAGAACCAAAAGGCATGAAATCTCACAGCCATGAAGGATACTCAGATTAGGAATACATAAAAGTCTGTATATTGATAATTATTTCTGTCAAAGCTGGATTTTGAAAGTTAAGCTGACGTTTTGGTTTAAAACCTTAGATGCAAATGAAGAGATTATAATCTAAATGTCATTTCTGAGCTATTTCATTTTTGGTGATTGTGAATCGTGCATTTCTTGGAAGGATGTTATCTCTTTTAAAATACTACAAATGGAAATTTATATAATACACATTGTTTCAATATCATAATTTTATATATTTTAATGAGAATTATTAAAAGGTAGAAATTTTAGGTTAGAGCTTCATAGAAAGGAAAAAAGAGTGTTCAAGAATAGGGAAAAGGTTTCAGCTTGACTTCAAAAAACATTAAGCAGGAAGAATTCAAACTGTCTTCTGAAATGACCAAGATGGAGGAACAAGCAGTAGATGAACATCGTGAAGACTGCAGGCATGATTGAGTGGTTGCCCTTTTTCTCAAAAGAATAAAGTCCTTATTGCATTTTGCAACACACTGAAGAACTTTATCAAGATGTTCTGAAATTAAGTAACAGTCAAGACAACAGAGAGAATGAGTGATTTACGTTTTTTCAATTAGATAATATGTAATTTGTAATTTTGCAAAGGAACATACTAGAGGTGAGGATGACAAAACCCACTTGTTTGGTTTAGTAATGAATTTAAAGTACTTGTTTGAGTAATGGTTACTGTGTGTTCCAAATAGTGCAAGTGACTTGCATAGGCAGTGCAATTTACGGTCATTAAACTCATCCTTTTGGAAGTTGTATTTCCCCCAATTTGTCTTGCAGATAACAGAAGAGAATTTAACTGCATCTTTTGATTAAAGTGTTTTGATATGGTTATCATAGTTTCAAAACACTTGGGAAAGATCTGGACTTCAAGATCTTGCCTATGCTGAAAAGATTTATTTTTTCCCAGTTAATTCTGTGTGGTGCTCCATACTGAAAATTAAGAGGGGTTTTTCTTTTCTCCATTTTCTCTCCTTTTTGAGCAAAGCTTACAAATTGCAGAACTCCTGAAGACAAAGCAGCTCTGTTCACACATCCAGCTTAACCAAACGGTCTCTTACCTGCTGCCAGACCAGTGCTTCTTAACTCCTTCTTTACTCAAATACATGGAAATTCCTTAGCAGCCACAAATAGACTAAGTAGCCCACCAAAATTGCAATAGAGTTTTAGTTAATTATTGAATTTCACATCTGGCATGAGTAGAGTTTGCACAGAAAATTAATTTATATTGGCCGTGGAGCATATAGGTTCATGCTGTACTTAATTATCTCATAGATTTTCAGCATCATATAAGAAATAGATCTTTCAAATTCACTTTAGGGAGGAACGGTATGATTAGATTTGTCAGGAAAGCTTTAGATTTCTACTACAAATTAGTAAAGTTTTGGAATAATTCAAGGCTGTTACCTTGTGGATTTTTTTAAAGGTGCTTTTCCGAGGGAAATAAGATGTTATTCTGTAACTTTAAATTGTGGATAAAATATTTGCGGATAATTTTGTAGTGCTACTTAGATTTAGGACTTGCAGGGTTTTTTGTAAATTTTAGGTATAATGTGTGTTCAGTCAGCTGTCTGAGATGATAAAAAGTAGAATCTAAACTTCAGGCCATAGAGAAATCTGTGACTTTGAGTTCCCCTGCTTCCCACATTTGTTCTGAGAACAATTCCTTGGTGAACTGAGGGGGGAGGAGAGTGGGTCCTAGGGAAATTAGTGCAATTTCAATTTGTCTTTAATTTCTAAGAGTGCTAAGGTACTAAACATGTGAATATATGTGAAACTCAAAGCCTTTCTTGTAGGTCATGCTTTGAACATTTAAAATTAAATGAATTAATGGATTGTGTTTGCAGAGTGTTCTTTTTGGTTCTCAATCTCCATCAACGCAGTTGTTACCTAAGAGGTCCAAGGTTTGGAAATCTCAGGCCTTTTCAGGGCCCAGAGGCTCAGACAAATATTTCCCCAGTCTTGCTCTGACTTCGCTTTTGACTAACCAGTGTTTTATCCAAGTTCTGTGTGTTTTATTGAACTGAATTTTGGCTCTGCACACAGAAATGAGAACAAAAATATGTTTTCAATTGTAATCTTACAAATTATGATTTTCCTCTTGTATTTCTTTGAACAAATGCATAGCAGAACTTGATGGCATTTAAATGGTGGAAATATAAATAGCTCTTATTTTTCATTATGATTATTCATATTATTGCAATGAAAAATTTCTGAACACTGATGATAATGTAACATTTTTATTGTGATTTTTGTTTTAAAGGGCACTATGAGAAGGTGTATGATAACCAGCTTAGCTTGGCCTGCTTTTTCAACGACCCTGAGGACAAATGGTTAAGAAACTACTTTTATGAGCAAAGCTATAGCACTGCTCAATTAGTAGAAATTGACGGTGGAAAGAGAAAGGCACAAGCATATGTAAATATGGGCCTTATCAAAGAGGAAGAAGGTAAGGCACTGAGATCATAAAACTGCTTTGGATGCCATCTGTAGTTACTCAAATAGGGCTGAATTAAAAGAGCAGTGGACACGTAGTTCTGTAATGTTTAATCCTGGTTCGGATTTGCACTTAGATAAAGAGCCTGTGTTTTTGGGGTTTTTTTTAAATGACATTCTGGTTCTTTTGACTGCAAGCGATGCCCTCTTTGTTTGTACGTGACTGCCGCATTGGTGTTTGCATCAGACCTCATCACAAGCTCAATTTCTCTATCTGCATCCTTAAACTTTGAGTCTCTGAAATTAGAAGATACTAATAGAAATAATAGAATCATGGAACAGCCCAGGCTCTAAGGGACCTTGACAGATCATCTGATCCAACCTTACATGTGAAAGGGAGCCTAAGTGAGGTTATTTTAGCACCCTGTCAATTGCATCTTAAAAACCTCCAGTGATGGGAACTCTACCACATCCCTGGGGAGCCTGTTGCAGTGAACAGTTGTTTTCACTGTAAACAATACTGCTTTCTTCTATCAAGGTGAACTTTGTTTCTGTATTTAAAAGCATATATTACCTT
>VWYI01042161.1:214246-235679 GCA_013399455.1 Anthoscopus minutus | reverse complement strand
AATAATAATAATAATAATAATAATAATATTGCACTCCCCTCTCCCAGAGCACTGCGGGGCTTTGTGTGTCTGGCAGGGGCTGACATTTTGCAGGGGCTCTTTATTTGACAATGACTCCCGAGTTTCCCTGGCAAAAACCCATGGAAAGGCTGCTCCTGAGAGCTCCCTCCGAGTGACATCTGATGAATTTAAATAACGGGTTTGAGCACTGCTAACGCTCCAAACATTTTTACCTTTATTACAACCTTTACAAAGCCTTTGTTCCTCTTCCCCATCGTTTCACAACCCTGATCTACCTGGAAATATTTCAAGCAAGCATTTGAAAAGGAGGCTGGAAGCCTCTGGGCCCTTTGCCTGAGTTTGGGGTTGCTTTTGGTGTCAAATGTTCTTTCTCAGCAGGGGAGATGAGACAGGGACTCTTCCCTCAGCACTTTTGGGTCAGGCAGTGGATTTTCATTTTTCTCACATCAAATAATGGGTGAAATCAGAACTCCACCTTCCCATCTTTTGATAGAATCAGGGAATGCCTTGGGTTGGAAGTAGCCTTAAAGATTTTTTAGTTCCAAGCCTCTGCCCTGGGCAGGGACACTTCCACTGGGCCATTTTATCGAGAGAGAGACTTCAACAACTTAAATGTAAAATCCCAGAGTCCATGACAGAGCTGGGCATGGAATCCTCCCTCCCCATCCCCAGTGCCAGCTCACACACGGGTTTGTCACCCCTCCCACAGTCACAGGGCTCCTTCTCAGATGACAGCCAGCAGCTATCATTATTTTTTTCACCCTTAAACTACCCAGAGAAGAAAAAAAAGCGGTGAAAGAAAGGCCAGCGCAAGTTCAGCTGAAGCAGAAGTGATGCTCATCGCTGCAGGGCAGTCTGAACTGAACTCCAGTGTAGTTTAGATAAACAAGGATTAATTATCTTTCTGTTAGTCTGGGAGGCAACTGATAGCACATATAATTAAATTATTTTGCAGTTACTATTTTCTGAATGCTTAACCAAGAAGCAGCATAAAGGTAGTGGGGTTTTTTTTTGATATCTCGCAGAATTGTTTCATGTTCAGAATATTTTGTTTTACTGTATTAGCTTGTGTAAACTGTGGCACTGCATGTTTCCTTTTGCTTTTATTTGCCCATTGGGTCGTTTACTTATTGGAATTGAAGTCAGAAGTGGTTTGCTCTCCCAAACAGCTCTGAATTTCTAATAAATATGTAAATAATATATCTCTGAGCTGTTGCCCTTGGCACTTGTTCCTGCATTATCCTCGGCAGCGGTTAGTCTGCTGTGAACACGCTTGTTTTCCTTGGAAGGGACATCCATGGTGGAGGCTGTGCTGGAGCTGCTCCCCTGCTCTGCTGGGGCTGCAGGGCAGGAACAGCCCCAAAGTCGAGCAGGGGACAGAGGAACGGGGGCACAGCAGAGGCCAAAGCCCCGAGAGCTCCCCGAGCACGGGGTCAGCTCTGGGACCTGCCCCACTCCCAGCCCAGAGAAATCCTGATTATTGCAGCAAGCAGGAATCTCACTGAGGTGAAGTGGTGCTGCCACAGGGGGAAGGGGAATCTCAGCAAGCCCTGGATTTTCTCTGGTGGCTGCAACACCCTCGCAACACCCTCAGCTCCCAGCGCAGCTGCAGCAGGAGGGTGGGGGTGCTCCACTGGGAGAGCCCCAGGACTGGGAAATCAGCAGCAGGCTCTGGGGGAAGAGCTGGATCCTTCAGGGACCTCGGGATAAATGAGATGTCCAGAGATGGAAGCTGTGCCAGGCAGAAACTGCAGCCACAGGGAAAGAGGGGAACATCACCCGAAGCCAGAGGGGCAGGGGCTCAGCCAGACCCCCAGGAATCCAGCACTGAAATCAGCTGCTGCTGGCAAAGCTGAGCGTCCAACTCGGCCTGGAGGGCTCCAGGCAGCTCCTGCCTCGGAGCCCCTTTGTATTTGCAGGCAGCTCTGAGGAGAACAAGCCCAGCCCTGGCTCGGAGCAGCCCCTGTGCGAGGGGGCAGCTCTGGGGGCTCTCCCTGCTGGAACCTCCGGCCCCAGCCAGCACCTGCAGGAGCTCGGGGCTGTGTGGAGCAGAGCACAAATCCCTCAGCTCAAACGGCCTCTGCTGAGCCCAATTGTCAAGCTCTGCTGAGCCCAATTGGCTCCTGGGGCAAATTGTTCCTCACCTTCCCCCTTGTCCCCTGTCCTGCTGCCCCCGGGGGCAGCCAGGGAGGGGCTGTGGCCTTTGGGGATCTCCGTGCCCCCAGACAGCCCCTGCCTGTGCCTGGTCTCTTTACCTTTGGACAGACCAGAGGGGCCATAAATTTGTCCTTTCCCACCTTCCCAGGGTGGAGACCTCCCCTTGTGCCCAGGGGGAAGCTGAGCTCAGCATGGAGAGATCCTGAGGTGCCTCCCTGGGCTGAGATGGATGGGATGGAGAGGAGGCACAAGAGGAAGGGTTGTTTATTCATTTATTTGGGGTGAGAGCAAAAGGCCATGCAATTTTCTTGCATTTAAGCAAGGAGAGAATGAATCCCTGAGCTCCCCAAGTGCCGTGGATCCGCAGGTCCTGAGGGCAGGATGTAATTCCATCCCTATGAGCACTTCCACATTTAATGGGAGAAGAATGTTTTGTGCTCCTAGTGCTTTATCAACAAAATGCCCTCCTGTAGCCACTTGGCCTTTGGAGATTATTTTCCCAGGGAAACTGTCATCAGGCAGCTGATTAATTACTCTAATAATCATAATTTTTTTTCTAATAAAACACTCTCTTCCCATTCATTAACTACATTGCAGGTAGGTGACAGTGGTAATTATTCTCTGGGAGTACTTCTGAATTATCTTTTCTTATCCAGTCTGTGCTGACATTTTTGAGAGAAAAAAACATTTTGTCTCTCTTTCATGAGGAGGGTAACATTTGAATATGCAAACAGTGTCAAAGCGTGCCCTCAGGATGTTTTCCTGAACTATGATTTATGAGCTCTGGCCATTGTATTTGCTATCATAGACCCAGAAAGGTCATTAGACAAAGAGGTTTTCCCTGCAGGGGTCCCTTGCCATCTTTATCTTCTGATATTTTAATTTTTTTTCCCAAGCTTCAAGCAGGAGAAGTGCTGTGAGTTCCCCCATATGCCTTTGCTGTTTATTATTTATTTATTCACAAGGGGGACAGTCCTGTGCAGTCCTTTAGGAGCAAAAATCCACATTTCCAAGCCTTTCAGAACAGATCTGGTCAAGCCCTGTCCATCAGGGCTGCCAGGTGTGCAGCACACATTCAGCCCATGGGGTCTTTTGTCTTTGGGAATGGGAATTTCCACCCAAGGGCTGGAATTCCAATCTTTCCCTGCGTGAGCTGGGAGCTCTCCCACACCACCCAGAGCTCCCCAGCCCCTGGCTGCAGCTGGACCAGGGAAGGTGGATCTGGGATGGAGGGAAGGAAAAGCCAGAGCTGTTTTAGAGACAGGGCTAGGGAAGAACAGGATCCCTTGGGGTCAGCCTGGTTTTCCTGCTGCCCCTTGGGAGCAGTGAGTCCCAAATCCCCGCTCAGCTTCCAACCCCTTATGCTCTCCCTCTCTTGGGACTGAGGTTCAGGCACCTTTGCTGTTCTTGCTGAGCTCTGCTCCCCTGCAGCCCCCGTGCTCACAGATGATGGCTTGGAGCCAGTGCTTGCTCAGGGAAGAGCCCAGCACAGCCAGGGCACTGCTCTGCTCCTGGATGGAACAGGGGTGTCCAGGATTACAAATCTGCTCCTGGATGGAACAGGAGTGTCCAGGATTACAAATCTGCTCCTGGATGGAACAGGAGTGTCCAGGATTGCAAATCTGCTCCTGGCTGGAACAGGTGTGTCCAGGATTGCAAATCTGCTCCTGGATGGAACAGGAGTGGGGCAGAATTGCAAATCCACTCCTGGATGGAACAGGAGTGTCCAAGATTGCAGATTCACTCCTGGATGGAACAGGAGTGTCCAGGATTGCAGATCCACTCCTGGATGGAACAGGAGTGTCCAGGATTGCAGATCCACTCCTGGCTGGAACAGGAGTGTCCAGGATTGCAAATCTGCTCCTGTATAGAACAGGAGTGTCCAGGATTGCAAATCTGAGCCCTTTGCAGCCCTGTGCTATCATCCCCACCATTTCAGCTCCCACTCAGCCTGAGCCTGAGGGCAAAGCCAGAACTGAGCACTTGCTTGAATTTAAGTTTGTGCATCTGGAGAACTGAGGAGACAGGAGAGCAACCAAGTGCAGCCTGACCCCTGAGCAGCTGCTGCTGCACCCTGGCCAGGGTTGGATGAGTAAGGTTAGGGTTAGGCTTGGAATTAGGGTTAGGGCCAGGATCAGGGTTGGGGTTAGCATTAGGGTTGGGGTTAGGGTCAGGATTAGGGTTGGGGTCAGGATTAGGGTTGGGGTTAGGGTCCCTCCCAGCCCCAGCATGAATCCCCATGGGAGTTTTGCAGTTTGTGCCCTTCTGCCAGGGGCTGCCCTGCACTGTGTCCTGCATGCAGTCTCTTTGTGCCAGGCCTCCCTGGTGTCCCTGCTCAGCTGAGATCCCTGCTCTGTCCAGCTGCTCCTTGGGGGTCCCTTCCAGCTCAGGATGTTCCCTGATTGCTGCCTGATCTCCTGGCTGAGGCTGCTCCGGGGCCTGCACCCTGAGCACCATCGGGGGTATCAGATCACTTCCTTTGTCCTCAGTGCCCAAGAAGGACAATTTGGCCACAGCAAGTGGCAAAGCTGATGTGACTTGGAGCAGAGGTTGCTCATTCTTCTCTCCATGCCCAGATTCTCACCTGTGGAGCGTTTATCAGATCCCCAGAATTACCAAGGTACAGAACCACAGGCTTCTCTGCAGCTCCCCCAGCTGCTCCTCACAGCTCTGACTCCCCCAGACCCTTCCCCACCTCCTTTCCTTTCCCTGGACACTCTCCAGCCCCTCAGTTTTTATTTTCTCTTTCCAGTGGCCCAGAACTGGACAGTTTTCTCAGTAGGGGAAGAACCCATGTTGAATCAATCTTGCCTCACCAATTAAGGAGAAATAATGAGCTCTGTGTATATATTAGTACAACTAGAAATGTTTACCCAATGTGTGTGTGCAGGAAATCTCTGTGTGCACCCCCAGCCTGCACAGCTGGCTGAGCATCTCCACATCTGCAGGAGCTCCCACTGCCAGCAACCTGGGCCCAGCAGCTTCCAGGAGTGACTGTCTGTGGTTATTTATTCAAAAATCCACACTTCAATCCATGAGACCCACTGGGAAACACGTGAATATGAAAGAACAGCTGAGGAGAGCAGTGGGTGTGAGTGAGCTGCTCATGCATCCGACCCTGCCAGGCCCTTTTTTTCCAACTCATCTTTCTTTTCCAGTGGATCAGTAACCTCTAACAAAAGATCTGTCCTTTCTAATCATGCTCTGCCCTCCTCATGCCATCCCCTCTCCACACAAACCCCATCTCGTTTGTTGAGCCCACACAGGAGCCCCAGGGCTTTGGAAAAGTCTTTTTCAGCATGATTATATTCAAGCCCAGCCTCTGCTGCCCCTTTCCCTTTCCAGTGCCACTCACCATCACCCAGCTCCTGCACTCTGCAAATCCAATGTGACAACAGAGCTCCAGATGTGTTTGTGTCCATGCAGCACAAACGGAAAAGGGAGGAAATTTATCTCTCTGTGTGCTTATTTGTAAAAGGGTAATGGAGAATCCCAATGTTTGCACAATTCCTGCTGTACCTGATTGCTTTGTTCCTTTAGTCAGGGTGCTCAGAACAGGTGACTGACACAGACAGTGACAAATATTTGCTGTGGCAGATGATTTCCTGCAAAAGCCAGGAATCAGTTCCCCTGCAAAGCTTCCTGGCTGCCAAACTCTGCTTTTTCATTGTTCAGTCTGAATGTCTGGGCAGGTAAAGCTTCACACAGCAAACTCTACTGTAAAATTTCTGTTCCTTTCTTCTACCTTTTTTTTTCCTCTTGAGTTCAGGATACTTTACCCACTTTGATTTCTCTTTTGCTACAAACCCCAGCTCCACTGAAGCCAATGAGAACTTTCCCTGGGAGGGGCAAAAGCCATTTTTACACTGAATTTAGGCTAAAACCAAGTAGTCCTTTTTGATAAAAATAAAACATGCACTGGTTACACCACAGGTTTGAATTCCAAATCTGACAGACACTGGATACCCTCTCTGTGATATATATGAGCTATCAATCAATATATATGAGCTATATACATATATTAGATACATCTAAGCCCACGTAACTGTTGATTCATAAGAACTGTCCTTACATTCCAAAAACCATGATTGGGATTTATTTATGCTCCCACCTGGAGCTGGAGCAGCTCAATAATGGAGTAATTAAGTGCAATTTTATATATGCTAGATGATTTAATAAGCATATCACAGTCAGTTATAGAATAAGCACTAAAACACTGGTGGCTGTATAAAACATCAGCTGTAAGATGAGAACTGTGTGTGAGGGCAATAAAAATCCAGATGTTGTTCCGTATTTCCATTGTTCCATCCCCAAGTCCTTTGTAACCTTGAAAGAGCTCTCTGAGAGTGTGTTTGGCATTTGTAGAGAGGGAACAGGAGGAGCCTTGGGAAGCCCAGGGCAGGAATTTGCAGGGTGAGCCTGCCCTGAGAGGGGTGAGGCTCATCCCAGCTCGGGGCCAGGCTGCCCCCAGCCCTCGCTGCCCTCCTTGGCACGCTCTGCCCGCAGGCTCCCTTCACTTCTCATCACCCACAGCTCCTGCTGGGGCCCTGGCAGCATCCAGGGCATGGAGGCTCCTGCCCTGCCTGCACACTCTGCTCTTTGCTCCTGACAAAAACGGACAGGGATTGGGAACTTTGGAATCGAGGAATAAATCGCCCATCAAACCAGCCGGTTCTGCTTCCTGGGGATTTTCTGTTCTATCTTCAGAGCAGGGCAGGTCAAGGAGGAATGGACTGGGCTCTGAAAGCCCCTGCTGGGCTCAGGGTCACGGCCTGGTGGCCACACAGAGCTCAGGAGCTTTGCCAAAAGACCTTTTGCACATTCAGGGATCTCTCACCACAGGACCAGGGCAGTCCCACCCTGCCCAGCAAAGATCAGCAGGTGATTTGCTGAAATTTAGGGTGGGAGAGACTCACAGGCCTCCCTGCTAAATGAGTTTCTCTCACCAATAAAAGGTTATTGTAAGAAGTCGAATGGAAATGTATTTGTGTTTAACAATTAAATGTAATTGGCAAGTGCTAATGGCTCTGTGATCGCAAAACTGGGGGGAAAAGCAAAGAGGAAGAAACCAGTTTGAAGGGACTTTATCTAATTTCATTTTAATTAGATCCTTTTTCTAACTGAGTTTCTAATTTTTCAATTAGCAATTAGCAGCTGCAACTCATTCTGAGCGTCACGAGGTGCCAGAGACACTAATTACACCACAGGAGTAGGAGGCTGAAAATGAGAAATAAAATTATCCATGAATGTTATTAGAAAAAAAGGAATGATTACATTCTGTAATAATATACTGATGTGAGCTTAATTAGATTGAAGGATTGGGGGGAAAATAGGAGATTTTAAAATGGAGTCTATTTAGGAGCTTCTAGGTCACCTTTTTGGCATTAATAATGATTAGGTGTGCAGGGCTGGGGGCAGAGGCACTGAGGCACCAGCAAAGGGCCCAGGGATGCAGAGAGGTCCTGCTGGGGACCCCAGGAGCACAGCAGCACCTCCAGCATCCCCCTGCACCTTTGTTCTGCCGCCCAGAAAGGGGCAGGGAGCACTTCCTCACCGTGTTTGGACATCCACAGCTGAAAGGAAAAACAGAAGTCCCTGATTTTCATGATTTAGGGGTTACAGCTGTCCCCACTCTGCTGCCAGCAAAGTTCCACCAGGCCCTGAACTTCCCTCAGGACAAAGGAGAATCTGGGGGAGAAAAAGAGGGGAACCAGTGCAAACCTGGAAAGAGCCACTTGATAGCAAAGAGGGAGCATTGCTCTGAGCCCATTTATCTCCCCGTTTAAAACACACCCATTTATCTTTATGAATCAATAATCTCTTACAGTTGATTTAATAAAGGGAGTGACCTCTCCCCAGCTCCTGTGTGCACAACCTGCAGTCTGGAATCACTTCCAGGGACCCCAGGAATAAATGATTACATCCAAATGTGGTTCTTAATAAAATTTATGAGCCCCCATTCATCCCAGTCCCCTATTTGTCTTTATATATCTCACAGAATTTGCCACTAATTATATTCCTCTTTATAACCTGGGCTCCCCAGTTAAGGGCTGTAATTGATAGCTTCTGAAAATCATTAATTCCAGAATGGACCAGCAGGGTTTGTCCCACTGTTCCCCCATTACTCCTTTCCCTCTCAGCATCCTCAGCCCTAAAACCCCTCAGAGCTTATGGAAGATCCAGTAATGGGTCTGTGATAGGAGAGGGAAAAGAGCAGTGAATTGAACCCAAATTCTTCCCCATCAGTTGATAGAAAAGGAAGAAGAGTGCCCAAGGAGCAGGAGAGCAGCCCCTGCCTTCCCCTGCAGCGCCCAGGGACATTCCCTGAGTGCCCAGGGACCCTCCTGAGTGCCCAGGGACATTCCCTGAGTGCCCAGGGACCCTCCTGAGTGCCCAGGGACCCTCCCCATGTGCCCAGGGACATTCCCTGAGTGCCAGGGACCCTCCCCATGTGCCCAGGGGCTCTGCAGCCACAGCCAGAGCTCGGATCCCAACTCTTCCACAGCTCTTTGGGCAGTGTCATGGATAAAACCAGCCTATAAATTAATCTTGCATTTAGAAGCTGGTTAATAGTTGTGGCCCATCATCTCCTGCCAGAAATCTGCTGCATCTGCAGAGCTTGAGGGAGTAAAAAGGAAATAAAAAAGAGGGATGAAGTACTCGGGAGCACTCTGCTCGGGTTTGGAGCTGCACAGGCAATATTTCCAAGAGCACCACAATAAATTTGAAAGCCTAACTTTCAAAAAAAGCCCGTCAATCGCCTCAGGCACTTCCACTCCACAGTCATTTAAGATTTCTTTTAAAAATGCAAGAAGTCCACATGTTAGCTCTACAAAACAAGGCAGTTTCTTTCACTGTTCAGATTTTATTCCTCCACCAGGACAAGGCCAAACTCTCAGCCAGCATCCTTCTTCCCTGTGGCCATCAGAGCTCCCTGTCCAGTCACCTTTGCATTTCTCTGCTTAAAAGCCTTGTGGGCCTTGGCACTCGTGCCAACAAATCTTGGGAGTTTGTGTTTATTCCTGGGAGCATCACAGGGCCCAGCGCCTGCAGAGCCAGGCCACAAGATTATTTTAAGGAAAATCATCACTTCAGATCCAATTCAAAAGGCCTCCAAATCTCCAGGAGGCTTCCCTTGTCACACAGATAAAACATGTAAATAAACAGATGCTTGCCTGGTGGGCTGTTTGCAAAATAAACAAACGCTGTTCTAGAAGGGCTCCTTGGAAGGGGATTTTGCTGTGAATTCAGCCCGTGGAGAGCAGCAGAGTCCCCATGGAAGGGACATCCCAGACAGCCACATCCCTCCCTCCCTGCCCATTTTCCACCCATCCAGCCCTGGGTCTGAACCTGTTTTTCTCCCTCCCAACCTTTTGAAGCACCACACGTTGCTAACAAATATTTCCTCCATCTCATCTGACACCAAACAAGCAGGAAAAAACCTGGCCCATGGCCAGGGGGTGCAAAGCTCCCATTTCCCAGCATTTGACAGCAGTCAGGCCCAGACTGATGGCCCTGCTCTGTGCCTAAATCATTTGGCAACCAAGGTGCTCTGTCTCCTTCTCTTTAGGAAAAAAAAAAAACAATTCCAATAATCTCGTTATCTCTACATGAATAACAGGAAAAACACTCCAGGAGTGATGTTCCTTCAGCTCTGGGGCTGGTGTGATGGCTCTGCTGAGGCCTTTGTTCCAGCCAGCCTTCCCTGGGCTCCCTCCACTCACCGAGCACTTTTATGTACTATTTTTAACTAACTTCAATAGGAAAAGAATGTGTCATGGAGTGTTAAACTTTATGGAAATTCTCCTGGAGAATAACATCATTTCACGGTGCATTACTCCACAATGACCTGGTACTTGAACAATTAATTTTTAAGGTACAGCCTTTCTCTTCCTATGCTGTGTTTAGTTTTCTCCTAAACCATCAACAAGGCCAGGATTCCTTTTCTCTCTCTTTATGATCTGAGGAGACAGTTAAAACCTCCCAGCATGTGCTGCACTTCCACAATTCATCATGCAGAATATTCTGTTTGAAAACAGAGTGAGGAAGGGGAACCAAACTGCTTCAGGATTTACCTTAATTATTTCTACCTCATGAATCTGCTGCCATTTCTCAGCCCACCTTATTTTCTGCTGAAAGTCTTCCAGACTTTCCCAGGATGCACCGAAGCCAATCTGTTTGTCAGAAAGCAGCAATCTGCTGTGAGCTCTCACTTTCAGGTCTGGCAAATAGCACCCAAAATATTCCCACTGCTCCGTGGGCATCTCCTGGGGTTTATATTCCATCTTTCAGTGGTGCTCTCACACAGATTCTCAGGTTTAAAAATCTGTTCTCTCCTCCTCCAACCTTAGCAGCCAACTGCCATCAAAGCATTGTATTTCCATGGGGCAGGACAAGTGTAACCCAACTTTCCACCTAAGAAAATTGCTGAAAATTTTCTTTGACTTTATAATTTTTCCTCGTCTGCAATTCCCACAGAACTGTGCAAAACAAGGATCAGCAAGTCATTAGAGCACGTCCCTTCCAACCCATTTGATTTCATGGGGTAATTAATCAAGCTGAGAAATAACTCCCTTAATGTTGGGCATTATTCTCTTCTGCTACACAAACCTCGTGCCTTAACTCTGCCATCTGCATATTAAATGTGGATGTTTTGGTCTCTGTTCCCTTCAGGGCCCCCTTGCCACCCTTCCCCTGCAATGGATGAGCTCTGTGCACTCTTTCAAAAGTTTTGGTCCTCACACATCCCAGCCTGGAGGGCAGGAGGCTCCCAGGGCCAGGTCCTGCATGGATAAATCTGATTTTACTGCCATTCCCCCCAGGGCAACTCCAAAAAGCAGCTCCAGATCTGGCCAGTGCCAGCTGCACAGGGACAGGAATCACCCTGGGCCAGGTGTGGGAAAAGCCAGGGATGTCCCCTGTCCCTAAGGGCTCTGCCCCGTGAGGAAGGAGATTTTTTTCCCAGAGCTGGGTGGTTTCCAGGCATGAACGGGAAGGCAGCAGGAGCAGGGAGCATCCCAGAGCATCCCTGCCACCACAGCCACTGCGCTGTTGGTGCCAGTCCCACGGAGGGAATCAGGATCTGACACGGATGTCGAGCTCCCTCCTTCCCCAGCCCCACTCTGGGCTTGGAGCAGCCCCAGGCTCTGGAATTTCAGGGGATGGAGGGAAGCTTTGACTCTGGATTCACACACAAACACACGAGGCTGGAGCTGGAGCTCCCCTGGATGCTCCAGACCATTCTTGTCCTGCCAAAATTGTGTGCAGGGCTGAAGCAGAGAAAGGAGTGGTGGGAAATATTCCCATCATGGGAAAAGGGAGACAAGAGTCAGGAGGAAAAGCCTCTGAAAACAACTTGGCCTGTGAAATGAAGATGTTGTCTGTCACCCAGGGAATGTGTTAGGCTGGGTAATTATTCCCAGGCTATTCTCTGGCTCCACCAGCCAAAACATTCACATCAAACTGGAGCACACAGAGCCTGTCAGTCACAAGCGATTTTTCAGTCTCAGTGACTTTTGATGAAAAATGCAATTTACAAAAAGGAATCAACATTTCCCTTGCAAGACATCAATAAATGACACTCTCGGAGATGCTCCAGTACCTTATAAGCACTGTAGCTCAGATCCCTTAAGCATTTTCCTTATCTGCTGGGATTTTGGCTGGAACACAATTCCCTGCTCTCCCCAGAGCAGCATCGCAGGATGGAGCCGTGTACAAGGGAATTGTTCTTGTCCAAGGGACCTCCTGCCACGGGGACTTTTAGCTCGAATTAAATTGACTCTGCTTCAGCTCCGGAGCTGCTGAACCTCCTTACACTGAAGAGTGGATGCTTGGAGCTAAAAGACAGCAAAGCAAATCCCTGGCAATGGGCCTGGCTGGATGGGCTGGCTCGGGGTGCTGTGCTTAATTGCACACTGCAGTCCTTCCAGGACACTGCAGCCCTTCCAGGACTCTGCAGCCCTTCCAGGACAGTTCAGCCCTTCCAGGACACTGCAGCCCTTCCAGGACACTGCAGCCCTTCCAGGACAGTTCAGCCCTTCCAGGACACTGCAGCCCTCGCTGTCCCGCTGCCTGTGAAGGTGGTGGCAGCAGCAGCAGCATCCCATGCCCCTGGACACCTCGGAGCGAGCAGCCCTGCCTGGGAGCTCAGCCTGCCCGGCAGCGCAGCCCCAGCAGCCAGGCCGGCTGCCAGGGGCATTTCCCTGCTGCCAGGGGCATTTCTCTGCTGCCAGGGGCATTTCCCTGCTGCCAGGGGCCTCTCCCTGCTGCCAGGGGCATTTCTCTGCTGCCAGGGGCATTTCCCTGCTGCCAGGGGCCTCTCCCTGCTGCCAGGGGCATTTCCCTGCTGTCAGGGGCATTTCCCTGCTGCCAGGGGCATTTCTCTGCTGCCAGGGGCATTTCCCTGCTGCCAGGGGCACCTCCCTGCTCCTCAGAGCCCCTGGGACAAGGCAGCGGGGATCAAACTGCGCTGTGGCAGCTCCTAAAGACCCCAACAGATCGTGGGCTTTGGGGTTAGTGGTTGGAAGCGAAGCCAGGGCTGTAATTCACACCCAGAACCTGGTTCTGAACAAAGTTCCCGGCACTAAATCTCACCCAGGAGTTTCTTTTGTGTTTCTGCCTCTGTTTGTGCTGGGAATCGTTTACCATCGACTTTAACCACTAATACAGTTCCACGGAATGCAAAGTATAAATCAAAATTACTGGATCATTCAAACTCTGTCTGAGCTGTTGTTTATGTGGCATTTTTCTTCCCCTGCTTCTGCACGGCAGCAGAGACACCATCAAATTATGATATAGTGCAGACACCCACCAACATCTTGGCAAAGTGCTGCCAATAAAAGCCAGCAGGGTTAATTATTTTCTTAGTTATACAAAGCATAAACACTAATGAAGAGAAAAGACTCTAAGAAAGGGCAGGTACAGCCAACCATCAGATGAGTGATGAAGAAATGAAATCACTTCTAATTAAAATAAGAAAAAACCCTCAGAAATGCCTTTGCCTGCATCTCGATGGGCACAGTCTCCCCTCAGACAAGACAGGAGGAGCTGAGGCATTGATCAGGGTGGGATGTGGGAAGGGACAGGTCTAGGGGTGCTGCTTGTGCAAGGCAGAATTCTATTAAGACCAAAACCAAAATCATTTTAAAAAAGCAACAACCAAAATTATGAAAAAGAAAGCCTTCCATGCAAAGAACAAACATTTTCCCCCTGGGAAACAATCCTGATGCAGGCCTTCACCAGGAATGACCCAGACCTAGACTGAAACTCCAGTGCTGAGAGGGACAGAGGTGTTTCCTGAGAGAAATAAGGAATATTTAGGAGTGATTCACCCAGCCAGAGCTGGAATCTGGCAAAAGGAAAGGGAAACTACAATGGAGGGCTCTCATTAACCCCAACTTAGCACATTAAAATAAAGCAGCAGTTGATGAGTACCCCTAAGTAACACTCGGGGCTGAGTGAGAACTCCACGTTAATGGAGCTGATATCGCAGTGCATTAATGAGCGCCCAGCTCCCGCTCCAGGGATGCTCCTGGGATTCTGCTCTCCCACAGAAGGGCAGGCAGGGATGGAGCTGAGTCCCTGCACCCACAGCAGCAGGGAGGGCACAAAGGGATGGGCAGGAAAACATCAGCACCTGAGGAAAAGCAGCTGGGAGTTTGCAGGGGAAAATTCCCCTTTGGAGTTACTGCAGAAACTGGGAACTGTTCCAGTGCTGGGGAAAACTGAGAGGCAGCAAAGAACTGGAGCAGGGAATTCCTTGGAGGTGGAGCTGGTGAGCCCAGACCTGGGAGGTTTTAGCCTGGATTGGGCAGATTTCCAGGTGGGGACCCCAAAGTTGCAAAGTGAGATTCCCTGGAAGAGCTGCAGCTCTGGAGGAGGGATTGTGTCTGTTGTTACCCAGGATGATGGAGAAGGCACTAAATTTACACATCTCAGCTGAGGAAAATAACCATAAATGTGTTCAAATGTGAAAACAGAGGCTTTCAGGAACTTACATAAAGATCCTTAACTAATATTGGTAATTTTTTTACTGACATTTACCAAAAGCACAGATTTGCCAATAATGGAGTTCAACCTCTCTAGGACACACCATTAAATTTTATAGAGTCTCTAGAACACACGGAGCATCATTTCCAGCCAGCACCTGGTGCTGCATAACCAGAATGCTGTACAATTGATACACTGGGAGACACAGATGTAAAGGAAATTGGGTGAACTGAGCAGCACCAGTGGATATTAAAATCCACCAGCACAGGCCTGGGTGCAGCAGGAGAACTGGAAGAGTGAAGGGCAGAGTGGAGCAGCCCGAGCCAAAACCCAAAAAGACAATTGTGAGCAATGTGTCATCATTAGTGTGGGGTCTCTGCCTGTGACTCCTGCTATGGATTTCCAGTGCCAATATCTCTGTGCTGGCATCTTGAACAAATTAAAGTGACAAAACTCAATATGGAAATTAAGATCATTAATGTTTTAACCAAACTGTCGATATTCTAAAAATTAGCACCTTCCTGCCAAAGAATCCTCCTGATAAGGACTTGGGGCTTCTCTCAATTAGCCCTGCAGCCACCCCTGTGCCCCTGGCCACAGCAGCTGTCCCCAGGGCATGACCTGGCTCAGGGTGGCAAAGCCCAGCTCCATTTCTTTGTGTCCTTTTGGGTTTCAAGGGCTTTATTTCCTCTGTCCCTCAATTATACTGCGTTTGCCACACCAGGGGAATCTTGAATTTCTGTTTTCCAAATCCCGACTTTAGTCCCAGAGTCTCAGAGAGGTCTGAGTTGGAATGGACCTCCAAGATCCTCTCGTTCCATGGGCAAAGGTTGGACCCAGTGAAGGGTTTTTGTTTCCCAAGTGTTTTGTGCTCCATGGATTCACTTCACTGCAGTCCTCACATAGATAGCTGCCTCTTTTTTCTGGGCAGGGCTTTTCAACAACTTTTTTGGGTATCAAAGTCCATTTAAATCAGCATTTTCAAGTTAATTCTTCTACTTGTGACTGCTATAATTTGAAAATCTCTGACTCAGCCGCAGCCATCAAAACCAAAGCTCCAGTAAATGTGATTGTGTGTAGGAAGCTGACAGTGATCCTAACAAAAGCTGATCATTAAACATCTCCAGTAACAATCCAATAAAACATTTCCTTGTGAAATGTGTACCAGCAAATCTGGAGTCACTTTTACATTCTAGAGGCAAACAGAGCCACGTGCTTCTCCATCAGCTGCTGCTTCCTTGTTTGTTTGTGGGGAGGTTTTACAAGTGGGGCAATAACTTATTCATTAGCACAAACACCCAGGGAGCATTTGCATGCCCAGCTCCCGACCTGGAGCTGTTTGTCTGTGACTTTTATGGCTGAGCTCTAAAAGCTGGGGAAATGGGCTTTTCCTGGAGGCTGACAGGCCCTGCAGCCAGAGTGGCACAGCCCTGAGCTCTGTTCTTTATCTCTGACATTTCCTCCAGTGACACAAGGTCAGGCAAGCAATGAACAGCAGAGCAAAGCCATGAAAAATGGATATTAATGAAGTGTGGCTATGAGTAATAACGCCATAAGCAACCTCTGATAACAAACACATTCCCCTAATAACATCTTCAATTACCTTCATTAATGTCTGTCCGTGGCAAAGTGTGCGGTGCAGCCCTTCAGGAGCACAGCCCCAGCAGATTTGGAGCACACTTTCACTGCCTCCCCCAGCTCATTCAGGAAAGTGCTCATTGATGGATGGCTCAGAGGATGATAATCTGCATTTATCATCATTTTCCAGCACCATATGCCTCCGGCCTGTCACGAGGAACCTGGAACTGGGGTGGGACTGCCTGCTCTTGTGTGAGAGGCAGCAGAGCCTGCCTGGCAAAATGAGCAGCCAGGGTCACTGGGGGATCCAAAATCTGGGAATCTCCAGGACAAACAGGAGCTGCCAGGGGCACTCAGGGGCACTGGGGGATCCCAAATCTGGAAATCTCCAGGACAAACAGGAGCTGCCAGGGGCACTCAGGGGCACTGGGGGATCCCAAATCTGGGAATCTCCAGGACAAACAGGAGCTGCCAGGGGCACTCAGGGGCACTGGGGGATCCCAAATCTGGGAATCTCCAGGACAAACAGGAGCTGCCCTGCTCCTGCTGAGCTGCCAAGGCCACCCAGGGGCACTGGGGGATCCCAAACCTGGGAGTCTCAGGGGAACCGGGAACCCACAGCTCTGCAGCAGGACTTGAGCAAGGCCAGGAGCAACAGCAGCCAAGGCCAAACTTCTATAAAAAACCCTCTGGGGAGCACTGGCGGCCTCAAGTTGCACCAGGGGAGTTTTCTTTCGATTTTAGGAAAGGGTTCTTTGCCAAAAGTGCTGCCCACCCTTGGCAGAGATGCCCAGGACAGTGCTGGAGTCTCCAGTCCTGAGGGGATTAAAAAGCCCTGTGGATGTGGCACTTGGGGACATCGGTCAGGAGTGGCCTTGGCAGTGCTGGGGAGTGGTTGGACTGGATGATCTCCAAGGTCTTTTCCCACTTTTTTACAATTCCTTCATTCCTGGCACTGGCAGCTTTGACAGCAGTGCCTGGTCCTGCTCCAGCTCTCCCCTCCCTGCCCCAGGTCCAGCTGAGCCCCAGCAGCCCCGGGCAGGTCCCACAGCCCAGCCCAGCCCAGCCCAGCCCANAGCCCTGCCCTGCCCAGCCCAGCCCTGCCCAGCCCTGCTCTGCCTTCCCGAGGGAGCAGCTCTGGGAAATGAGATCCTTGATTCAGGATTTAACTCAGCGTGGCACTGACATCCCCCTCAAATTGGCTCTGAAGAACGGGAGCCCTGTTCTGGAGAAGGAAATTTCCAAGGAGAGGAGAGGTTATCAGTCAGCAAACCCTGGTGAGGCTCTGACAAAGGAGGGATAATTAGTGCCTTCTGCGAAAGCATCTTTTGGGATGTGGCCATTATCTCTGTTCCAGGATGAAACTGAGACTGGAATTGCTGATAGCTCTCGGAGCTGTTCCCGGTGAGTGAAAGACCCTGAAGCACCAACAATCCCCACCCTCCTCCACAGCCCCAGGCCATTTGTGGCTCACTCAAGATGAGAGGAACAGAACTCATTATTGTTTGCCAACATTTCTGTCAGTTCTGGATTTTTGTTGACTTGAAATTCAAGGTTAGGGCATTCTGAGTGCAAAAAAGCCTCCTAAGAAACCCCTTCCTGGCTATTTTCAAAGATGCTTTTAATTGCTGCACATTAAAAAATATTAAAAAATAAAAAAATTAATGTTAAGAAATTGAAATAAAAATTGTGTGAAAACAAATTCAAGTATGAAGGGAGGGAAACTGTGCCAGGTTCTTCTCTCCTCATGGACTTCACTGAAACCCTGGGTGACGGGAAAGAAAAGCTGAAGGAGATTTTCCTGTCACCACCAAAGCCTTGCCTCGACATTTTTATAGTAATTTAAATTTAATCAAGTCATCATCCGTAAATTTGCTCTCCTCTCCTTTGAATTGGAAAACATTGAGTCTGGAGCCCTGCAGCCCCGGTGTGATCACAGCGAGGTGTTAATGAGGTGATGTCTCCATCTCCTCTCCCTGGTGCAAACCGGGCGAGTCTGTGCAGCTCAGGAGCCTCATTTGTCCCCTGCGAGCTCCTCGGGTTTTGTGGTGGCTGCTGGGGATGGACAGGGACAGGCACAGGGACAGGGACAGGGACAGGGACAGGGACAGGGACAGGGACAGGGACAGGCACAGGGACAGGGACAGGGACAGGGACAGGCACAGGGACAGGGACAGGGACAGGGACAGGCACAGGGACAGGGACAGGGACAGGCACAGGCACAGGCACAGGGACAGGCACAGGGACAGGGACAGGCACAGGCACAGGCACAGGGACAGGCACAGGCACAGGCACAGGCACAGGCACAAGGACAGGGACAGGGACAGGCACAGGCACAGGGACAGCTCGGGGTGGACATCAGGGCAAGGTTCTTCCCCCTGAGGGCCCTGGCACTGCCCAGGCTCCCCAGGGAATGGGCACTGCCCAGGCTCCCCAGAATGGAGAGCACAGCCCAAGGAATGGGCACAGCCCAAGGCTCCCAGAGCTCCAGGAGGGTTTGGGCACCACCCAGGGAGGGATTTTGGGGTGTCCCTGCAGGGCCAGGCTGGGCTGGATGAGCCCTGGGGGCCCCTTCCAGCTCAGACCTGGGCGATTCTGTGGGAACCCCAAGCAAGGAAGGAGGGATGCCCGCACATCCGGGGCTTGGTTTAGGGTTTCTCCTTAAAAAGAAACCTTCTTGGAATATTGAGCACTCAGGTTCACACAGGTTTGGGATGTGTGGGAACGTTTTCCTTCGGAGATTTCCCTCCTGCACTGCACACAAACCTCGAGGAGGACGTGCAGCTGCTCTGCTGAGCTGACAGCCTTGAAACAGAAACCTTGTTAGCACAGCCAGGCTACAAATCTGCCCAGAGTGGGTTCCACAATGAGCCTCATCCCTGCCAAGGAGATGAAAAAGATGAAACGAAACACAAGAGGAAGCAGTAGTTTTGTGAGCAGGGAGAGAAAAGGAGCAATAATCAATTCCAGGGGGCTCCAAGCTGCATTTTCCAGAGGCCTCCAAAGCTCCCTACGAGGCAACTTTCAAACCTGACCACATCAAACCTCCACGGACACATTTGCCTGTGGAGAAAAGCAAAGGTGGGAATGTTTTAGGGGTAATGTGACACTCCAGCCCTCCTATCCCAGCTCCCATCACACCCAGCAGGACCCTGGGAACAGCTCCAAGAGCGAGCTCAGCCCCCGCAGTGCAGCACCCACGGCTGGGTGTCCATGCACAGGGAGCTGCGATATCAGGGATACCCAGGAACGCCCAGAATGTTCCCCAGCAGGAGCAGGATGGGCTCCCCGAGCTGCCTCCAGCCCCTTTCCCCCCGCAGGGGCAGCTGTCCCTGCGGGAAGGGGATGCAATTCCCAGGAGGAATCTGCGGGGCTGTGGCAGAGGATGGCTCTGCAAGGCCAGCACCACCCGTGCCCCTGCTGGCGACCCTCCTGCAGCTCCCACGGGGATGGGGAGGTGCGAGGTGTGCCTGGCAGCTCCCTGAGCCCGGCTGCTCCCTGGCTCCACAAAGGCATTTGCACAGAATGAGGAACAAAAGGATTAGGGAAAGGTGTGAATAATGCACTTCTACCCCGTCTATCCTCGCTTGCTGTAACAGATTGGTAAAATAACTTCATCCACCAGTTTATTAACAGCTTGCCCTCTCCTGTATCTCACCTCCATAATGAGATGGAGCAGATATGATGGATTACATTTTGCCTCCTGCTTCCATCCCGAATGAATTATCATTTCTCTCTGCTCACAGCCTCGTGCTTTGGCTGCCTCCAGCCCATTAAGCGTTGGCAAGTCGGAGGGGGAGGGCAAGGCTGTGTGATGGAGAAGGTAAAGGTCCCTCTGAGGAAGCAGTTTGAATTTCCAGGCTGGAGGAGATGAAATGAGAAGAGAGGAGATTCTGTCTCCTGCATTTCACCCAGCAGTGCTAACCCCAAGCAGAGCCATTCCTGCTGCAGGAGGGTCGGGAGCAAAGGGCTCCTGGAAGGCTCCGTGCCCAGAGCCAGCTCCCCTCAGCCAGGCTGGGCTTTGCCTCCCTGCCCAAAATCCCTCCTGCAGCCCTGGGAGAGGAACATTCCCAGAGCCACAATTCCCTGTTCCCACAGGGATTCCTCCCCAGCAGCCCTCCTGAGCAGGGCACAGGAGTTCTGCTTACCCTCCTGAGCCGTACCACACACTTGTGTGATCTGAGTGACAGAACTCGGGGGGGGTTTCCTGCATGCTGAGGGTTTCAAATGTTTCATAGAAATCAAGATGCTGCAGGGTTTGGGGTGTCTCACCCAATACCTGGGTCCTTGGCACCACAAGTGCCCAACCCCAATCATTATCTCCGCAGTCCTGATACAGCAGGGGAATACCACTCGCAGTTCCTGCCCTGCTTTAAAATCATTTAAATACTGTTCAGGGTGCTCACACAGAGCCAGGCTGGGACTCCAGGCATTTTTTCTGTCCCCTTCTCCATGGCAGCTGCTGGTTTGAAACCTCCCAGGAGCACAGCCAAGCCCTTGCCAAGAGAAGGGAAGGCTGCACAGCCCAGCTCCGTGTTTTACAGCTGGAATTTGTGTAATTGTACCTGGGGTAAGGACATGACAATTTCCCTTCCACTTTAAAGTCAGTTTAGCACGATAGAAATTCATGAAGCAAAAATTAAGAAGCTTCACACAGCTTCAGCACTGACCTCGGCTTTTTGTTTCTCCTTGCCAAGAATTTGTTGCAGCTTCCACTACCACGAGTTGATTCTTCCCTACAAGCAGAAGAAAGCACCAGGGAGTTCATTGTATCTGGTAGCAGCAAAAATCCCTCACCCAGCAGCCCTGCACACTCAGCAGCTCACTGGGGTTTTCTCCTGGTACAATATTTCCAGCCAGGGTTTGTTTTACAGCATGCTTTAGTCTGATGAGAACAGCAGATTCAGGAAAGCATTGCAAATTAATATCGGAGAGGTGATGCACCTTGATGGCAACTGTGTTGGAATGGGCCAGATTAACTCATAGCCCAGTTTTAACTTGAGGAACTCCATGAGTTGCTCACTCCAAGCCAGTTGGGAAAGGGAGGGGAGCTTTGGCTGCTCCAGCTGCTTGTCAGACACCTTTAATTTCCACCTCCAGGACTTCCTGCTGTGCTGAGAATATGAAAGATATTGATTCTACTCGTACCTGCAGCGCAGGACAAGATCTAAATCTGATTTTGAGTTGCCCTGTGTGCTGTGCAGTGTGGACAAACCAAAGCCAACAGCAAAGCCTGGGGCAGGTGACCCCATGGCCCTGCTGGGACACCTGAGGGCACCGGGTGTCCCCGAGCTGCAGGGATGCTGCTCTGCCCACCTGGGATCCAGGCAGGGATCCAGGGCAGGGATCCAGGGCAGGGATCCAGGGCAGGGATCCAGCCCTTCTCAGGTAGGGATCCTGTGCTTCCCACCTGGGATCTGGGGCAGGGATCCAGCCCTTCCCAGGCAGGGACCCAGGTCCCTTCCAGCTCAGGCTATTCCATCACTCTGCTGGCACCTCGTTGTCTCCATGCCAAGCCCACCCTCCCTGGCCATGCCCCCTGTGCCCCCCCAGCAAGGCCAGGAACCATCCCAGCTCCTCCCCAGTGCCCAGCTCCCCTCTGCTCCAAACCCAGCAAATCCCAGTGCCACAAACCCAGCAAATCCCAGTGCCAACCCACCGAATACCAGTGCCACAAACACCGCGAATC
>VWYI01042161.1:190292-214232 GCA_013399455.1 Anthoscopus minutus | reverse complement strand
AAATCCCAGTGCCACAAACCCAGTGAATCCCAGTGCCACAAACCCAGCAAATCCCAGTGCCACAAACCCAGCAAATCCCAGTGCCACAAACCCAGTGAATCCCAGTGCCACAAACCCAGCAAATCCCAGTGCCACAAACCCAGTGAATCCCAGTGCCACAAACCCAGCTTTGTAGGCTCTGACTTGTAAGGATTAAAGCTCAAACACTCAGATCCTGTGTTCTGTGTCTCCTAATCCAGTAATAATACCCTGAGACTCAGAAGAGACAGAAAATAAAAGGGAGGGGGGGATAAAAAATAAATAGGTTTTTCTTGTAAGTTCTTGAAAAACACTGGTGGTCTGGGGAAAGAAAGGGCAGCTCCAAACTTGCCCCTGTGAGCAGAGCATGGGATGGAAACCTGGGGTGAGACAAGAGTGGAGCAGCTCTGGAAAGACAAGGAACCTGCTCTGCCAGATGGATGTAAATGTGCCTTTCAGTGCAGGAGAACAGTTGATTCTAAGGCATGAAATTAAATTAGTGCATCTGCAGCTGCCTATGTGTCATCCAGCTTCATATTTTACACACTAAAGACATTTTTTAACCTCGTGTTAGCTACACTTCTCTTTTTTTATTTTATTTTTTTTTTAGCATTACACTCCAGGATTTGCAAAGTGCTATTGGCAGGTATTAAAATGAAAGCTGGAGCAATGGTGCAATCTGTCTCCCTTCCCATTGTAAAGTGACAGAAATCTTTTCGGGATTCATTCACCAGCAGGTAGGAGAAGACTTGGGAAAAAAAATTAAATCCCAGCCTCAGCTTCATCAAGAAATGCAAAACTCCCCCAAAGCTGAAAGCCAAGTGTGGATTGTGGAATTTCATGGGATCACAGGATGGTTTGGGCCAGAAAGGACCTTAAAGATCATCTCATTCCAACCCTGCCCCATTTCTTGATAAAACTGAGGATTCTTGGCTTTTCAACAGGCCAGGGCCTCTCCCACCTCTCAGTGTCTGCTCCAGGGGATTGGAGAATCACAGGGACATCCACCCCCAGCCCCAGGGATCTCCTGCCTGCACTGAGCTTTGGGATATCCAGACTGGCTGGGTTGAAGAACGCCCTCATTTTCATTCAGTGTGGCTGAGGACCAGTGCAGAATCACGTGGCTGCACACACAGAAAAAGCATTTTCCTCGTTAGAGCCCAATTAAAGTTATTAGCTGTCCATAGATAATGTAGCCCTGTTACACCACAGCCATATGGATGTTAAATGATAAATAATTTAAAAATGAATATTTTAAAATAAGAGTCTTGCTTGCAGTACTGAAAACTTTCCTACTTTTAACTTGCAAGTTAAATCTCCAAAACTGGGAACAATGTAGGCAGCAGAGATTACTCCAAATCTGTTGTTTGATTTGCATCATAAACAATAAAGAATTCCATTTCCAGTTTCCATAAGCAGTGATTACACTACAGAATAGCTGCCTACAGCCCTCAGAATTGATCCAAATAAAAAGCTGCACTTGTCGAGCTGTTATAAGCAATTCCTGAGGGTTTGGTCAAATTCAGTACAGGCTAAAATTAAACAGAGATTGATTTATGTAGAAGGAACTGTAGTTGCAAGGCTGCTGCACTGTGTGTCCAAGCGGGAATGGCTCTTGCTGAACACAAAGCAGATTAATTGGAACTGAGAGAGGAAGACAAGAGGTACAACTTGTTTCTTGTTTCCTGTTTCCTGCCCAGTGCGAGCACCAGGCCAGTCTGGGAGCCAAAAACCCAACAAATGCAACCTGCAGGCAGAGTGATTGTCCCTGTGACACTCAGAGCAGGGCTCGGCCCCCAGCTCTGATGCTCCACTTGTCACCTCCTGAACAGCTCAGAGCCAACATCTCATGTGTGCAGAATTCTGCCAAAGGACCTGAGTGCTGCTCCTGCCCTGCAATGATTTCTCCAAGCCTTCCTTAAAGACCAGAACTCATCCCTGCCTGGTGAGTCAGGGAAAAGCAGCAGAGGGATTTTGCTTCCTGCCAAGGGGGAGTAACCTGGAACTCTGGCATTCTTCTGTCACTTCCTCTGGTGAGGAGGTGGGAACAGCTTTTCCAACAGCAGAGACCCAAACTGGTGAATGAGGAGGGGCAAGGCAAGGCTGTGCAAGGGCCAGGATGCTCCGAGGTGACCCCACAGCACCCACAGAGCCCCACTCAGGACGGGATGTGAGGGCTCTGGGGAAGGCTCTGCCCTCTCCAACCTGTACAGGTCCCTGAAGGGTAAAATTAAAACCCCAGGAAGATGTCATGAGCTGCAGGTAGCTGGGTGTGAGTTCTGCATCCCAAGGCAGCCTGGAGAGTCAGACCCCAGCTTGTTTGTGTCTATCACAGGGGAAATCCCTGAGGTGGGCACTGAAACCCCTCCATGAAAACTCTGCAAAGATTCCCAGCTGGAATCATTTCCCCATTGTGCTCCCTCTGTGAACTGCTGTGAATTGACTGGGGGTGTTTCCGGAGCATGAGTAAAAATAATCCAGCAGGAAATGTCTGCGTGAGGAGGTGATCCCAAAGCAGCTCTTTCTGCGGAGATCCTTCTTCTCTGACTCAGCAATGCCACTCGTGTGGCAGAACCCCTCTGCAGCCTGCAGCCCCCCGAAGCACTGGGTTATCTCCCCCCATGCCAGCCCCCTCCCCTTCTCCCTGAATCCCTGGTGATGGCTCTGTCGTGTTGCCATCAAAATCCCTGTTCTTACACCCCTGTTCTGTCTGTGGCACCTGCTGGGGCTGCACCCTGAAAGTGCCAAACAGTGCAGGGAAAAGGAGGGGAAATCAAAGCGTTCTGGAAACCTTCAGCTTGGCAAAGGCTGTGTATAATTTTGCTTAGGCTGCAAGTTGGCTTGAGAAAACAGTATCAAAGCACCATCTTTTCCAATTGCTTGAGATTTACTTTTTAAGTTTATTTTTACTGCTTCTTGTAGAGCCCAGACTGACAGCTCTGAAAACTTTATCTTTCCCATTGAGGCAAGAATAGGAAGCAACAGCTCAGGCCCAGCAGAGGCATCTGATGGATCTGTCCCCAGTAATGGACCCAAACTGGAACTGGGAGCATCCCCAGGACTGGGAATCCCAGCTCTGCTCCAGCCTCACTTCTTGTGTTTGTGAAAGACTCAGCCACAGCTCCGAGCTGATGACCCACTAATGACCAATTGATGGAAATTTCACAACCAATCTGCTCTCAGACCATGAGGCTGCACACAAATGGAAGCAGAATTTAATAAACTCCTCAGTCCCTTGGAAGACCCAGTCCCCCAAAGCCCAGCTCAGGCTGTAACAACTCTTTTAATGCAAATCCACAATGCCTGCGTGTTTGGAGCATTCCAGTGCCAATATGGAATTCCCACTGGTTTTACAGTGCTCTGACCTCATTCTCTGGTAGAAATTGTTGTATTCCTGCAGATGAGGAGAGCAAGGCTGGAAAGCTCCTCACTCACTGCTCTCTGATCCTGAGGCTTCACTTGGACCTTCCCCATTTCCCAGCAGCTCCAGCAGAAGTGTTTGAGCTTCCCAGTGTCCTTAATTCACAGGCTGAAGCAGAAACCCACCATTCCCACAGCAATCTTCTAAATTAAAAGCACTTCCACCTGTGATGCTGTTGGTGAAGTGATTTCTGCAGGTACACGAGATGTTCTCATAACGCATCACTTCCTGAGAGCTGGATGCAAATTGCAGGAGCCACATTTGCCAAAATCAGCATTAAAAAGTTGAAAATACATTAGGTGGGAGAGCAAGCTTAGCTGTCAGGATAATATTTCTATTACAGCAGCAATCCAATTGGAAAAAAAAACTGCTCATCCTTGCCCAGGAAGGAAACAAGCAGAGAAATTTGCTGCTGTGATTTTGGGAACTTGTGACACTTGCAATATTTACGTGTCACACCCAGTTTATTGTAACACAGCAATTAAAACTCCCTCTGTGCCTGTGTGAGTGAAGCCAGGTTGGCCCCTGCGATGTGAAGGGCTCTGAGCAGAGCCCAGCCAAGCAGCAGAGGCGCAGCCTCAGCCCCAAATCTGTGTCCAGCAGCCCTGCCTGCTCCTAAAGCCACTCCTGCCTCTGGGTTTTCCACACCCACTCGGGAAATTCTGGCCTCCCAGGGATCACAGGGCGGGCTAAGAGCAGTGACTGCATTTCCTGAGTCACCTGGTGCCCAGGTGAGCTGGCAGAGCTCTGGGTCCGAGGGGGTGGCTCAGAGAAAGTGAGGAAGAATTTCCACCCACCCAGAGCATCCTCGAGAAACTCCTCAAGAGGCAGAACCCTGCTCGTGCCTGGCTTTAGCACAGCTCTGCTCCCTGCTACCACTGCAAGCACAAATCCTTTCTGATTTCTGTCCCAGGATGCAGCAGATAATCCACATTGACTGAAGTTTTCAGATCTGGGGTGTGGTTCAGGGCCCCACACGGTGAAAGGCTGCCAGGAAGCCCCTTCATTAGTGTTAATGACTATTGGCACCGAATCAGCGCCGTGTCCCAGCTCCCCACAGCGGGAAGAACCTCAGGAACCCCCGGAGCTGCTCAGACAGCCCCGGGAAAGGCTCATTTTAAGATGCACAAACTTATTTACAGACGGTTTAATTTGCTTTTTTTCACCAGTGGCTGTGCAAAACCAAGAAGGAGCTGAGATTTTCCGTTCGGTTTTGAACCCGCATCAAGAACAACCCGCGGAGCCCTCCCCGAGCTGCTCGGACAGCCCCGGCCCGGGCAGGCACAGCGTGCGCAGCGGGGGAAGTGCACCGGGACTCGTTCGCAGACGGATTCAGCCGCTTCTTTCTGCCCCGGGCTGTGCAGCAAGAAGAGGCTGGGACTCGCGGCTGGGTTCGGGCGGGATGGAGCCCCGGTGGCGGGGCCGCTGTCGCTGTCGCAGAGCCCCCTCTAGCGCGGTGCCCCGGCCGGAGCTGCTGCCGCATCCCCATCCTGAGCCATCCTCATCCTGAGCCATCCCCATCCTGAGCCATCCTCATCCTGAGCCATCCTCATCCTGAGCCATCCCCATCCTGAGCCATCCCCATCCTGAGCCATCCCCATCCTGAGCCATCCCCATCCTGAGCCATCCCCATCCTGAGCCATCCTCATCCTGAGCCATCCTCATCCTGAGCCATCCTCGTCCTGAACCATCCTCATCCTGAGCCATCTCCATCCTGAGCCATCCTCATCCTAAGCCACCCCCATCCTGAGCCACCCCCATCCTGAGCCATCCTCATCCTGTTCAACCCCCTCATCCTGAGCCATCTCCATCCTGAGCCATCCTCGTCCTGAGCCATCCCCATCCTGAGCCATCCTCATCCTGAGCCATCCCCATCCTGAGCCATCCTCATCCTGAGCCATCCTCATCCTGAGCCATCCCCATCCTGAGCCATCCTCATCCTGAGCCATCCTCATCCTGAGCCATCCCCATCCTGAGCCATCCTCATCCTGAGCCATCCTCATCCTGAGCCATCCCCATCCTGAGCCATCCTCATCCTGAGCCATCCTCATCCTGAGCCATCCCCATCCTGAGCCATCCTCATCCTGAGCCATCCTCATCCTGAGCCATCCTCATCCTGAGCCATCCTCATCCTGAGCCATCCTCATCCTGAGCCATCCTCATCCTGAGCCATCCTCATCCTGAGCCATCCTCATCCTGATCAACCCCCTCATCCTGAGCCATCTCCATCCTGAGCCATCCTCGTCCTGAGCCATCCCCATCCTGAGCCATCCTCATCCTGAGCCATCCCCATCCTGAGCCATCCTCATCCTGAGCCATTCTCGCCCTGAGCCGCTCCCTCATCCCCATCCCGAGCTAGAGATCTCGAGGCACATGCATGGGTATTTATGGCCACTGTCAGGGAAGGGGGAATTTAAGGGCAGTTTGGAGTCAGGGCTCTGCTTCCTGAGAAATCTGATCAAGATCTTCCCTGTGTGTACAGGGCCCCAGCTCATTTGGGGAGGCTGTGGAGAGAACTGCAAAGATTCCATCTAATCTCTGTAAACAAGTTTATATCCTTAATTTTCCTGTGCAGAGCTGTCGGTCTAGACGCTGAGCTCTGCAGTGCAAAAGGCAGGTTAATCAAACAGGTTTAAAAATGCAAATAAAATGCTGCAATTAATAATATAGGTACATAGATTGATCTGGAAGTTATCGAGTGGAAGGGATGACTTGAGGGCCTGGAAGTGTTTCTGTTATCAGATTACATTTTCATATTGTTATAAAGCTGTGAGGGGGGGTTGAGAGTCAGTGTATTCAGCTCTTAAAATCCACAGCACCTCTGCAATAGATTAAACCCAGGGTTTAAGGTTTTACTGAGGAGACAAACACGTGCAATTCACATTTATCAAGCGTCTGTCAGAACTGCCAATAAAAGAATGAAATGCAAACAAAAAAACCCAAACAAATAAATAATTAATCAATTGATAAATGAGATAATGAGGGAAATTTTGTCCTTTCAGGAGCAGAGCACCACCATTCCCAAGAGGTCTGTGCACAAATCCTCTTTCCCTGATGTCCTTGCCCTGGTCAGGCTGAACAAGGCCCTCTCCTGCTGCACCCCTGAGCAGCTCCAAATTTCTCTGGCAAGCCCTGAACCCCCCCTCACAGAAGTGGGGCTGCTCCCCGTGTCCCTCACAACAGCAGCTGGACCCCACATCCCAACGCTATTCCCAAAGGAGAGGGAGCAGCAGGGACCTCAGCCCCTGACTTTGTGCAGCAGCCACAAAAACGCAGCCCAGACTCCTGCTGGTCTCTGCAGGACTGGGTTTCCGTGCTCCACGGCAGGGCTGCAGCAGCTGCAGCAGTGCGAGATGCCTCAGGAGGGCTGTCTAACCAAAAACTCGGCTGCGCATTTCGAGGAGAGCTGATGAAAAATGTTCCCTCTCCCGGAAAGCCTCTCCTTCCTCGGGACTTGCTCCGAGGCTCTTCAGGAGGAGAGCCGGTCCCAGGAGCGTTCTCTGTCACTGTCCCACAGGAGCACAGCGACCCCGAGTCCCCCAGGCTGTCCTGGTGATTTGTGGGGCTCACAGAGGGATCTCAGCCCCGAACTGCTGCCAGAGGAGGAGCAGGTTATCTCTGCTGCTCTCACTGTGCTGCTGGAAGGAAACGTTTCCTGCTCCTCTGAGCCTCACATCCCAGCCTTTGGCTTTTTTTTTGGTTTTGTTCCCATTATGCCAGTGAATAACCATGAATTCCTTCCAGGCACCTGAGACCCCCCGAGGTCATGGGGACAAACGACTTGTGCAGTCCCAGCTCTGTCATCTCCCCTTTATTTTTCTCCCTGATTTTACAGTGTTTTATTCGCTTGCTCTGCGTTTTCCACACCCTGACCCCAACCTGTGAGCAGCACAAGCTGAGAGCTTTGCTTTAACAGCCTCCAGGGCCCTGACCTGAGCCCTGGGATGTCCCTAAAATCACAACCCCACGGGGGCAAATCATGGAACCACCAAGGTTGGAAAAGAACTCCAAAAGAACTCCTGAGCCCAGCCTTTGACCCTGCTACCCCATATCATGGACTCTCACATCTCCACTCATTTTCTGGACACTTTCAGGGGTGGTGAGTGCACCCCTGCCCTGTGGAACCTCTTCCAACGCTGAAACATTCCTCCAGGCTGGTGATTTGTGCACCTCGAGGTGGCAGCAAGGTGAGCTTTGGGATTTGCCAGAGGGAGCTGAAGAGAGATTTCCCTTCTGCCCCCATTTGTCCCAAACACTTCCCACTCCCATCCCACAGGGAAAGCTTCAGATTCCAGAGCCTCCGTCCACAGAACAGAAGTCAAAAAAGAGACAGCAAAGGGTCACTGCCAAGATGGTTAAATAAAGTATTTTTCTTTCTTCTTTCCTTTTTTAACAGCTCTGTAAAGTGCAAAGAAGTGTAAAGTGAAGAAAACCACCCACAGCAAGATGGGTTAAGGAACATTTGTCAATAAGAAAGGGAATAAAAGCAGGCACTAAAACAACAGAAATAATGACTCTGCTTTCCAGATTTTGATTCCAAAATGTCTGGTGCCTCAGGCAGTTATCTGAAAAACCCTTCTCCAGCACAGCATCTCCCTGTTTGCCTCAAATCGTTGGAGTTAACAAATATTCTGTGTGTGAGGGAGAGAGGCTCTGACAGACAGCCCAGAGCTACTGGAGAGCTGGGACTGCCAGCAGGGAATAGAGACCTGAGCACCAGAAATATTACAGCAATATATCTTCAGCCTGCAAAGAAATATTTCCATTTTCTTTGTCTTTCCCCTCCTGCCCAAAGGAGCAAACCCACCTAAAGCAGGGTTGGTGCTGGGAACCCCTTGGAAATCACCTCCTCCACGAGAATTGTCTCGTCACGCTCAGAAATCACCACCCAAGCTGCTCCTCTTTGTCTGCCGGGGCACAGAACAGCCTGGGGTGGCTCCCGGGGCCCTCGCTGTGTCAGACACCACGGATTCCCCCCAGAGCAGTGGCAGGGTGGCCCCACATTCCTGGTGAGATCCTGCTGGGATCACTTCTGCTTTCCCTTGGTGCTTTTGGTTTTCCCCCCCTGCCCGAGCCACAGGCCCAGGTGAAGCCCCAGACTGCCCCTGTGATGGTTCCAGAAGCAGATCAGCAATATTTACCCAATACCCTCTCCCAAATGTTCTGCTTCCCTTATTGCCTTTAAATTAAAAACCAGCAATATGGGGTGTATGAAATATCCCATCTGCTCTGACACTGGTCACTGCTGGTGAGGGGGGAACAACTTCAGCACTCCTGGGCAATCACTGACATCAGACCAGGGCTTCAGAGCTGCCAGGATACCCCAAATAAACAGCCTCAGGCTGCTCCAAGCCCTCTGCCCACTGCCAGCTGCACGGGAAGCAGGGCAGGGCCAGCCCACGGTGATGCCTTGAGGAGCTGGGACAGAGGCTGGAGGGAGCTCAGAGCAATAAAGGAGATTTATTGAGGCCTTCAGAGGCCTGGCAGCACCAGGGCTGCACTCGGGCTCTGCCTGGATGGCTCCAAGGTGGAAGCAAAGGAGGGCCCAGGCCCAGATCTCACATTTTTATAGGTTTGGGTCCATTTGCACACAGGAGTCCCACTTGCCCACCCTCCTCCTTCCATGTTGTTTATAATTTGAGTCTGAAGTTTGGAAAAAATGTCCTTGAGTCCCAGTTGGAGTAGGATTGCTGTGCCTTCATCACCCTGAGAAAAGATTCTGGTGACCCTGAATGGAAGCCACATCCCAATGCAGAACAGAAAACCCAAAGACTTAAGACATCAGCAGCTCCTTGGAGTGACCAGAGGAGCCACTCCCCTGTCTGGGCCTCAGGAATGTCCATCTCAGCCTGCATTTGGTCCCAAAATTGCTTTTATTCCTTTCAGCACATTTCCATCCCTTTTCCAGGGGTGTAGGCAGTGTTGGAGTTGTGTGACCTCCCAGTTGCTGCCTACAAAGCCCTGGTTTGATATGGAAACGGTGCACGCCATTATATTCTAATTTGATATTTAAAACAAGTTTTGGCAGACAGCTGACTCCTTTTGATGCAATTATCTGATTTCTCTCTGCCTTTTTATCCTGAAATGTTCACAGGGAATATGTGGTATCACATTTTTGTTATGCACACTGAATCCATGTAACTTCCAGCTCCTTTTTCTTTCCTTCTAGAATTTGGTAAATATATGAGCATATATTAAAAAAAAAAATAGAAAGGCAAATGCCAAGACTTCAAATTGGGTAAAATTCCACCGCATGCTACAGAGGGAGAACTCTTAGAGCTCTAATCTTGGATACTTGATCTTCATCAACTTCACCCTGGCTTGGTTCTTGCAGCTCTTCCCATTCCATCTCCTTGTCTCCAATTCCCCTTCCCTCTCCTTCTCTCCAGGCCTGGCCAAGGTCCCTTATCTCCACTCCCACCTGATTCCAGACTCCTGCTGCATCTGAGGAGCTGATGGGGAGACCCCTGCCCTGGGGAAAGGCCTTTTGCAGGAATATTGGAGCATTTTGAAAGGAAATGAGGGCAGAATTTTAATTGCAGTTAATGAGGAGGCTCATCACGACTCAGGGTGCTCCTGCTTCCCACACTCACCACGGTGGAAACTGCAACGAGTTCCACTGAAAGCCCAGCAAATCCCCAACACTGAGGATTGTGCAGGAAACTGAGAGCCTGCTGCTCATTCTGGACCAATATTCCTGAGGAGGAGATGGGCAGAGAGGAGGGAAGGAGACTCCATCCCCCCAGCTGGTGACACCAAGGGACAGCCAGTCCTGGCAGGAGGGAAATTCCAGCACTGCAGCAGGGCCAGCTCCTCTGCTGGAGCTGTTTGGCAGCGGAAAAAGAAAAAATTGGGGTCAAAAAGAGGAGGCCAAGAGAATGCAAAGAGAGAATCGACAGAAAAATGGGAGCAACCAAGAGTGAGGAGTGTCCCTGGAGAGGGACAGGGCAGGGGAAGCCCCTCCAGCCCACAGAAAAGTAGAATTGTCCCCTCAGAATGAACATTTCTGCCTCTCCTGATTGCTCCCCCAAGGGCAACCGACCTAATTCAATTAAGTTTTCATTTCTAATGAACTCTGGTTATGAAACCACCACCACCAAGGGATAATTGTGAGCAAACACATTCCCCCACTCGCAGGGAACGCTCTGACGAGCCAGAAAACTTTGTTCTCAATGAATCAACACAAAAAGTTACTCAGAAAATAAGCAAGTCTTTCACTGAGTTTTGGAGAATTTGTTTTCTTGCAAAATGGAAATGAGCTGGTGGTGGCCACAGAGCTCTGCAGAGCTTTAACATTCTCAAGAATGTGCTCATTTTTATATCACTCACTGTTATTATTTGAATTGCCATCCCCGCCCCATCACTCAAAATGAATTTTCTCCAAAGAACACTGAATTTTTGTATATTTTATGAACTCAGTGTGCAGCAGAACCCACCACGTGATCCCAAGGAAGATGAAAAGTGTCATTTAAGAGAATGAAGATTACAAACAGTTTCAATTAAAGCCACACAAACCCCTGGATCCTGTTTTCCACATCTCAATATTTGTCCACCATGTGCACACAAACAGCCCTCCAAAGAGCCCTGCCCTCAGTAATTTTCCCTTTCCTTAATCCTGGTGTACCAAGCCTGCTCTCCTGGGATATTAAGAGGATCTCATAAGGACAATCCACCCTCACATCGATTCCATTTCCCAGATCTATAAAATTGGTTGCCTCAGGAAACAGGGGAGCGAAGGAAAAGGAGCACAACGCGTGGTTTAATTTAAATACCACTTCCAGCAAGAGGGGGAAGCACAAATGGGGGAAAGGCAGAGGCTGCTGCTCGTTTGCTGAGGTTTTGCTTTGTGAGAGGGCGATGCAAAGTGACAGGGGAAGGGGAGATCATTGTTTGGATAACGTCAATATCAACACAGACACATCCTGAGCTGGCAAGGGACTGGGTCCAAACTCCAAATGACACTGATGGAGCAGGAAATATCACCCAGACAGCGAGGGGAGAGGGAGGAGCTGGCTCAGACTGGAGACTGGGAGAGACTGGGAATAATATTTGCTCCAAGGTACTGCTGGGCAGCAAATGTGCAAATCTAATTAAGGCCTTCTCAGCTTCTCTTTGGTGGTTTCTTTTTTTTCTTTTTCTGTGTTTTTGCTCCCTTTTTTCATCTGGACCACTACAGTTATAGAGCACAGTTAATTGGGGTTTCAGGTATTTCCTGCTAATTGTTGAGTTGTAACTAATTCTGCCTGAGCAGAGGGAGGTCAGCAGTGGAGCTGGGCTGGTGCTGTGACAAGACAAGCCCACAGTGACTCCAAAGCCAGCCCAGCCCTGCCCCACACACCCCACAGGCCCAGGAGAACACAGCTGGGCAGGAGGAGGAACTGTGTTCCAGGAGGAGAACCCCAAGCCTTGCCCTTCATGCTGGTACCAGCACAAAACCCAGTGGGAATTCAGAAAGGGTGGACATCCTTCTGTGCATGACAGAAAAGAGGGAGAGTGAATTTTAACATGGATAGATTGAGATGGGACAAAGGAAAGGAGGGAAGGAGGGAAATTGGGGTTGGATTCTGGGAAGGAATTCCTGGCTGGGAAATGTCCAGGGCCAGGCTGGACAGGGCTTGGAGCAGCCTGGGGCAGTGGAAGGGGTCCCTGCTGTGGCAGGGGTGGGATGGGATGATTTTTAATGTCCCTCTAACCCAAACAATCCTGGGATTTCTGTGATTTCACTTTTGGGGATAAACTGTTCAAGTCTTCTCCTGCCTCCTCCCTTATTTTTGTGCTAAACTCCTTTCCAGCCCAGTTTGTGCTCATTTCTCAGCAGCAGAGCCACCCTCGCTTTCCCAGCAGGAAACCTGGGCACCCCAGGAGCCCCCTCCAGGCAGCCCCAGCCCGAGCTGCCCAGGCAGCCCCGCTCCAGCACAGGAGCCCTCCTGCCACCAGCACCAGCTGGCAGCAAAGCTCAGCCCCAGCCCCAAGCTGTGGCCAGAACTTTACATTCCAAACACCTCAGGCTGACATTTCAAGAGGTAACACAACAATTGCTTGTGCTAAATCAATTACTGATTATCAATATAGCACATAGTGATGTGTAATTAGTATGTAAAAGATATATTTAGCTGTAGATTATACCAATAATAAGGGCTACAAGAGCAATGGCTGTATAATTACATTTTATGAATACAGGAAACCTGTGAGAAATGCTCCCGGATTTAATTGACATTTAACAAGATAACTACAGCAAGTTAATTAGAAATTATATGCTAAAAATATGAATTAACTTTTAAATAATATTTAAGCTTGCTGCACTCTAACTGTAGTAGCTGGGTTTATGCCACCAAAACACCTAAATGAAATAGTCCTTTCAAATACCATCTCTAATTCATTTCCCACAAACCAAAGCCTGTATTATCAGCTACTCATTCTGAATCCTTTTTGCTATATAGAGCCTGAGTTGATCAGCTTAGTGAAAGGCTTATTTTTATGGTCCTTTCATACTTTTTAAAAATGAGATTTCTCTTACGTTTCTTTCAGCAACCCAGAGAAAAGATTCCAGTTCAGCTGTGCCTTCAGCTTTGAACCCAGAACAAAAATGCAAAGTAAGGCACTGACAAGCTCTTAGACTCCCTGCAAGGTGATACATGAGGGACTCTGACAGTGCTAATACAGCCAGAAACGTGGGGAATGAAGCAGCCCCGAGCTGTTCTGCTGTGGCTGGGGGTAACACAAAGGAAATGCAACAGCAGCTCCTGAGCACAGCTCCGTTATTTTTAGATCCAGGTAGGGCAGGCTGAAGAGAATGGAAATGTGGCCCAAAATCCAGTTTGCTGCAGGTTCTCGGGGTGGTGTGGGGCCAAAGCACAGCCTCAGGTTGCTCCTGTGCCTGTCCCAGAGCTGGAGCCCCCAGCATCCCAGGGATCAGAGCCCTGGAAGGCGCTGGGAGCTCACCAGCCCCGCTCCCGCTTAGTGCCAGCAGACCTGGAGGCTCTGCAGCTCAGTCCCTGATGGTTTCATCGCTGTGATCAGATCCTCACATCCACACTTCATTCCCAGGGGTTTATCACTCCTGCCCTGCCAATCTCTGCCTCTCAGCCACCCTGAGCTGAGCTCACCTCCACCACGGAGAGCTCTGCAGCCCCTCGCTGTGCAGGGCTCTGGTCTCTGCCTGCTCCATCTGCCCCCATGGAGAGGCAGTTCAGCTCCTCAGAGGGGCAAATGGGCCACCAGGGGCAAACGGTGCCACTTCTGCTGCCCCCTTGTCCCAGAAAACTCCAAGGTGTGTCCTGCAATTGCCCCCTGGCAGCACCCCCTCGTTGGCATTCCGGCCACACAGCCAGGCTCTGCACACACAGCGCTGTGATTTACTGCTCCTGCTCCTGGGAACGCCGCCTCCTCCCATAGATCACGGCAGAAATGGGCACAACAAGATGATAAAGCAGTGAGGGATGGGCCAGGTGACCTGAGCTGCTCCTGGGATTGCAGCACTGAGAGGTTCATGGAGAGTGAGGGGATGGCTTTGAGCCAGGCACAAGCTGAACGCTCCGGACAAGAGATGTAACAACTAAACCCGGCCCGAGGCCTGATCCACATCTGACCAGAAGTTTGGAAAACTTTTAAAAATAAAAGGCAAAGCCTTTTATTGTCCCAGAGCTTCCCTCTCTATCCAGGAAGAACAGAGGGCCCAGAGTTCCACTGCCAGGGGTTGTGTTTGTCCTGGTTACAAACCCTGCCCAAAGCAAAGCTCCTGGAGGAGAGAAATAGGGGAAAAAGAAGGAGAAATAGGAGGAAAAGAGGGGATTTCTGAGAGACAAGAGTCTGTCAGAGCTTCCTTTGCGCTGGTGTCCCACAGTGTCTCCTTTCCACACCCCAGGATGCTTAAAGGGATTCTGCTGAAGGAGTTTTTCCTGCCATGAGTGCCAGCCATTTAAAACAGATCAACAATACAGAAATCAAGTGATGGGAACAGCTTTTGCTGCACCTGATTCCAAACCCCAGCAGTTCACATGCTCCTGGCTCCCAGGGACTCCCCACTTGCCCAGGCAAGACTTTGGGAATCTCACTGCCAGGGAAGGGCAGGGGAGGCAGAGCTGAGAGGTGGAGTTCCCTTAAACAGCTGGGAGGGATCAGTTCACTGCTCCTCCCCAAACTCTCCCTCAGGAATAATGATGGATTATTTCAGGACAATGGGGTTTTCTCCTAAGAGCCATGAGGAAGCTTTGGATGTTTTGCTGAGCTTCTCTGTAAAACATATTTTAAAGAAGATAAAGTAGATGTTTATATGAGTTCGTCTTCTGTAAAAAAAATATTTAAAGAAGATAAAGTACATGATTATATGGGTTCCCCTTTTCACTTTTACTTGGTCAGTAGATTAGTCAAGATTGATTTTTCTGCATGAAAGGCAGAGGCCTAAGGTTAAAAGATAAAAGGGTAGATTCCTTTTAAAATGTAATTTAGATTTTTCTGGTATTAGCTCCAGTATCATCACAAATTCACTTCCATTTTCCAGGAGCACCTGAGCCCCAGTGTACAGCTGCAGGGAAGCAGGAAAGGTCTCCTCTGGCAAATGGATTCTGCTGCGACCTGCAGGACCTGCCCTGTGTGGGGTCCCTGCCTGGGCCCCCGAGCCTGGGCCCTCCAAACATCTGCCACGCCAGGGACATCAGTGACAAAAGTTCTGCTGAATTCATTTCCTTCTGCTGAGGCCAGTGCAGGTTTAGAATTGAAGTTTTCAGAGCTCATGTCTAAAATGTCACCCTGTGGGCAAAGCCTGGGCTTTTAGGGTGGATATTTGGGAAAGGTTCTTGCCCCAGAGGTGCTGGCACTGCCCAGGCTGCCCAGGGAATGGGCACAGCCCCGAGGCTGCCAGAGCTCCAGGAGAGCTTGGGGGAGCTCCAGGGATGCCCAGGGTGGGATTTTGGGGTGTCTGTGCAGGGCCAGGGGCTGGACTGTGATCCCTGTGGGTCTTTCCTAGCTCAGGTCATTCCATAATTCCATGATCTCTCCGAGTCCCTGCTTTTATAAACTGTGCAAAGCTCAGAGTTACAGAGAGGATTCCAGATTCGAGCTGCTGTAATTAACAATAAATTAGAGGTGGAAGAGGCTGGTTGTGAGGAACTCCCATCACCTGCAGAGTCAGGGCTCAGCCTTTACTCTGAGCTCAGCTTGAGGAGCTTCTCACCCAACCTCTCCTCATGGCTGCTCTTGCTGGAGAGCAGGAGATCTGAGCAAACAGGGCTTGTGTACCTGGAGCCCTGCTTTTGTTGGGAAAGGCGTCTCTGTACACATGTCACAGTGGGCTGCCTGAGTGACTGGATTATTCACCAAGAATAATTGAGCTGATACGTTTCAGCATTTTTCTTTGAATAAATTATTTGCAAATAAACATTTTCATTATTCGACCATCTCTGATGTTCCATTAGCATTCAGTGAATTATTTATTCAGCAGCTTTTCCCATCAATCACTGAATAAATTATTCGCAAATAAATTATTCTACCAGCTTTTGCTTTAAAGATGTCCCTTTGAGAACAATAGCTTCCCAGAATAGCAAACAGGCAAAGGGAGCAATTTAAAAGGCCTGATCCTCATCTCAGTTGTCTTGGTGTAAATCTGGAGGATTATCATGGAAATTCCTGGCCTTATTCCACATTTCCATGTCTGTGAGTCAGATTGTGGTGCCACAGTGCTCCTCTCTGCCAAAGCCAGCACAGAGAGGCTCGGAGCCCTCAGAAGCAATCTTTGCCCATATCCCAAGAGGCAGCTTCATTCCCAGCTCAGAAATGTGGATGTGAGTGATCTCCAATCAAACCAAGGGCTCAGGTCCCACAAGTGTCCCGGGAGAGGTGGGATCTGGCACTGCCCCAGAGCCCTGCTCCTCTCCCGCCCAGATCCCTTTCCACACCTTGTAACGAATTCAAATCTCCTCCGTGCACCGAGCCCAGCCTAGGAATTGTTTGTGCCTGGGCCAAGGAGGATGAAAGCCTGTTAGAACTAAATGAAGGCTCCGTTTATGCCAATTTTAAGGCATAATTGAGGTGCAGCGCAGGGGAATTCGCTGAACTCCTCTGTCCTTCTGACAAGAAAGAGCCGCTTTTGTTCGGTGGCACAAAAAGTCCCCTCATTAAACCAGCCATCTTTATCAAAGCTCACACAGGGTTTATCACCTCCCCCAGATGGTGGAGCCTTCCAGAGAGGGGCAGAGAGGAGCTGGGGGTGCAAGGGAGAGAGGCTTCAGTATCAAAGCTCCTGATCCTCACGTGAGATCAGCCCTGGAGTGCGTACGGGCTGTGCCAGAGCTCTCATGGCACCAGTCCTACCTGGTGCTATCACTGCAATAAATAATTGCTAATTTGCACAAAATGAACTAGTGAGACACAAAGTAATTGTATGAGGGGGGACAACCCAACAATAACATTAAGATCTGTAATTGACTTAATACCAGACGCTCTTCCCCCGGTGAAGCTCTCCTCATCCTCGGAGTAATTGTGTAATGACATTTATGGGGAATAGACTTGTGACATTATAAATGACACTTATGTCAGGATTGTCAGGCTGTGACAGGCTCAGAGACAGCTCCAGTGAGAAATTAATCACTTCTGAGGCTTGAAAGTTGCTCATTTATCGCTGCCAAATAACATCTTGCAAAAACAAGCTCTTGCAAGGAAATGCAAGCTCCTCGCCACCTCAGCCTCCAAGATGTGTTTTCTCCCTGTGGGAAACCTTCCTGGAGAGCCTGCAGGGATGGGGCCCTCACTCTGCATGGTCTGGACAAGGAAAACATCTGTGTTCTGCTCAAGAACACAGATATTGTTATCTTCTCCATTTCCCCTCCTCTCCATATCACAGCACCTTTCAGCAGCTCAGTCTGCACTCTGTGTTCCACATTTCCAGGGCTGCAGGCCATGAAAGGGTTAAATAATTTACTGGGGAGAAAAGGACGTTTTGAAATGCACTGTACATAATGAATATCACAAAAAACAGAACAGAAAACCTTCTCCAGATCAGTGTAGGGGCTATTATTAGACTATCAAACTGTCATTTTTCAAAGCATTTCAATTGTCACCATTTTTTCTAATGGCTTCTAAAGCATTATCTAATGCCTGGGCCAAAAAAACTTCAGAGGATCAAAGCATGTTGAAAAGCAGCAGTCAGGCTGCATGACAAATAAGTGTTTGCAGGCTAAACTCTTCCCATCCATTTGCCTTCCAAAATATTTGTGAACTTCAAACCAAGATGGCTTTATTTGTGTTCTGGGTTTTTGGGGTTTTTTTTCAAAAGATTCAGTTGTCCTTAGGATTTTGCTTTCTCTTTCTTCATGGTATGGGAACGTTTAAGGGAAGGGATGACCCAGCTGTGGTCCTGCTGCAGTTTTGGTGTAGCTGCCACCACCCTGCAGGCCACGGGCAAACTGGGAGAGGTGGAGGGTGTTGCTATAGGACACAAAAAGAACACAGCACCTCTCCAACTCATGTACAAAAGAAAGAATGAATTTCTATTTTGACCTCATCTACCTGTATAGATTCTGGACCATGACCAGGGATTGGAGAATAAGGTGACTCCTCTCCAATTCCACTGGTCAGTTGAAAAGTTCATCAAAATGACCTCACAGAGGAATGCAGAAAAACAACTTATGTTTATGTTACATTCATGGGGAAGTGGACTACAACTATGAAAACATCAGAAAGCTTCAGAAAACATCAGAAGGCTTGCAGTTTTCAGGGCTACAGCAGTTTTGGTGTAGCTGCCACCACCCTGCAGGCCACAGGCAAACTGGGAGAGGTGGAGGGCTCCAAAAGAAAACCTGGAAGTGCTGGGTGAGGATGGGAGAGGCTGGAGGGTAGAGGAGCAAAGCAGGATGTGGTGGAGGCTGCAGGGAGGGCAGAGCTGAGCACACTCACAACCTTTGTGTTCCCGTGCCAGAAATGTCCGGCTGTGTCTGAAAGCTCTGGGAATGAGGAGCTGTCCCCTGCTCTGCCCTCGGGTGTGGACAGGATTTTCTGAGCCTGGGAGAGTTTTTCAGCCTGGCAGTGGCTGATCTGTTCCCATGGAAAAATCTTTTGAGAAGCTTCTCTATGAAGGATTGTTTTTTGTAAATAGGTTTTGGTTCTCAGAACAATCTTACACAGCTGTTCTGAATGTGTTTTTCTCTTGTTCCACCAATGGCACCAGAGAGGTTCCTTTGGCCAGTCATGGTAACCTGTAGGGGAACACTTTATAAAAGGGTTGCAAAACCCCAAATAAAGGCTTTTCTGCCTCATTGAGATCAAACCCTGCTGCTGGGATTAAATCCACTCTTCTTTTCATGTCCACAAGTCATACTCAGGTTACCTGTGGATCCTCCCCAGGACACTGAGGGGTGCAGGAGAGACATTCCAGCCCTGCTGTGACCTCCCTCCTCCTGCACCTTTCCCAGACCACGGTGTTGTCTCCTTGTCTTGGATTTCCACCTGGATTCCATCAGGAATTCCTGCTGTGGCTTCAGGGTCTGTGTCCCCCTGCTGCACCCCACCAGGGGCCTGCAGTCCCTCTCCCACAGCACCCAGAGGAAGCTGCTCATGGAACATTTGTTATTTCCAGCCCCAATGACAATGGGATTTACCAACTGCTTCTGATTAACCAAGTGTGACAGCGGCAGCCTAATTCCAGCCTAATTAAATGACATTCTTTTCTAGGTGGAGGTTTATGAGCAGAGGTGAAGAGTGATGATACCAGCAAGGCACAGAGTCGCACAGACTTGTTAAAGCCAGGACTTCTGTCCAGATGGCAAAATGAGTTACTCCATTTCCATCTTTCTGAAATGTCACAGCACTGGCCTGTGTTTCATCTGGGGCTCGTTTATGCACAGAGAAGAGCAAATGGGAACTGCTCAAAGGGAAGGCGACAGCTCTGGCTGCAGAACGGAGGAAAAATCTGGATTTTCACAAACCCACCACTTCCCATGGACAAAACCACGGCTTTAAACCCAACATTATTGCTACTGGATGGCTCAGAGAGTTACTGAGCAGTGATAAAAATTGATGGGAAGAGGATTCCCAAGGCTGCTCCCTCTGCCTGTATCCATGAGCTGTCTCTGATGGGAATAGAGCCCAAATTCCCTGCCTGCCACCCACCTCCACAAAGCCACTCTGCAAACTCAGCCAGTTTGTGCTGAAGTTTTCCTCAGTGAACAAGTGGTTGGAACTCAGCTTTGCACTATGGGTGTTCAGAGTCAAAACAATATATATATATATAGATTGCAGGCTTAGAGATTTTTCTGACATCGTAAACAAAAAGAGGAGAAATGCAAGAAGTGGAGGTATAAGTTTATGGTCTGTGAAATTGAATTGCCTTTTACAGGTCCTTGCCTTTGGATGGACAGGGAGGGGGTTTGGCATTCTGTGGGAGAGGGGGATAGAAGCTCCCAGCGCAAGGGGAAGGGGTTGTGTGTCTGATCTAGGCTGCAAATTCTCCAGGAGCTCAGTGAGCCTGGATGTCAGAGCCAGCCCTCGTTTATTTGGTCTCCAGTGAAGGGAATCCCAGATTGGTTTGTGTTGGAAGGGACCTCAAAGCTCATCCCAGCCCTGCCAAGGGCAGGGAACTCTCCCCTATCCCAGGTTGCTCAGAGGTTTGGGAAGTTTCAGGAATTATAATTCCAGCAGGAATGTGCCTTGCTTTGTAGATCATGAGCAACACAGAGACATAAATACAGGATGGCAAGGAGCAAAAATCCATGTCCTAAATCACCAGAGAGGCAGGGAAAACAAGGCAGGGGAAGGAAAAACCTTGATGTGATTGGAAAGTGTTGCATTATCCCTCCAGCACCGCTCAATCCCAGCTCTCTTTCCTTAATGTAAATTGTTCTCTGCATTGGCCTGTCAGGTATTGACAGGGAATCTGTCTGACGTGGAGGTATCTGGATTTTGCAGGAGAAAACCAATGTAATTTGATGGAGCTGGCACTGGGGATAAAGCAAGAGAGACAGCAACCAGGTTATATCACCTAATGGGTTTTTCAGAAATTGCAGCAAGCTCTGTACCCAAATCCTGCCCTGTTCCTGTCGGGGCTCAGGTCCCAGCTCCTCATCCCAGTAGAGCCCAGCACATCCCAGGCCATGGCCATTCCCAGCCTGTGCTTAACTGCTGAGTGAAAGGAAATAAGGGATGCTCTATTCCCTCAGGAATTTACTCCAGAGCTCTGATCTTGTTTAAAAGTGTCTCTTATTTCCAGGTTATTTTTTCCTAACTCCACCATTCAGACATGAGGTTTCACAGCATCTTTTTTCACGGCATTAAAAGACATTTAAAACCCACCTGTCTGCTCTCCCTTTGCCCTTTGCACCTGGCAGAGAAGAGAAGAGCTGCTTAAGAGCAGAGATTTTGCCATCAGCGTTCAGGAGAAAGCAGAGCCAAGCTGAGCCCAACTGGGTTTCTAAATTCTTCCAGGAAGAGTAAAGTCAGAGCCGAGCTTTAAAAATCCTGAGGGGTAAAACACAGAGCCCTGGATTTCTGTGTGAGATCATCAGAGAAGCACCTCAGGGGAGAAGGCTCTCAGCACATTTCAGATCTGCTGTGTTGGGTCTGTCCCCTGGTGCCTGCTGCGTTCTGTAGCACTGGAGTCCAATAAATTGATTTGGGTGATGCTCTGAGAACTTCAGGAAGACATCACTGAACTTCTAGGAATCTTGCCATCTCATTTAGACAATCAATGGTTTTGTTTATCAATTCAAGCATGCTAATGGCAGCTGAGGAGGGGAGCAGGAAAAAACCAAGGCACATTCACCCCTGAAAAGTTTGGAGGCATAACTAGAACAGAATTTTTGAGCAGGGGCAGGAGGAGAAGGGTTTGTATTTAAAATGGGATCTAAACCAGAACATAACAATGGCCACAGCAGACAGGCCACAAGCATCCCACAAATGCAGCAGGAGTATAAAGAGCATTTTTCATGTAAAAAAGCATCTTTTAATGTAAAAAAGCCCACACTTCCCTTTGACTGCAAAGAGCCCATGACAAAGGCAGAAATGTGAGGATGCAGATGGGCACTGGGGGGAAGGACAAAGGCAGCTGAGCAGAACAGGCACCGATTCTCATGCAAAGCCCCTGCACTTTCCAGCCCTTGAAAATTCAATACTTTTAAGATTCTGGCTGATGTTCTTAAGTGCTGAGCAAGGCAAAGGAGTAATCAGGATAAGTGGGATTGGCTTTCAGCAGGTGAGAGGAGGGATGGGCTGCAGGGATGGGGATGCTGGGGGGGCCTGGACCCCCGTGTTTCCTCCAGCAGCTCTGGGGCCCCCAGAGCTCCCTGTGCCCCTGCCAGGACCCTGCTGCCCCCAGGGCAGGAGGAGAAGGGCAAGAGCCCCCTCCCAACCCCAGCAGCTGTCAGGAAAGCTGGGAAAAGGAGAGCGGGGAGTTCCAAGGGCACCAATCCCAAAGGGAGGGGGCCCAGCGTGCCTCGGTGGTGAGCTGGGAGCAGCAGGTGCCCAGTGCTGCGCTGTCACACGTCCAGTGACACCTGCACCCCGCCCCAGTTCCGGGGGATTTCCCTCTCCCAAGGAAAGGGGACCCAGAAAGGCTCTCAAAGCTATCACCCCACTGTGATAGTGCAAAACCCCACAGATTTCACCCAAGTCACTGAGGACAAGACCCAGAGTGAAGAGAGCTCTGTGCCTCAGTGCCTGTTCAGGATGTTCATTCCCGTTCAGATTTGCAGCTGGAATTTTCAGATGTGTGAGAGCTGCCAGCACCCAAAATGTAGCAGGAACTGAGTTAACTCATTTATGTGTTTTAAAACTTGTAGCAATAATAATCATTATCATTACAGAGCACTGTAAGTGCTAACAATAATCAGAATAATAACTATTACTGCCAGCAGTTACCATGATTATTACTATTATTACTTCCTACAGTATTAGGGATCAATTCAGCTGGGAGACAAATGAGCACCAGGCTGGGGAGGGAAGTGGGAAGGCTAAAGACAAAAAGGGAATGCTGGAACAAACAATCCTATTCCCTTCTTTTTTGGCAACACATGATAGAAGATATCCAGCTGCCCTAGCTCTGAGGAGGGGCATTCATGTATCACCTACCACACTTGAAAAGCTTACAAAAATCTGCTTATTTTTTTTAATCATCTTGCATTTTAGACCTTTAAAATACAAATATGGATTTCAAACATATCAGGGGAACAAATTAACTCAGAAAAATGGCTGTACTTTCCAAGGTTGCACCTGCCATGAAATTGCTCCAAGTTTGCATTTTCCCTGAGTCTCTGGTGTGTCATTAGAGCAGATTGATCGCCCTCCTCTCCCGGCAACTCCCCCATTAGAGGGTTATTGTATGGAAATTAATGGCAGGCCTGAAACATTTCTTTTGCAGCTGCAGTAGTAGAAGTCAGTTTTGATTAAGCACTCGAAGCCCGGCAGACTGGGGTGATCTCTTTGCTTTAGCTCCCTCTTTTATTATCACTGGTGTCAAGTTTTGTTACTTTAGCCATTCCCCTGGTACTCCTACTGCCTCCTTGGGTAATAATAGGGGTAATTTTTTTTATGTGCACATCTATTTATTTTAAATATGTACAGGCTGATCCTCGATGGTGTAAAATCCCTTTCCACCATGCTTGCCACAGCCCCAGGAATCATTGCTGCTCATTCCAGAGGCTGAGTGGGGCAGGGCAGCAGGGCTGGAAATGGAAATCAGGCATGCTTGTGTCTTTGCTCAGTCACCCCAGGAGATGTTAAATCTGATGGCACGGGCAGGGCAGGGCAGGGCAGTTTGGGCACTGGGATGGGGGGCACATGTGGAAGCAGAATGGTTTGCTGAGCCTTTGCCCTGGAGGGAGCAGCCTTGGGAATCCTCTTCCCATCAATTTTTATCACTGCTCAGTAACTCTCTGAGCCATCCAGTAGCAATAATGTTGGGTTTAAAGCCGTGGTTTTGTCCATGGGAAGTGGTGGGTTTGTGAAAATCCAGATTTTTCCTCCATTCTGCAGCCAGGGCTGCTTTCCCTTTGAGCAGCTCCCGTTTACTCTTCTCTGTGCATAAATGAGCCCCTTGAGCAGCCATGGGGGCCTATTTCAAACCCCTCCTCTGGGAGACACCTCTTGAAACATCCTCTTTCCCTTCCTTGGCCATGGAGGGGAATCCCACCATGCCCTGGTGTCCCATGCAGATTCTTTGTAACCCGTTGGTTTTTTTCCTTGGATGCCACCCTTGTTTTCCCCCACAAAAATCCCAGCTTTAGCCCAGTTCAAGGGGAGCTGCCGTTCCTGGCACCCTTCACAGAGCTGCTGGACAATAAAGGCTGCCTCTGTGGAGCTGCCACACAATGCTCCTGTCTCTGAGTTGGCCTGGGAGAACCTGGCTGAGCTGAGCTGAAATCACTGAGGAGAAATCACAGAGCTGGAATCACTGAGGTGAAATCACTGAGCAGAAATCACAGAGCTGAAATCACTGAGCTGAAATCACAGAGCTGGAATCACTGAGCTGGAATCACTGAGCTGAAATCACAGAGCTGGAATCACTGAGGTGAAATCAC
>VWYI01042161.1:147095-190145 GCA_013399455.1 Anthoscopus minutus | reverse complement strand
ATCACAGAGGTAGAATCACTGAGCTGAAATCACAGATCTGGAATCACTGAGCTGGAATCACAGAGCTGGAATCACAGAGCTGGAATCACAGAGCTGGAATCACTGAGGTGAAATCACAGAGCTGGAATCACAGAGCTGGAATCACAGAGCTGGAATCACAGAGCTGATCCTCACAGCCAGGGGCTGAGATTTCCAAGGCCAGAGGACGGAGCCCCTCAGGATGCTGCCCCTCAGGACCCTCTCTGGGGAGGCTGCAGCATTCTGGGCCAGACCAGCAGCCCCTCCTGGCCAGAGCAGGCACGGAGCAAACTGGGGCTGGGCTCCAAACTGGTGGGGCTGGGCTCCAAACTGGTGAGGCTGGGCTCCAAACTGGTGGGGCTGGGCTCCAAACTGGTGAGGCTGGGCTCCAAACTGGTGGGGCTGGGCTCCAAACTGGTGAGGCTGGGCTCCAAACTGGTGGGGCTGGGCTCCAAACTGGTGAGGCTGGGCTCCAAACTGGTGGGGCTGGGCTCCAAACTGGTGAGGCTGGGCTCCAAACTGGTGGGGCTGGGCTCCAAACTGGTGAGGCTGGGCTCCAAACTGGTGGGGCTGGGCTCCAAACTGGTGAGGCTGGGCTCCAAACTGGTGGGGCTGGGCTCCAAACTGGTGAGGCTGGGCTCCAAACTGGTGGGGCTGGGCTCCAAACTGGTGAGGCTGGGCTCCAAACTGGTGGGGCTGGGCTCCAAACTGGTGAGGCTGGGCTCCAAACTGGTGGGGCTGGGCTCCAAACTGGTGAGGCTGGGCTCCAAACTGGTGGGGCTGGGCTCCAAACTGGTGAGGCTGGGCTCCAAACTGGTGAGGCTGGGCTCCAAACTGGTGAGGCTGGGCTCCAAACTGGTGAGGCTGGGCTCCAAACTGGTGAGGCTGGGCTCCAAACTGGTGGGGCTGGGCTCCAACCTGCTGGGGCTGTCCCCTCCCTGCAGAGACAGGGAGTGTCAGAGGGAGTCCTGACCTCTCTGGGGGGAAGAACAGAGGAAAGAATCCACACTGGGAAGGGACAGGAGGTGTTTGGGTACCAGGCAGGGGCTGGAACCTCTGTGGGACAAATAAACCCAGGGGCCAGGGCCGGAGCAAGGCTGTGGGCACAGCAGAGGGCTTGGGGCTGGGCTGGGCTGTGGCAGCACATTCAGACAGCCCAGAGCCACAGGAGCTGCAGGGCAGGACCAGGGGCTCGAGGTGGCCCTGCTTCAGTGGCTGTTTCCTCTGCTCGTCCCCTCTCTGCACAGTTCTGCTGTGCCTTCTGTGAACCTGGGGCTCCATGAAACCTGGGCAGCAGAGCAAGGCCCTTCCCAGCTCCCCTCCTCACCAGGCCCTTCCTTGGGCTAACTCAGAAAACAGAGAGAGCTTTCTCCCCTTCTAAGCAGAAGCTGATGCCTGAAACACAATTCCAGCACTGCACCTCCCTTTTTGGGATGTGGCCATCGTGTGGCTCGTTCCAGCAAAGAACCCCAGGCAGGGCTTTCCAGGCCTTCCTGGTAAAACTTCTACATTTAATGACAAAGTACCGTGCTGTAACTCCCCATTCATCTTATTAAATGGTCCCAGAACAGCTCTGAAAAATGTATTTAACACAAAGATATCTATTAATTAATAAGCACATTAGTCAGCAATCAATACTGGGTTGATGATATTGTTTAAATTATGCATGGATAATAAGGATCTGGTTCTGCCTCCTTCATCTGTTTTAAGGCATATATTGAAAATGAGTAGTGCAGAACAGCTTTGCATTTTAAAAAGTTTGATTAAAATTATTTTTAAATAGACTAATCCTATGAACATATTATATTGCATAAAATTAGCCCTGAGCACAGTCGGTTTATCACCTCAGTCTCTTCACAGCCCATTGATTAAGCAGACACTGGGAGCAGCCTGTTCCTTTCACTGCATTTGTATTTTATTGTGAGGATATTGTTGCATTTGAAAAGCCTGAGCAGGGCATCCCTGGCAGTTCTCTTCTCCAAATGGTGCAGCTGGTTCTGAGGCTGATCCCCCACTGCCACAGGCATTTCCTGGGGGGACAGAAGTGATCTCACAACAAACACCCCCAGCATGTCCTGGCCCAGTCCCACAGTACACACCTGGCTCTTTCTCTGCTTGTCCAAATTTGCCTCTAAGCAGCGTTGTCAGAAATGGGAATAACTTAATAAAAGTGAAGAAAGTCGATGGAATTATCCTGGCATTTGCTTTGCTCCCACTGCTGTGGTTTAATAGAGCTGAAATTCTCAGCCTGGACATTCTCAAAGTGGATTAAAAAGTATTTGTTTTACGTTCAGAGGCTGTCTGTGTAGGGATAAAGTTAATATATTATAATATTTAACATACTAATATTTATATTAATATGTTTAAGTGATATTACATTAATTCCAGTAATTTACACAAGCAGTTTTAACTGGATAGTTTTAAGTAAGTTGGCTGAAGCTCATTTACCTGAATGTACACAAGCCTCAGTGCTAATAGATTTGCTTTTAAATCTTCCCTCCTAACATCCCCTCTCCTCCCTTCCTGCACAGGCACCTGAAGGAGCTTGTCCAGCCCCAGGTGGCTCCACACATCCCCAAATCCACATCTGGCCGGGATTCCTGCAGCTCCTGCTGCCCTGGGATCGGGGTGGGATCTGTGGGTGTGGCTCTGCCTGACCCCAAAATGCAAACCCAGGCCCAGCCTGTGGCACGAGGACTCTCAGAGACACAGGAATTAAGGAATAAATGGATTTCCCCAGCCACACTGGGGAATTGCTGAGGAATCCAGGTGGGAATTTTCTCACAGTGATTGAACCACTGGGTTTGAGTGGTGGGAGAGGAAGCCCAGCTGGGATTGCACCTCTCTGGCCTGGATCATGGATCTGATGGAAACAACCTGGACACCCCTGGACATCAGGATGGACACCAGCCCAGGAGTACACAGAGCTGTGAGCTGAGCACAGCCTGGATTGTCCTCACCAGCTCTGAAACCCCACAGCCAAACCTCTCTGGAGGTCACAGAGGATGCACCAACACCTGTGCTACAAACAAAACTCTGTGTTCTGAGACTGGGTCTCCAAATTAGCTTTGGGGTCTCCACGCGTCGCTGTCTTAATGATGTGAAACAGAATAGCCTTGGCTGTAATAAAGATGAATTACTTTTTAATAAAATAATAAAACTCTGGTAAACACTCAAGGTTTATCACTTAATTTGTCCCCAGTGCTCAGAGAGGGAAAAAACCCTTCTATGCTAGTTGGTTTTTAATATTGTCAGTGATTAGGTTTCAATAAGCCTGTGCCAGCAGTGTGTGCCTCATTTCCCTGGACAGGCAGGGCAGGCCAGAACTTCCCCTCCATCAGAGCTCTAATGCTGTCGTTTAGAACTTCTGTCAAAATGAAAGATCTTCCCAGGGACTTACAGCAGGCCCATGGCAACACTTTGGCAGAGCGCTGGATAATGAAGTTTTCATTATTAAATAAAGATATTTTAGGAATGTCATAACCTATAAATCCATTCTTCTCCAGCACATGAGAACAATATTTTGTTTATTCCTCATCCACTGATCCCACCCTGCCTGCAGCTCCCCATTCTCTGGTTTTTGGCTGCCCTGCCAGCACTTTGGGGTTGCCACAGAGGTAAATTCCAGTCTCTCTCTGTGAGCTGGGGAGGGCAGGGCTCACGTCCCCTTGCTGGCCGAGCCCTGCAGTTGGTGTTCCTTGTCCCAGAGGAAATGCTGATGTGGCTCATGGGGAATTCTGGAAAGAGGGGGATTGAAATGCAGTCCAGCTGATTGGTGCCACGCTGGCTCTTAGGCAAAGGCACCAAGGGAAAGATCTGGAAAAGTTTCCCTGCACCTAAAGCTCACTGAGATAAATCTGATTTATTCCCAGCAGGAAACTTGGTGCCTCCTAAAAACACCAGAAAGGAAATGATGACTTGAGCAAAGGCCTGCTCACCTGCCAGAAAATTCTGTTTATTCACAGACTTTGAAAGCAAACTGCAAACCCTATCAACGCTGGGATTGATTGAAAATAATTTTCCCCTTGCAGTGTTAAGCAAACAGGAAAGTTCTGTGTGGCAGCACGAATGGTGTCTGTAATGGCTTGCTAAAATCCTGCTAATTAAAAAAAATAATCTCATTTGAAGATAGTTAATGGATTCAGCATTTCTACAAAGTATTAGGAAGGCAACATTATCTGAACTTGGGGCCTGGGTGATTACTGTGCAATTAGTTGTGATTCAATTCACTGAAGAAAAATGCACCAAGGAATAACCACTGGCAATAAAATAAATGTCCTGGAATTCTGCTACCAACTGCTTTGATTTTGTCTTAAGTTCAGAATTTTGATGCCACTACGATGCTTTCATTGCAGCCCTGATTTCACATCACTGGGCTTGATTTATCCTATTAATGCTTTTCTACCTTTCCCTGAGACAACCTCAGTGAATCCCTCCAGATCTGAGAGTTCTCCCTGTTCAAACCAGATGCCAGCTCAGAAAACAGCCCACAGCATGGGGGTGAAAGCATCTGGGATTCTGCATGATGAGGATGGATCACCCTTTGCCAGATTCAGTTGTTGCCTTCAGCACCATCCTCAAAGGATTCTGGATTCTGGGCTCTGAGGGCAAACTCTGCTGTGCCCAGGACAGCCAGGGTAGGTCTGGGGTGGCAGAGGTGGCACAGTTTAATCTGGCAGCTTGGAAGAAGCCTGGGATGCTCCTCTGGCTGCCCAAAATCCCAACCTCAAGCTGGGACTTCTGAGATGCTGATGTGAAAATCGGATTTTTCCACTTAAAGAACAGAGAACTCTCGGTGTCCATTTCTGGGGACAGATGTGCTGGACAGGACAGAACCAGGGGCAACCAAACTGAACAAGAAGCTTCCCCTGTGGCTTTTTGCTGGACAATTCCTGGTGAGCACTCCCTCTGGAATTATCTCACAGTTCTGTTGCCTCCCAGCTGATCCCATTTCTCTCTGTTTCAAGCCATTTTTAACCTCCCTTCCTCAGCACAGATGAAGTTGTGAGTTTGCACAACTGGATTTCGGTGGCAACGCTGAGTTCCATCAGGTCTCCAGAAAGGGAATCTGTATTCCCATGAAAATATCCCCGAATCTCAGCGCAGGGTTCCCACGATAAAGCTCCAGAACAGCTTGGGGCGAGTCAGGACCAAATGAAAGCAGCAGGCAGATAAGGATCAGCACTCAGATCCTGCTTTCTCTTCCCTCAGATAAACAAATAAATGAATCTGGATGGAAGGAGCGAGGCTGGGGAGCTCTGGCACTCCACTAGGGGTCTGTCTCCGCTCAGCATCACCGGAGCCGGGCTGGGGAAGCCTCCTCGCCCCGGTTTTGGGAGATCAAAGCTCCCATCCCTGCTGGTCCGCATCACCTGGCAGGCTCCGGCTGCATTTCCCTATCAGCAGCATCTCCCGGGATAAAGTTCAAGCCCCGCTTGGCTCCCAGAAGTGCCGGGTGGGTTCTCGGGGCACCTCGGGGTGGGTGGCCCGGGCTGGGCCCGGGGCGGCTCTTGGAAATTCTTCTATTTATGGAAATCATCACCTTTCATTTCGCTTAATTAAAGCGCCTGGAGCCATCGGGCTCCCGATTCCAGGAGATGAAAGGGCTTTTGGAAGCACACAGGGGCCAAAGCCGGAAGCCTAAATCTGAACCGGGTATTTAGTGGGAAGAGACAATGGGAGATTCAAATCCAGGCAGACATTCAGCAGCATCCCAGCTAAATCCTGAACTCTGATTCCCACTGAGAATTTAACTTGCACAAAATAACACATCTCAGAATTTATTTCTGTTTCCACTGCTGGCCAAAACCATAATGATTCATTAAAAAACCCATATAGAAGTGACAATGCAAACTATGCTCCACTTTCCTGATTTATCCAGCACTACACTAATTCAAATATTCACCTGAAATGCACGTTTTTCATTTCATTGTGAGCTAGATAAAATTCTCCTGGCGTCACTGAAGTGCTCCTCAGAGGAGTAAAAACATACAAAGATTGAGCAGATCAATCCCACTCCTGTGCTGCTAAATGGGCTTACAGAAAATCCACTCGTGGAAGGGATATTTGGGGGTTTGTGGGTGAGCCCATCCATCAGAACCTTGGTACAGTCAGACTCCATTCCATGTCTTTTTCTGTTCTGGCATCAGGAATATTCTGATCTCACCCTCAGCGTGGCAAACCCAGACCCAGCATTAGCAAGCACTGGATTTGTGCCAGTGGAGTGTGGTGAGCTCAGCTCCCAGCCCTGGGCCATTCTGCCTCCCCTGTGGCCACCTCAGGCAAAGCCACTGAAAAATGGCAAAAAGCAGCTCTGGAGATAATTCCCGATTTGTGTTTTCCAGGTGGCACCAGAAATCCCCAGAAATCCCAACTCTGACCTCTGGACAGTGCAGGTGAAGAGCTCACTGCAGTTTAATTCCCTTTATGGCTCCACAGGGTGCTCCCCAATGACGCTTTCACTTGAAGGAGCTGCTTTTTATCCCACCAAGTTGTACAAACCCTCCCATTTGTCACTGGGACATTTCCAGTGTCTCTCTGCTCACACTGATGTCACTCCAGGTCTGATTACACCACCAGCAATGAATTAGATGCCAAATTAAATCCATATAAACCTACAGGAGTTGACTCAGCCCTGTAAATTCCAACTGCATTTCAAAAGGAGCCAACTCCTCTTGGCAGAAGCACCAGAAGTCGCCCTCTGTGAGGGGCTCATCAGCACAACCACCAAGAGATTTTTAAACTCTCTGCTTTTTATCAGCCAGCAACTGACTTTCCCCAGGGTCCCCTGGAAAACACCACACAAAAATATCCCATGGCTCCAGCTGGCCAGTGAGGTACTGGAACAGGGAAATGAATCTGCTGAGCTAATGAAGCTTAGGTCAGGAGTGGGTAAACACTGCAGGAAAGGATCTGCAAACAATTGTTGAAGTGAAGGCTTGGAATGGATTCCAGTGGCCCCCACGAGTCCCAGCGGCTCCTGAACCTCTCCTGGAGCCCTTGTACAAACGAACTCGTGTTGAAAAGAGCATCCAGACAAAGCACCACAAACACACAGGCAAATACATGCTCAGCTCTGAGCAGTTGCACAAATATTTCCTCTGATGAGTAATGGCACCCATGGCTCTCGTGCTGTTTGTGGACTCGGAGTCACCTGCCTGCACATCCAGAATGCACCAAAGAGCACAGAATGGGGAAAAGCACTGGGCTGTGACAGAGCTGTTCTGGCAGGATTTGTTGCTATTTCCACTAAGATTCAACCCAAAGTCTTTCACCTGGTTAGAAATTCACTGAAATATCTTTGAGAGCTATTCCTGGTATTGTCCCATTTATCCAAAAGCCTCTGAAGCCCTCTCTGCAGGAATCTGTGCATCCCAAAGCCCCTGCAAACACCTGTCAGTAATTTCCTGATTATCCCATCTCCAACAATGCCAGTATTCCTCCAGGAATGGAGCCTGAGCACAGGATGGACCAAACTGCTGTGACCCCAAAGCGGGGCAGCTGCTCCTGTCTGAACAGCCCAAGGCTCTGGGGAGCAGTGGGAGCTGGAGGTGAGGATGTCACCAGGGCACTCCTGAGGAGGCAGCACAGCAGGAGCTGTGGGAGGGGAGCCTGGAGGTCCCACCATGGCTGAGGTTGGAAGGAGATGCTCTCCTCACTGGGGAAGGGTTTCTGCAGGGCTCTGGCAATTGCCCACCCCAAATCAAGCTCCTACTGGCTCAGCCGAGCTCAGGAAAGCTGACACTGTGCCAGGAGCCTCTGACAAGCTGCATCTTGTAGGCTCAGAAAACAACGCCCTGACAACTTTTGGATTTGCATAAACATTATTTAATCAGTTCTGTGCCATCTCATTTCTACGGGAGGCTGTGCCCAGACAATTTCCAAAAATGAGTTTAACTGCATGTAATTCTGGTGGGAATAGCTTTCCCTGTGACACTTCCTGGAGGAGATGCCAGGCAGGGACAAGGAGCAGAAATGTCCCTGTGCTGGCTCAGACAGACCCCTGCCCTGGGCTGGCAGCTCAGCCCACACAGTCCAGGCAGTTCAGCAAAGGCTCTGGTGGTGGTGGATGCTCTTTCAGCAGCTTCCACTCCAGGATCCTGAGGCTAAGAACTCCTTTCTAACACATGGAAATGATACATTGTGAGTTGTGCTGATCACAACTCTGAGAAAGAAAATAACCCCTGTGCGTTCTCCAGGGCTCCTGCTGAAAGTCTTTCCAGAACATTCCTGCACATTCGACCTGTGACATGTCTTTCCTTGAAAGAACAGACCTTCCTGGATTCCTTTGACTTGGTCTTTGGAATGGGAAAGCTTGCTCAGAGGAACTCCAAGCCTTTGAAGATAATTCATACATTGGTCAACAACTGTAATAATGCAGCTAAAATTACAGTGTGCTCCAAGCACTGAACATTAAAGACTCTGCATTTTATAAAACTAATAAATCAAGCACGGTAAGTACTCAGCTCCTGGCTGAATGCAGATAATGGGAGCAGCTCCACATCCCGAGTGGCAGCGGGGTTATGCACTTGGAGTCACTCTGCCTCCCAGAGTCACGGACTCAGCAGCAGATTTTGCAATGCCTGCTCGGGCTGCTCAACACTCAGAGACTCACACGGAGCTGTTTATCACCAGAGGCCGATCCAGAGTGGCCTCTTCTCCCTTTCTGTCTCTCTTCCTCTTGTTTCTGTCTCTGAACTCTTTTGTTCCTACCGACAGGAGCCGTTTCTTCCAAAGCCACGCATTGCTGGTAATGCGTTCTGAAAAACAAGCCCGGTCTTGGAAAAAAAAAACCTATTGTGTTCTCAAACACAACTCTCTGACTTCAGATGAGTTAGGAAATAGTTCTGCAAAGACTCTCTGAACCACCAGGCTTCTGAGGACGGGAAGTTGACGTTCACGTTTTCATGGTGTGTCTGTTCTGTTCTCATGAGAATCCAGGAGCTGCCTCCTCCCACCAGCCTGAAAAGTCCTGGAAAAGCAGCACAAGCTACGGCTAGTTTTTAACTTTTCCCTTTGAAACAGTCATAATATTGTACCTGTAAGATTTAGGGGAGATGTGGTTTTGTTTCTTGAACAAAGGATGAGCCCTTTGTCCCAGGTCAGTGCAGCTGCTGACTTAGGTCCTACAGAACAAGAGAGCTGCCCTGGCTTGTGTTTCTGGCAGGACTCAGCAGCACGTTTGTGACTTCCCCACACTTCTACCATGGAGGAAGGAGTGCAACAGAAAATTACACAACTTCTTAGGTTGTTTTCTTGGACATTTTTTTCACTGTCTTGAAGTGGAATCGCTCTTACATCCCATTTGGGCATGATAAAGAATACCAAATAATGGTTGGTCTGTGCAGTTGAATTCAACTGTTTGGAGTAGCCTCGGTTCCTCTGCTCAACATCCCAGAAAAATGCCTGGGAAGGTGACAAAAACAGCACCAGGACTGTCCCTGCAGCTCTGACCTGGCTGCATCCCCCATCCTGTGCATCCTCCTGGGGTTGTGGATCCACTTAGCTGACAGCCCAAGCTGGAAACAAAGGGAATGGGGAATGGAAATTTACTTCCATTTAGCTGCGACTGGGTTTTATGTGGAAAATGCACCCCACCCTCCCTATCTGAGGATCAGCAGCAGCAAGCTCCCAGCGCTGTTGCTCAAGGGGAGATCTCCACTGTCAGGTTGATTTGCGATGCGTTTGAGTTGACAGAGCGCCTGGGGCAAGGGAGGAGGTGGGTTTGCAAAGGAAGGAAGGAAGGAGATTAAACCCCCAGCAAAATGTGTGGTTACCTGTGCTAGGGAAGGGGAGAGGCAGTGGGGGAGGCTGGAAAGGCAGAAAACCTGGGAAAACTGCATTGCCAAATAGGGAAACGTGGAAAAGACAGAGATTTTACACATGATTCCGGGCTTCCAGTGCGCTCCTCCAACAAAGCTCCATTAGAGCACTTTCCTACAAATCAGTCAGGCACCTCAAGGGAAGCTTTCCCAAGAACAGAGTCAGGAGACACCAGACATCCTGATTTGAAACAGCAGTGAGCAGGCCAGGCAGGAAAAGGAGCGTGTTCCAGTCTTCAGATACTCTAAAAATAGGCATCTCCATCGGAAGTTCCAGAAACTTGGATTGTTCAGGACCCCCACAATAAGATTCCAGGTGATTCTAATGCTGTCCTCACATTTGGAAATAGGTGACACTCTGTGCATGTAGGAGATACACAGATATTCCCTGCTCTGGGGAAAATCAGGCAGTTACCACTGAGGAATTCTGTGTGGCTCTTTCTGGTTGAAGGAGTATCTAAAAATAAAACTTTGAATGACACTGAAATAAAAATAAAAAAATAAAATTAAAAAAACCACCAACAACAACCAGTTTGGTTTTTTTTTTGGCCTGTGCCTGCAGAAAAGTGCAGGAGATGATCTCAGAGCAGAAAAATTACAGCTCCTCCTTCATGGCCACACACCAGAGTATCCCTGAATTTGGCTTATCAGACTCAGTCTGTGACTGAACCAAATCAAAAGCAGCGTTAAGTATTTCCATCAGCTGGCTGAAATGCAAACTCCACAGAGTTCTGCTTTCCCTCTTTTCATTGAAGCATTTTTTCACACCTGGCATCCACCACCCCCCTTAACAGTGACACAGGACCCCAAAAAGGACTGTGAAGCTGCTGGTTCCTTTTCCTAGCCATGCAAAGTCTCTCCCTTTCAGTGGGAGCAGATCATGGCTGGATGTTCAGTAGGATTTGATTTTCAATATTTCCAAGTGAAATCATCATTCCTCTGAGCATATTTCTACTCCCACAACATTGAAACGGAGCTCTCTGGTTCACCCCTCTCGGGTGGCACCTCCCCACATCCCCAGGAGCATATGCAGGGCACAGATTGTCAGGAATACGGGATGCAGGATTCCGAACCACGCAGCCAAACAACAAATACCTATCACATGGGTGGGAAAAATCTGTGAACCTTATGGATCCACCTCACACCTCCTCCCAAAGCAGCTGCCAGGGAACTCACACTAAGGCATCACCAAGGACAATAAATATCCAGAAAGGAACAGGCCTCCCTTAAGCAATGAAGGCAATAAATTTGAGTCCCAATTTCAAAATGTGAGCATTCCAAAAACTCCCTTCCTCTTCCCCACTTCACAAACGGGAAAGGATTAAGATCTACGGTTTCCATTCTGGCTCCATCCTGAGGATGTGTCCAAATGTGAAAATGATTCCTCCTGGGAGCCTGGATCAGAGGCACCACTTAGATGTTGTTATGCACTCGCTGGGAAAAGGGCAAGGACTGACATTGATGGAAACATGGGGATGTTGTGCTTGGAACATCCTTGTTCAGTAACTCAGGACTTGTTAACTAAAGCTTCCACCTGGGAAAGCCCTGGCCAGGTCCCCTCAGGCCCCACCCCGTGGGGAGGACAAGGATTTCCTGTGCCCCATAACCAGGACCCAGCTCAGGTGCTGGTGACAGCGGCTCTTAGGGAGGAGATTTTGGGGCTGCCAGGCCAAGGCTGACCCTCAGCTTGCTCCTCTCGACCCCCGGTGGCAGCGGTGGCTCAGCAGAGACGTCGTTAAGGGCTGGTAATGGTCCCAGAATGAGGAATTGCTTCCTAAAACCACCGGGATCGATGGGAAAATCTTTCTGCTAAAAGCCTCATTGATACCTCAGGACCCCAAGCTCACCACGGAATTGTTCTCTGTCTCAACACCCGACATTCTTCTTTTTAACTGCCCACTGAATTAAAACTTTTGAAACTCCTTAATGACTGGATTTATACTTCTTTAGAGGATCGTTTGTAATTACAGGCGGTTTGGGAAGGGGGTTTCTCTTTTCATTCTAATTGCAAATAATTGACTGCAGAATATTTCTGAGCATTGCACTTTGGACAAAGATGTCTCCTTTGAAGTCAAAATTCAGTTTATGCCTTTCTGCAAAGTGGATGCTTAACAAAATACGTTTTGCTTCTGGTAATGGGAATTTATTGTTATGGCAGCCAGTGCAGCACTCGATCAAAGCTGGACTTTCTGTGCAAAATACTGCACTAAAAAAAATGGATGGTCCCTGTTTGGAGAGATCAGGAGGCATTTCCAAGGTGATTCAGTTACAGGGAGCAAGGAAAGAAATAACCAAGGAGGAGATGGGAAGGGCTGCATCAATCCTGACCTGTTCCCAAACTCACATTTTCCATACTCTCATTTTCTACCCTCCTTTCCCCATTTTCAAATGACTCCACCATGAATTAATTTAAGAAGAGACATGGAAGGGGACATCCAGAACTGTGGATTTTAATTCCCAGGGGATAACACACTGAGGGCTGACCTGCTGGGAGAATGAGGCTTTCCCTGTCACAGTGTTACCTCCATCATTATATCACAGAGGGAGGAGAGTTCTCTGGGTAGGAATCCCCCTCTTGAGCAGGAGCATTTCAAAGGACAGGAGAATCTGAAGAGGCTGTTGAGGACTTGGGAAACATCAACACCCTTGGAAAGGTTGAATGAAGCTCAGATGGTGCAAAAGTGCCTCTGATCTGGTAATCTCTGAGATTGCTGCTCAGAGGAAGGCACGAGGAGCTCTGGAGGCTGCACACAGAGGTGAATTCTGTGTTTATTTAGGAAAAAGAGGACATCAAAGGAAGAGATATACTGAAAGGAGCACCACTGCTTGTGCTGTATCAGGAAAAAATAAAGTGAGGGTTTGTTCTGGGAGAGAATTTATTTATCTTCATTTTCTACCACTAAAGCATGAAGCAATTTAAAGGCATTGGATCATTCTATTCAGTAAAATAATAGAATTATTCAAGATGACTCGAGAGATTTGGGCCCAGGCTTGCAAGTTTCCATTATTTTCTCCATGGCCTTGAGGGTGTGATTCATCTGTGTAAATGTCTGGATCTGAACTAGGCACCTTAGGCTCCTCTGAGAGATAAGAGAGAGAAATCAGCACTTGCAAGGTGTGATTCATCTCCTCCGGAGGCAGACCCAAGCTGGTCCCACAAAGCCCTTTGGAGCAGCCCTGTCTCAGTGAGGAGGAGCAGAGCTGCCCCAGCCCTGCCTGGGGAAGGGTTGTAACCCCAGCTGTTTGAGGAGTCACCCTTCAGTCTGGCTTTAGGAGAGGAAACGTGTATGATCAGTACAGAGATAACCTAAAACCCACCCCCAGACATGTCCATTTACTTAGGAAAAAGAAAATCAGTTTTCCTTCATCTCCCCTCTTTGCGCTCCTTGAAATCTCTGGGACATGAAATTTTATCCCAACTATTGAATGAAATATCTTTCCTGCTCTTGGTTGCTTAAGTTTCAGTAGCCTGTCATCATCCTTCTGCTTTATGAGCTCCCCGATAAAAAAGGAAGTTGAGGTTTTCTGGATCTGGTTCCCTGCTATATTCCAGATGAATGTATCCTAGATGGAGTTTGACAGAAGCAGTATGAGTTTGATTGTTCCTGGAATATCTCATCTGTAAAAGAAGAGGTGAAATCAATTCCACAGAATACCTGGGGGAAGAGAACAGGAGGAAACAACTCTCTTGGAAAAGGAGGTTTTGCCACGATGAGGGAGCAAGGAAAATACAACTCAGGTTATTTTGACAATGTGCTCTTGCCCATAAGAGTGCCTGTCCCAGGGAGCCTGGCAGAGACCATGACTGGAGGAAAGCAGCAGGGAAAAAAAAAAAAACAAAAAAAAACAAAAAAAACCCAGCAGGGAGAAAAGGAGGCCAGTAAGAAATAACAATAATGAGAAAAATGTCACACTAAACTGAGAGCACAGCAGCAGCAGCTGCCTGCACCTGGAGGGGCTGAGCGTGGCCGGCGTGCCACGGCCTGCGCGGATTCCTGAGGCCTGCGCGGGCTCCGGCGCTGCGGGCAGGCCCCGGCAGCCCGGAACATTCCAGGGCAGCCATGGCCCTCCAACCCTGCTGCTGCTCCGGAGGGAACACTCACAGAGCAGCCATGGCTCCAACCCTGCTGCTGCTCCGGAGGGAACACTCACAGAGCAGCCATGGCCCTGCCAGCCTGCTGCTGCTCCGGAGGGAACACTCACAGGGCAGCCATGGCCTCAGGAGGGAACACTCACAGGGCAGCCATGGCTCCAACCCTGCTGCTGCTCCAGAGGGAACACTCACAGAGCAGCCATGGCCTCAGGAAGGAACACTCACAGGGCAGCCATGGCCCCAGCCTGCAGGGCATGGGGAAATGGGGCTGCTCAGACACCCCAGGGCTCCTCACACACCCCAGGGCTCCTCACACACCCCAGGGCAGCTCCGCGGCACCTGCAGATGCTCAGGCAAGGGGCAGCAGGGCAGGTTGTGGCAGGACAAGTGGGGCAGTGCCCTGCCTCCTCCAGGGACCTCAGCTCCATCCCTGCTCACATGGATCTGGGATATTTGTTTGCAGGAGAAGGAACCCTGGCAATGGTTTGCTCAGTTCCAGTCCCAGCTCTGCACATTGAGGCTGAGGAAGCAGGGACAAGGCAGCTCCTTGGATCCTAAAGGAGCAGGGAACACAACCTCGAAAAAATGAAACAAGCCTTCATCTCCCCATGGCTTCACAGCCCCTCTGCTGTGAGAAACTGCTCTCTGTGATCAGCTACTGACTCAGTTTTGGGTTTTCCCTCAAAAAATGGCTGTAAGCACTTCCTTCCCCTGCTGTGTGCTGCCCTGTGCCATTCCTGGGAACACAGGACTCGCCCTCCCCGGGACATTGCTGTTGATACCAAAGGGGTCTAAATCCACATCAGCAAATCTGATAAATCTCAGGTTCCCCCAGCTCCATCCCCCTGGGCCCAGAGCACCAAGCCGGAGCGCTGCCTCCTTGGGCTGCTGCAGCCTGGAAACCTCTGCAACACAACGTCCCAGGCTGACCTGAAGCAGAGTTAAGCGTGTGAATTTGTCTCCGTGTGTCTGTAGGATCCCCAGCCTGCTCTAAAAAAAAAAGCTGGAAGGATGGATGGAAACAGAAAGCACATAAAGGCTCAGTTCAGCAGATCTGTCTTTGTGCTGCCTCCTTCCAGTTCTCATCTGCTGCCTGCTGAGCTGACAAGAGGTGCACTCCAGCTCGATTTTTTTTTCCTTTTGCCTCCTGTTGTCTTCACAGAATTTTAGAATATGCTGCCAGATGCTCATTCATGCCAGAGCAGGATGAGTAATAGTTTCTACATTCCGAAATGAGCCCCTCAGATTCATGGTATGTGCAAGTCATTTTCTGCAAACACCAAGGGAATCAAAGTTTCTCCTGGGCCCCCTGTAGAAAGATGAACATGCCAGCAAAACCCAGATTGGGAATGTGGGCAAATAATGCTGGTTTGTGTGTTTGCTCTTTGCCTGCAGTTCTTCCTCTCTGAGCAAAGCCCATCAGCATTTCCATGGATATTACATCCATTATCATAATGAGGACTAGGTAGATCTTGCTCACCATCTCCTTGCTAATTCTGCCCTGACTGTGCTGCTGCAATCTCTTCCAGATTGCATTTTCTGCAGAGCTGCAAGAGCAGGAGCTATGAGATCATAGCCAAAGAAGCCTCAGGTTTGTATCCATGGCTTTATACGTTCTTTTCTGAGGAAAACACACAGAGGAAACTCATAAAATGTCTGCTCTTTCTTGTGTTGCTTCAGAACTAAGAGACTTGTAAATCACTGCTGAATGGGATGCTATATGCTTTTCTGCCTCTATTATGTATTATGGGGAAATTAATAAGTAATGGGATTTGCAAGATGAAAAGCAAGGAAACCCACAGGGTAGGTGATGGAGAGGCATAATTTAAAAAGTCAATGAAAGGTTCCGTTAAATCACGGCTAAATTATGCTGATATTCACCAAAGTCCTGTGGTAAAATGCTTTTTTCATAAAATATTGAGACTCCTTTCTGCAGTGACAAATGAAGGTTCCCACAGTCCTGGAGGACGGCAGGAGCTGGAGATGAGCCCTGTTTCCCAAGCTGTGAGGTGCTGCACCTTCAGAGCACTGGCTCAGCTTCCCCAGAGCTCTTCTGGGAGCTCTGCCCCTCGGGACAGGCTCAGGGAACGTGCAGCTCTGCAGGGCTCAAACTTCCCAGGAAATGTCCTCTTCCTTCCCAGCTCCTCCTGCTGCTGGGAACTGTGCTCACAACATTCATTCAGATATCCACAAGCTCTCCTAATACCAGGCCTGTTTCATTGCCTCTGGTCCCACTTCCAGGGGAAAAGGAAGCTCTTGGAGGGGAGCAGGAGCTCGGGAGAGCTCAGCCATGCAGACACCTGCAGTGCTCAGGGGGCTGGGCAGATCTGCACCTCCTTTACTCTGCCCTTTACTGGCAGTAGGAGAGCTCCCCAGTGCCCAGCACAGCCCTGGGCTTGTCAGCATAGGGAAAATGTAAATAACCCTGCAGGCAAATCCCCTCCAGGCTTCCCATTCCCGCTCCTGCAGATGCTCCAGCCTGGCTCAGCTCAGCAGCTTTTCCACATGAACCCAGCGCTGTCGGGAATGTGGACAGTGGGGTTTTACCTCTCACCTTCCTCCTGCTCCTCAGGTGTGAGAGGAGCTCCTGGAGTCCATGAGCTGTGCCATGAAATCAGGCTGGGACATCAGCACTCCATCCCTTCCATGGCATTTTTCTGGGAAGCTTTGCCCTTTTATCCCTCTGGTGGGTAAAAAGCAATGGGAACAAGGGGAATTGCAGAGGGTCACCCACAGAGCTGAATATCAGCTTCCTGCTGGGTGAAGGCGGCTGCAATTCCTGGCTCCAGGGACAAACATTTGATGGGAGAAGGATGCCAGGTGAGCACACGGATAAAATGCCAATGCTTCTTCCTGACACCTACGGATTCAGAACCCTATGGGGCTTGAACTGCTTCCCATCTCCAGGAACAGCTTCTTTTAGGACCATCAGTTTGCCTGGGTTATGTTGAATTCATGGAAAAAATGTTCATTTTCTTCCTCCATGGCCTTGCCCTGCTGATGCCAAAGGTGGTTTGGCTTTGGCAGGAGCAAGGACAGGCTCCAAGCCTCTCCCAAGGCAATCCTGTGATACCTGAACACTCTGCTAAATGGATTCTTGTAGGAAATAGTTCAGCATTGAAACTCTACCTCAGATCACATCATTTTAATGCCTCTTTTTTTTTCCTCCTGTTAAAGCTTGTAAGAAGCAATCTCTGTCTTGTGAAGAATTGTTTTGCATTTTGGGACCTTGGGGAATTAGATGGGGCTGAGTAATTATCAGGAAACTTCTCTGAGTTGAATATAAATGGACTGAATGGGCAGAAAGCTCCAGAGTGCATTAAGATAAGGAAACTAAAATTTGGAAAGTGACTAAAAAAGGTACTTTAACCTTTCTGTTTGCTTTAGCCCACTTGGAATTGATTTGAATCTATATTTTAAAGGCTGTTTAAAACTGTCTGCTCCGAAATGACAAAATACCTTTGTACACCAACACTGCCTTTGACCCAAAGGGGAAGGAACATTTCTCAGCCCAGGTCTCTTCAAATATTTATAGACATATTTTCCATTTTGGTATTAATTTAAATTTCACATTCACTTCTAATAAAATTCCAACATCTCCATGGTTGGCCAAATCTGCTGAAATATGGAGAGAGGGAATGAGAAACAAAAACCACTTTGGGATGGAATTTTGGCTTCATGTGGAGGGATGAGCAGAGGCAAAGTACTTCAGGAATGAGCACTACTTGCCTGTCTTTTTTAACGGGGAAAGAAAGGGGGTTTTCTCCTTATTTGAAGACAACCAGGAGCTGGGCCCTTCAGACAGGAGCATCAGTGTCTTGCTTTCTAAAAATAGCTGCCTTTCCAAAAGAAACCACTCCCCTAAAAAATCTCATGTTCAGATTAAGCTTCCATCTTGCAGAGTTATGTTCCCATTTGCATCCAAACTCGGTGTCTGACACTTTACTTTTACAGTGCAACAGAGAGAAAATTTGCTTAGAAATAGCCTGACAAGAGAGGCTGAAATTGAGGCGCTTTACATCCCACTTTTACTGGGTGATTCCACTTTTATCACCCTGGCATTTTCCTGAGATGCCATTACAATCGCTCATTGTTCTCTCTTCGGTTTTCACCGGGGCAAATCCCGGTGAGATCACAACTTTCCATCCCCACTCTGCACACCCCGAGAGGGACATTTCCAATGCCAAAACACCTCGGAAAAAAAGGCACAAAAGCCTCATTCTTTACTCTCTTGGGGCTCCGAACCCTTGAGCATAAAGGAAATGAGGGGGGAAGAATAATTCCAGTGAGGTGAGCACATGGCAACCCGCGCTGCTGCTCTGCGCGCTCCCAAGCCCACAGTCCCAGCTGGACACCGGGAATCTCCCGGCACAGAGCGGCACTGACCGGGCTCGGCCTTCCCATTACTGCTCCAGGGGGTGCAGCATTAAAACCTAACCCTGCCCTGATTCCTCCTGCAGGGAATCTCTCCTTTTCCAGGCGCGATTGTTTGCAATTTCCCTTTCTAAGGAAGACAAGGATCACTGAAGGGGATGGGGCATTTTCCAGCAGCTTCTCTGGGTGCTGCTGTGTTTGGATTGGCGCTGGATGTAACCCCAGTGACAGGCATCAACTTGATCCGAGGGGCTGGAGGTACCTGGGTGCTCAAAGGGGGCTTTGGATCGGAACTAGAGGAAAACATCGGCAGGGAGAGAGATTTCCTTGGGGCCGGCTGCTCCTTGGAGCTGTGTGCACACCTGATGGGGGGAGGAGGAGGTGCCTGTTGTTTTAAGTCTCCTTTTTCTTCTGTGCTGTGTCTGGGCAGGACCCACGCGTCTGGAATGCACCTTAAAACAGCCTTATCTCCAGAACCCATCATTACATGGCAGGTGCTGGAGCCTACTTGATTTTCTCATTTCTCTTCTGTTTCTTCTCCTCCTTTTTCCCTCCCCCTCCACCCCAGGGTAGGAATTTCTGAACCCCAACCAGGGAACCTCACACACCTGGACTCTGCTCACAGCTCCAGCACAGGAAAGCAGTGGGAGGAAGAGAATGAAAAGCCACAACAGAGGGGCCATGGGCTAATCCAGAAGGCAAATGCCCAGAATATCTTAAACTCGCACAGAAATGTAATGTTAACTTTTGTTCTTATTTACTTGCCCTGGTCCATGATAAAGACAACTGGTTTCCCCAGCAGAGACTCTCCAGGGGTGGTGGCACTTGGCTGGAGAGATGATCTGGCAAAATTCTGTGTCCAAACGTGCTCAAATGAGCATTGAGTGCCCAGCTCTGCCATCACTTCAGGGAGAGCTGCTGAACTTGGCAGCACCTTGTGCTCCAGCCCAGTCCATGAGGCTTAAACAGGACAAAAGAGCTTTTACCTGGACAGGAGAAGCCATGGAATCACCGTGCCCCTGCTCAGGGTGCCCTGCAAAGCTGACGCACATCCTCTGAAAATACCAACGTGTTTTTGTTCAGAGCTTTGTAACTGCAAGGGTTGGTTTACAATAATTTCCACACCTCGTAAATGGGGAGTTTAAGCCATGTGGGAGCCTTTTCCATCTTTTTGTGCTGCATTTTTGTCCCATCAGAGCCTGGTGCTCAGCTTCTGTGTTTATTAAAGCACTGAATTGTGTGACTGCAGTGAGGGGGGAGTGAATGCTGCAAAGCCAGGGCTGCTCTGACTAGGAAGAAGTTTTCAGATCTAAGATTTGGGTGCAGGACGGGCATTTGGAGGCAAAATCCTCCAAAGTGCCATAGATCAGTACTGACTGGCCCAGATCTTTTTGAGATAACTGCAAATATCGTTGCCAGGTCAGTCTCACAGAGCTTCCAGGCTCGCCATAGGAGGCTGATCAGCATCTCTTGAAGTCACTGATGGTTATTTTTGGTTATTTTCTGCTTTGAACTTGCTTTGCTGCACATCTGGAACCTGAGATTTCTGTGAGGACATTCCACAGCAGCAGCAAGGCAGAGGCTGCAGAGCCCCAGAGCCCCAGCCCGACCTGGCAGCTCCGGGGTGGATTTGGGAGAGCAGAGCCTGGTGCTGTTCTGACATGTGCAGCAACCACCCAGCCCAGGAAAGCCTCAGGTTCAGAAATATGCAAAAATCCTGCAACTGTATTGCCTCTGCCCTGCCAGCCTGAAAACACAGCCCCCAGTTATGCTTTCCATGCTGGAAAACCCCAAAACCGCAGCGCACGAGGAGCAGCGGAGCCGCTGGGATTAAAGGAGGTTTTGTCCCTCACAGACTTCTCCAGGCTGGGGGAGCAGAGAGGGCACAGAGCTCAATTTGGGAAGGGTTCAAACACCTCACAATGTTTGCTGAGCACCCCACACCATCCCAGCCCAATCCAGGGCTCTGGGAATGTCCCCACCACCTGGAAGTGTCATCCCCCGGAAATCCAAATTACACCCATTGTGGGGCAGGAGAGAAATCTGCTGCTTCCAAAGCCTCCTGAATTCCTTGGGTTTAATTATCTTGCTTGTTGACTTCTGGGAAAAAAAAAAGTCTGGCCCATAAAATTACTTCAGGTTGGTGTTTGAAACAATCCCAGGAATAAATTAATCAATATAAGAACCTAAACATAGAGAGGCATTTTGGGTTTGTTTGATTTTTCAAGCTTGGAACAATTCAGGAAATCTGCATAAATTATTCGAATAAGATTACCACTCAGCAAATTCCTGAAGTTTCACCTTTGTGTTTTTTACTCTGCCTCTTTCTTTCTTATGCTGGACATTCGGGAATAAAATCTGTTCTTACACCAGAGTGTACAATGGCCATACATCCACTGACACTGGGTATCAGTCTCACCCCAGAGGTGGGAGGCAGCGAAACTCTGCTTGTGTTGCACGTGCAGAGGCTTTGGGGAGTTGGATTTAGCTTTATTTTTACAGCTGAAATGCAGAAAGAGAAATTCAAATCAAAGAAATGCAATAACCTCCAAGCCTGCTGCTCATCAGTGCATCACCCCTTAAAGAGCAGAGCCCTTTATTAAAAAGGACACGTCTGATTAAAAAGATATGAAACAAAAGTGATTTTTAATTTTATTGGGGAGACAGAGTCATTGCCAGAGACAGCCCATGGCTACATGTGATGATTGAGACGAGGGAGGGCAGCGAAGCAGCAACACAAATATGGTGTTAATAACTTTTTTACTCTTAGGGAAAGTGCTGTTCAATTCCTGCTGCTCCAGGCGGGTGCAGCTTGAGTGGAAATTTAGAGAAATTACATCCACCTGCTTCCATCTCTTCCATCCAGGGCCAGATCTTCAGCCAGCGTAAATCAGTTTATCTGCATGCATCCAGGCAGATTTATGCCAGCTGAAGATGTAGCCCCTGGTCTTGCACTTCACAGTAAGAAGCTTTAAAATACAAATGAGCAGTAACCCCTTAAAATATTCCCCACTCCTGGAACTCAGGAGGAAAACCAGATTTCCCAGGCTGCCTCCAATCATCCCCCAGCTTGTGCTGCCTTTGGGGTAATCAATGACAGTATCCAAAGGTTCAGCCAGGAGAAGCCCGAGGTAGAGGCCGGGTATCCAGCAGAGTTCCAGGCTGAATTTCTACCTCCTCGTTCTGGAAGTGATCTGGGGTAATTCCCTCCGAATGGGCTCAGCTAAAGGAGCTCAGGCAGGGCAGGGAGGTGTCAGCTGAAGCTCTGCAGCCGCTCTGGCACACACACACACACACACACACCAGGAGGGCCCTGTGCTCATCCTGCCCCCAGAGCCTCTCCCTGGCACAGAGAACGGAGTCACAGAACGGTGCGGGCTGGAAGGAGCCCAAAGCAGCACCTGATTCCAGCCCCCTCCCAGTCACAACACAGAGCTTGTGTCTGAGCTGTGCTTTCTGAGAAGTGCCTTGAGGACAGACACCCTCAAAGGCAGGACAGAGCCAGCCCTGGTGCTCTGGTTCAGCTTTCAGCAGCAAAGGAGGAGTTCTGTGTTTTTCTCAGCTCAGAGGGGAGTGAGTCTTGGTTGGTTTTATTCTGGGAAAACAGAAGATGTCTGCAAAATCACTTCCTGCCCATCCAAGTCAAGATAAATCACTCATCTCTAGAGCAGTTAGTGCGGACTTTTCCACTGTTCGTGAAGTTAAAAAAAAAAGATTACTTTCTAATTGCAAAACAGCTTAAACAGCTTTCAGTCTTGGCTGAATGAGACAGATTCCCTAAAGTAGCACCTATGTTTATATTTAACACTGGTTTCTTACACATCCAAAAATGCCCTCTCAGAACATGAAAATACAAGATAACATCAGGGAAGGCAACCAAACTCCTCCTCACTCAGTCATTAACAGAATAATGCCAGACTGGGATTCTGCAGAAAGCCCCTCAATATCAAGTCTGCAAAAACCAGAATGTAAAACAAGGTCTCCTGTGGCAGGGATTTTGCTGAGAGTTAGAAATCTTCAATTTTTAAAAAGGAAGAAGGATCCAAATCAAAATTGAGCTGCCTCTTCTCCTCCTCCATCTCATTATAATTTTCATCATCAAAAATCCGAGCTGAGATGGCAGCTCAGATAGGAGAGCCTGGGAATGCACATTGCAGCCGTAAATAATGCAGGAGAACATCGGAGCACAGCAGCTGCCTCATGGCTCTGGCTGCCTGGAACAGCCCAGCACTGGCACAGCAGCTCGCAGCCCTGCATTTTCTTTTCCCCGAGGTGTGGTCAGAGCTCCTGAGGTCGGCACCGTTCGCGTGCCCTGCAGCTCCCCCGCGCTGGGGAGCGGCTGGAGAGGAGCCAGCAGCAGCTCCGACACAGCCCGGGCTGCTCCGCCGAGTCAGCCACGGCTTCAGCCACGTGCTTCGGACCTTGCCAGGAGTTTGTTACGCTCCCAGTTACCCCAGGCTGGCTCTGCTGTTACCCTGATGCTGTTTCTAACCCGGTTTTGTCTCACCGGGAGTGGGGCAGGCTCAGAACTCGCCCCCGAGGATGTGAGGCAGTCGCTGCCCTGGGAAGCACTGCCCTGGTGAGCGAAAGAACTCACAGCCCCCGGGACTTTGAACACTGTTCTGAACCCTTGCATGTCCTGTGTGACTAAAGCCTCACATCCCCTCTGTCCCCAGTCTGCACAGAGCCCAGAACTGCAGCGAATTTGCAGAAGGACAGAAAATCTCTTTAATGCACGGCTCTTCACAGAGAACTGCTCCTGTTCCCGCAGCAGGAAGGGGGAAAGGAGCTCTAGGGGCTCCCTGTGACACCCCCGGCCCCTCCTGAGCTGCACATCCCCTGGCCCTACAGAACAGCCCCCGGCTGGGCTCCTCCTCCTCCTCCGTGCTCTCCAGGCGGGATGTTCCAGGTGGGATGCAGCACATGGGGCCTCTCTTTGACTGCAGCTTCAAAGGCCCCCCAGACAAGGTGAATTTGCCTTTGGAGGTGTCACAGAAACAGAAATTATGGGTTGTTCCCTTCAAAGCTTCAGATTCCAGACTCTGTCAAGCAGCTGCCCTGTGCACGTCCCTGAACTCAGCCAGCGCTCACTTGGCCAGAGAAATGAAGCCTCAAATTAAAAACTGTTCCTCTAAACCCCATATAAAAAGCTGTGGGTGTTACTTTAACACACTCCACCAAAACCAAGGTCCATGCACACAAATCTTTGATATCCAGGGCAGAGCCTGGAGGGTCCCAGCTTTGCAGGAACCTGAACGTGGCACCAGGTGACCCGAGCGAGAATGCACTCAAAGCCGAAGTTGTTTTCTTTGGATTGGAGCGGGCACTGGCGGGCAGGAGAGCTCACAGAGGCACTGTCAGCCTCCAGAGCATCCCCAACAAGTCGAGGCAGCACCGAGCTGAAGGAGGCTGAGGCAGGGAGCGTTCCCAAAGGCGTGTCCCCAGCCCCGGCTGGAATTGCTGCTCAGATAAGCCAGCGTGTTCCTTCTTGTCGGGCAGGGAAGGGCTCGGGCTGCTCCCAGCCCGGCTGAGCCGCACACAAAGGCCAGGAATGAGGTGACAGAGCCTGGCAGGAGCCTGGGGCATGCTGGAACAGCTCTGGAGCTTGCTGGAAGGGCTCTGACCCAGCGGGATGGCAGCGAATCCGGGAAGGCTGGGCAGGGATGGATCCCAGGATGGGCACCGCGGGCATGGGGAAGGGTCAGGGAGGGGCTGAGCTGCACCAGAATCTGCGTTACAGGATCACAGAGTGCTTTGGGTTGGAAAAGACCTGAAATTCCATCTCATCCCAGCCCCCTGCCCTGGGTAGGGACACCTTCCACTAACTCAGGTCTCTGGGCAGTAAAAACACAAAATGAACCCCCCAAAACAGAAAACAAACTTCTCAGGATTTTCAGCTTCACTCACCACAAAATAAATCACAACATGAAAAACCAAACCCCCACTTCTTAGCACTACCAGGAAGTGGATTCAAGAACGGCCAGAATGGCATGAAAAAGCCTCCAGAAGCCAAGGATACTTATCCAAATTAAGCCCAAATTTTGCACTACTACATTTTGAAACTTAGCTTTGTCAGCACTTGCAGTGTTATGAGGAGGGAGCCAGAAGCTCTGCTGGTGTTTTTGGGATCACACACACTCAGGAGCAGCGATTGCACAACCCCAGGGCAGCCGCACTCAACATTTCACCAGAAACCCAAAGTTTCCCCAGAAGGCTCAGGCTGGCAGGAGCAGGGAACGACCCTGCTTTGTCTGAAGCTGTTTCCTGAAAGCTGAGGGAAGAACATTTTCCTCCAGTGCAGAGAATCTGTCACTAAAGGCTGGCAAACCCCTCAGTATGCAGGGCAGAGCAAAGATTGCTCTCTCCCACTCTTCTTGTGCTCCACCAAGAAAGCAAATCCAAGTCTGGGGGTCCAAAGATCCCTTGGAAAACAAATTATTCTCTGTCCCCCCAACTGCAAGAGTTATCAGGTTCTTTAAATGCCTGTGATTGCAGAATGTAACTTTTTGACATTGTTTTGAACTCCAGAGCAGAGGGAGGAATATTACCCCCACATTTTCCAGGAAAGAGGTTTCTGTGCAATTTAATTTCCCTGTACATTTTTGCAATATAAATAACACAAATCTCTGCAGACATATATTTGTGCCTGTGACTCAGTTATATCAGCTGCCTTATGCATTCCCTCGTCAGCTCTGAACTTCTGCCATCAGTTTTTTCCTTTGCTTGGGAGCATTTGAAGCAAAATTCCAGCCCAGGATGAGGCAAACAGGGCTCCTAAAACCCAGCAGTGCACAGAGGCAGAGACCTCCAGCTACCTGCAATGCTAAATGTTTCTTTCAGGGTATTAAAATTCACAGAGGAATCAGAAATTTCATCTCTTCTGCTTAAAAGTTCATTCCATCTGAGGGCAGATGCTGAGGCTTTTTTCTTGCTTTTTTTTTTCCTTTTGCAAACATAAAACTGAAAAATACACTCCTTAGCAATGCTCTGGTGGCTTTAGACCACATACATCAGCTTAAAAGGTTTATTTTTAAATTACTGTTGCATTAGTTTTGTCAGCAGGGTGATTCATTCTGCCTCCTCACCATCAGAGCCAAGGATGGGCACAGGGAGGGTTTAATCCTGCAGTGACTGGGGACTGCAGAGCTGATTTTGCCTGATGCCTGCAGCAGGTGGGTCTGGAAGAGGTCTCTCTGCACAAATACCTTTGTTAATAAGGCTTAGGCAGACTTTACAGGTAAAACTCACTGGCAGCAAGGAGCTGCTGCAGCCAAACACTGTTAGGATTGTTGGTCTGATCAATGACTCTGTGGCTGGGGGAAATCATCTTCTAAAGTTCTATTCCACAGCAGCTATCCAGGAATTACTGTAAACCTCAGTTCCTGACCTCTGGCAGACACAGAAAGCACAGGTAACCCTCCAGTAATTTAAACACAGCCACTCTGTCTGATCTTCAAAGGCAGAGCAGGCCTGGCTCCCTCCAGAGCCTTGGGATGCTGCTGTACAATTGAGGTATAAATCAATCTCTAATTATTTCGTTTGAAGGTTGTTTAAGCCCTTCCCCTGTGCCAGCCCCTTTGGAGAGCCTGAGCAGAGATGGGGCAGCAGCTGCTGAGTCTCCTCCTCCCCAAAGGAGCCCTGCAGAGCTCGACCCATGGGGCAGGAGCCCTGCCCAGCCCTGGGTGCTGTGATAGGAATTCACAGCCACCACCACCGATCCAGGGAGGAGGAGTTGGCACTGAGGCTCCTCATTGTCTTCTCAAGGAGCTTCATCTCCAGATTTGCTCACTTGAGCAGCACAACTGCATCCTGCCACCTGCATCAGCCCCGGGCTTGGCACTGCCTGAACGCTCCAATTTATTCACTTTTTCAGTTGTTCAAAAAAAAAAAATCATTTTATCTCCACCACAAACCTATGCTTGGGGGCTTGTTGTTTTTCCAGTGACTGAAAGAGCAGAAGAGCCCATTTTAGCTACACTTAAAGGCTGTGCTGCCTTCTTTTTCCTGGTTTCTCACCTCAGGTGAATCACAGAGTGAATCATGGAACCTTTAAGGTTGAAAAAGACCATTAAGAGCAACAAGTCCAACATCAGCCCAACACCACCACTAAAGCATATCCTCGAGGGCCACATCCACAACTTTTGAACAATTCCACAGATGGGGACTCCCCAACTTGGACAAAAAGATTCCAGAGCCTCCAAGCTCAAGTCTTAGTTTTGCAGCACGTGTTTCTTGCTGTTCCCAGGAAAAGCCCCGTAGAGAGGAGCAGCTGAGGGGAGGGACTGGCTGGGAAATGCTGGAGCTCTGCTCCCACAGACACCCAGCCCAGCCTGCAGTCTCACCCCAGCCCTGCTGAGAGCAGGAGCGCAGGGAAGGAGCCTCCCCAGGATCACACAGGGACTTCTGGCTCCACTTCAGAAAGGTCCTGGGCTGCTTTGCCTTTCATGCATGTGGGAGAGGGAGCAGTGCCCAGGGAGAGGGGCAGGAAGGGCTGGTTGTGCTGAGCACAGGGAAACCAGAGAAATCAAACTGGGCCCAGAATTGCTCCATGGTTCCCTGCTCTGGGATGGGGACAGCAGGAATGCGCAGTCTGAGACTGTTTAATTCTCACTCCTATGGAAGTAGCTGCTTTATAAATACATTTTTCACAATCATAAACTTTTGAGGCAAACAGTGAAAAAACCCACACATAATTCTTCTCCAGCTGCTTGTGGACTAAAGTTACAGTGGGCAGTTGCAGGAGATGTGGCCCTGAGCTTCCCTGGGCTGTGTTTGATGTGTCAGACCTCCAGACCCAGTAAATTGATCCCATTCATGGGACAAATTTAGAGGTCAGAGCTGACAAAGCTTCAAGACCACACAGGTTTGCTCCTCGGGAGCCAAGGGCTGGAATGTGCCTCGCAGAGCCTGCAGGGCAGAGTCTCCATCCCCTGACACGTTTCCATCAGCAGGGCTGGGCTTTGCAGCAGCACTTTTATGATGTGCTGGCAGCTTTTCCCACCTAACGGGGACGTGTTGAAAGTTTAAAGGAAGGGGTAGTTGACATAATTGGGTATTATGGAACAACAGGACATTCCTGCAGCTCCCCGCACCCCAGCCAGTCCCTCCCTGTCTGTCCTTGACAGTAGCAGCTGTAAACTTTAAGGGTATTTGTTATTTTCCAGTAGGGGATAAAACAAATAAAAGGACAGATTTGTATCTGAAAGAACAACAGCCCTGGCTTCAAACTGTGCAGAGTGAAAATTGTGGCGAGTTTGGCTCCTGGCTTCACAGAGCCCTGTGAAAATAAAAGCAGGCAATGAGCAGTGATAACCTTCAGTGCTTCTTTCTCACATGAAAAACACTGACTTCCTTTTCTCTAAAGGTTCTGCAGGTGCCACATTTATAGACTGATGTGTTCATCTCCGTGCTTGAAATGTATGGGCAAAAAGAGATTTTAATTTGAACTGTGGGCAGTGTTGTGCTGGAAACTGCTGCCCAGGGCAATTCAGAACAGCCCAAATTAAAGCAGCAAACCTCGTGACCTGTGTCACTGCTAAAGCAGCCTGGCTTTGGAAACTCTAATTTACCCAATAAACAAAAGGAAAATCAGAACTTGTGTGCAGTCCTTAGATGGAAAACAGAGTGGAAGAATGGGAGTAAGCTGGTAGGATTATAAAAAGAAAATAAAAAGAGCAGTGAGGTTTTTTGTTATTTAGTTGTTTACACCCTACTCCACTGGAAAGGCAAACCAACTGGAATATTTCCATTTGTGCAGATGAGCAGACCTGGAAGATCCAGAAGAACTCTGCCTCCCAGGATATTTTTGCTAATTGCCAAGCACAGGCACCTCGAGCCTGGCCTGCTGAGCTCTCGCCCAGGAAAGGGCTGGGAGGCTGGAAGGAAACCCTGCTGTGCCCACCCTGCAGGGCTGTGCCCACCCTGCGGGGCTGTGCCCACCCTGCAGGGCAGCCCCAGTGCCAGCCAGGGCTGGGCACCTCGAGATAAAGGAGCAAGGAAAGGAAGAGGCTCCAGAGAGTCACAGAGTGCACAGAGCGAGTCCTGCTATAAATGGGATTCCTTCAGAAGTGGAATTAAAACCAGTGCATGGAGGCCCTTGGACAGAGCATCTCTGCACTTCCCAGAGTTCTCCTCCCCAAATTCTTTACAAGTTTATACCCCTATGGCATGTTCTTGCCACCTGAATTCTGAGTTTACAAGGGATTACATCACAGTCCCTATCTCACCACTCATGGGGCACTCAAGAGCCAATTGACATTTCCTATTTCTTTAGCAGCTTCAGAAAAGTAAAATAAAATATTTCTTGTATGGAAAAGCAAGTTTTAAAAAAAAAAAGACAACAGATGGAATTAAATTAAAGTGGGCTCTTTGTAAATGCTCTGCTATAATTTGGGTTAACGCTGCATTTATAGGCAAAACGTGGGAGCACAGGACGAGGAAGGGCAGAGCAGAGCAGGCTGGAGTGTTTTGGGGCTGTTTGGGTGGTTTTGTGAGCGCGGGGCGGGCCGGGCAGGGAGGAGCCGGGAGCTCCATTGGCTGCGGCCGCAGGTGAGCGCGGGGATAAAGCCGCACCTGCGGCCGCCGGGAGGGGCCGGGGCTGGGGCCGCGCTGTCCCGGGCCCCCGCCCCCGGGATTCTGCTCCAAACACTGAAAGAAAGAACGAACACCCCAGTTTTCTTATTCGCCCACTCTTCTAGTTGAGTCTCTTGTGTCTTTAGCGCGTTTTTGTTGTTTTGGTTGACGTTCAGTGGAGCGGCGGCGGGATGGGATTGGGAGCTGCTCAGCAGAGCCAGGTGAGTGCGCGACCCTTCCAGCCACGTGTCCGGAGGGGCTGGGTCCAGCTGGGGCAGGGTCGTGCCTGGGAGTCACCTGTGCAGAGGTGGGGATGGGGGAGCAGCACAGGATGCTCTAATGAGGTGTCCTAATTAATCCCACTCCTGGGGCGGGAGCGCAGCTCGCTCCCTGCAAACACCAACGCAGCTGCCCTTGGCCGTGTGGAAGCAGAGGCCAGGACATGGATGCTAAAAGGAAAAGTGAGAACTTCTTAAACAGTTCCTGAGGGCATTTTAAGTCATAGTAAAGAGATTGAAAGCAGCAGTTGGTAGGTGGGGAGATACTTCCCAGACCAGCAAGAATTTGGAGGTTGCTGCTGTTTAAGAACAGATTCAATCAGAACCTGTGCAGGTGCTCTGGGCTTGCACTTATGTAACAAATGCCAGATCTGAGCTGCTGTCCAGGCCACCATTTGTAAGGATATAACTTTGTTTCAATCAGTCGATTCTCCTCTTGATTTCTATGTGAATTGCTTAAAATTGTTCCCTATCCAGTGGTACCCTAAGAAGCGAAATATTTGGAAAAGAGTCACACTTGTAATCTGCCTTCCAGAGGCACTTTTAACTTGCTTTTGTTTCAGTTTGCCAAGGTCTTTGAGGTCCCAAAGTCATTGTGATGTGATGTTATGAGATGCTGAAGTTTAGTTTGGGTGAGCCCCATCCTGATCTCTGGGATCAGAGGGACCAGGGGCTCAGGCTGCATTTCCCCCTTTCTGTGGATGTCTTGTTTGTGTTGGCTGTTGTGTTCCAGCAAGTGCCCAAAGGCCTTCTCTCACTTTTCCAAGAGAGACTCAGGAGCTTTGACCTCAGCTGCTGCTGAACCATCAAGTTCCTCTCCATGTGCAACGCACAGGGCTAAAGCCAATTCCAAACATAACTGACTCTCATGGGGCAAAACTTCCTCAAAACCATGAGAAATTTCCCTTTTGAAAGAAACAGCAGCCCATTGCAAGGAAAACGTTTGGGAAAGCCTGAGGGTAATGCCTGAGAAAGGCAAGGGGAAAACTGAAGCCCTTGAATGAGCAGGAACAGCCCAAAGGTTCTTGTTGGACACAACACCTGGATAGGGCAGGGGCTGTGGCAGTGCTGCCTCTGGAACTCAGAGTGTCAGATTTGAGCCCATACTACAGGGGCAGAAATTATTTTGTGTTTTCTCTCTAGGATGGGGAGCTCCTGGCACTTTTCAGAGCACACAGGGCATGGCTGAATTTCCAGAGTTTGCCATCCCTGGGGTCAGTGCACAGTCCCTTCAGTGCAGCCGATGCTCAGAGCATCTGCCTTGACCACTTGGTCCCCCACAGAAAAAGGAGTCAAGAAATTTGTGCTTATTTTAAACTTCAGAGAAGTCCAGCACAGTTTTATGTGACCTTTAGTTAAAGGTTTGCCCCTTCTGAGGATGCAGCAGACTTTTGCTGTGTTCAAGTGAAGCTGCAGCCTGGCCCTCAACACTTCTCCCCAGCAAAAAACAAAAATCAAGGGGTATCTCATTAAAATTTGAAAAACCCAACTCCCCACATTTTAAATTGGTTGTTCAGGACAGAGCGGAGGTGTTGGAGGTGGAGCTCGTGTTTCAGGTTTTTATTGCCGTTGATTTCATGTGAGATCGCGCTGATAAACACCTTGATTTAATGATCTGAGCTGCTCCCGAACGCAGCTGCAGCTGTTCCCTGAGCATTCCGGCCTCCAAGGGGTTAACGCCCCGCGGCTGTACATGAGGCATTTGCGGGGTGAGCCCGTCCCGACTTGCCTGATAAAAGGCGTTTCAAATAAGCCAGGATTGCACAGAGGAATTTCAGTTGATGGGTTCCTGCCTAGGCCACCCTTTCTCAGGGCTTACCCGAAAGCTTCTGACAAGTCCCGACACAGCCAGGGAGAGGCTTCGAGCAGCAGCAGGTTTAGATTTAAAAGCGGGAGAGAGAGAGAAACACCCCAAACTATTTGTTCTGTTAAATCCTCCATCAGCACCTCTGCACTGGGGGTTTGTGGGTTGGGTTTTTGGTTGGGTTTGGGTTGGTTCTTATTGGTTTTTTTTTTTAATTTAAGTGCAGGCAAACGTTTCAGTTCACCTTCAAGGCAAGTTTTGCACCTTTAACCTCTCTTTCCCTGCTGAGAAGTGCAAATAAATTAAAATGTGAAAGCTGAAGTTATCCAAGTGCGTGGGAGACTTGCCAAAAGTCAGAACTGGACCCTCCTGAAAGCCCCGGTTTTCCCAGGCATTGAGGAGGAAGGAGCTGGCACCTTAATTTGGCAAAGCCACCCAAACTGGAAACCCCATTTGCAATTCCTTGCTGGGATGTGGAGAATTTCCATTTCTTTCATGGGATTTGTGTGTTTCAATGCAGATTTGCTTTCATGTTTGCAGTTCTTTAGAGAAGAAGCAATATGCAATACTAAGGACATGCATTATATTCTGACTTATTAATTCTATAGATAAAACCAGGGCATATCTATAAAGTAAAATATTTGAACCTATAATCAGATTCCTTTGCAGCAATCTCAGAAATAGCTTTACTGCACAGATGTAGGGATGGGTTGGATTTTGATGGGAGAGTATTCCTAACAGTCTTAATTTCCATTATTTTTGTCTCTTTCACAGATGGGAAGCTCTCTGGAAGAGGCTGCGCACCTTTTAGAGGGTTTTTAACTCTTTAAAACTTCACGGTGCCCCAGGGCAATCCCACCATATCCATGAAATCCAGGCTCCATCTCCCAGCAGGGACGAGCAGGGGCAGCCTGGCAGTGCCACGCTGGGACAGGGGATGAGGTCCCTGCCCTGCCCGGGCTTCACGGGGCACCCGAGGGGAGCAAACCCCAATTCCCACATCCTGTGGGGCCGGGATTAATGGGATTATCTCTGCCCTATCTCAGCTAAAGGGAGGCAGTACCGTAACACACTCCCAGTATGGCCAGAGGTCTTTATAAAGGTCCAGCGCTTTGAGGAGAATTGCCTCCAGGCATTCCTTGGGTTTTGTAAATTCAGAGTTGAAGGCCAGAAGGGACCCTGGCCATTATCTGGTCACACCTCCCTTTTAAAAGCCATAAAAGACGAAACAAACGCCTTGAGCGCTTAATTTGCAGAAGCTCCCGGTGGCTGAAAGGCCTTCAATAGATGGAGAGTTGCCACATCCTTGGGTCGGTTGTGTCCCACAATTAACAGGACAAAAGCGTCCAAAGGGGCTGCTTTGTTCCAGGCTAAAATTTTAGAGGTGAAAACCAGGATGTGGTGTTGTGGGTGGACGGAAAACAACGATTTCAGCCCAGAGAACTCCTCCAAGCACCAAGGTCACACCTCCACACACCGCAGGTTCCCCCAAAGGCACCTGAGTGCCCCAGAACCTCCCTGGCGAGTTCCCGAGGGAAGTGAGGACGATCCATGGGTTCTGTTGTCCTTCATTCCACCGGAGTCTGTCTCGTAGCTAACCAGATTTCAGTGGAGTGAAGCTCAAGAGACATGGAGCTGAACCAGCACAGAGGAGCTGCTGCCGCTGCAGAGCTGGGAAACCTCGTCGAGATTGGGATACACCAGGCAGAGACCTGCTGGGAAATGGAGAGGAGCAGCACAAGGAGCTCTTTAATAACCTGAATATTTCCTGAAAATCCCCAGTAAGAACCCTCTGTGAGCATGTACTTCCTTTCTGCATAATGTGTAAAGATTAAAAGTCTACAAAGACCACAGGCTGCTTTCTGGAAGGTTTAAATACCTTATTAGCAGGAAATTAAACCCTAAAGTGGATAAATGAGCTGTGTAACCTCATCCCTTTCAGTCATCTTCCCTCCAGGATGGGACAGCCAGGGAAGAAACCAGAAAATAACCTCGTTTCAGTGCACTTGCACCACTGCATTCCCTCAAAAATCTCTCCCTACAGAATCCTCAGTCATGTCTGCTTCCCTCCAGCTCCCCTGCCACAGCACCTTCAGAACTTGTAAAAACTCCATTAATATCTTAGACCCATTTATTTTGTAATAAAATTAATGTAAATAAGATGGAAGTTGAGAGAGAACTCAGATTTTTCTGGCTGAGCAGAGGATAGATCTTTCAAGGTGTCAGTGTAAATTCCTTGAAGGTTAATGCAGTTAAACATATTTGATGCATAAATGTGTCACATCTAATGCTAATCATTCACCAGTTGTAATTGCCTTTTCAAAGTCCTCACCTCCCTGAGACAAATGCAAAAAAAAATGAGATCTGGCAAATTTAAAACAAAAAAACAAATAATGTCTTCCTCCCATCAGAATGTATTATTTGCCTTGATAGATTTAGTAGCAGATTTCAAGAATTTATTGTCCTGTATTATTTCTCAGCTGCCTGTCCCTTCTCTCTGAGTGATTCAAGAGCATTCAGGAGCCACTTGCTGATGGTTTTTCCTCCAAGCACTGAGCACAGAAAGCTTTTGCTCCCTGCAAAGCCACAAGCACCAGCTCCTGGTGCTGAGCTCTCCCACTCAGCAAGTGTCAGAGCTCCTGGTGCTCTTTCCCAGGCCCATTCCTGTGAATATCTCACAAAACCAGGTTTCCCTGCTCAGTGTTGGAGTTACACTCTAGTTCAAACCAAATCATTTCAGCTACAGACCAGAGCACAAGAGCTCTGCAGGTGGGAGTCTGGCCAGCCCTGCCCTGGTTCCTTTTCTGTGCTTTCTTATCCATCTGATAGTTCACATCTTGAAATTAATCACCTCCAAATCATCTTGGGAGATTTTCATAGAATGGTTTGGTTTGGAAAGGATCTTCAAGGTTGTCCCATTCCAACACCTTCCACCATCCCAGGCTGCTCAGAGCCCTGTCCAACACCTCCTTTTCCTGAAGGATTTTCCCTCAGGACATCCAAGAGCTCAGTGAGCCATTCTTTGCAGTTCTGGTGGTGGGTGACAAGAACACTGGGAAGAATTTGGAGGTTTTTTCCCTTTGTTATCCTTTTAGCAAAACCTTGAGTCCAAGTGCACCAGGGTAAGTCTCACATGTCAAGCACAAGTGGATGAAAACCTCACAACTTTGTGTATTTACCAACTAAAAGCAGTAAAACAAGGGGTCCTGCCTTGCCCCAGGTCTGGAGGGCAGAATTCTGTGCTTCTGCTGAAGATCCATTGGAGCACAATGTGCCTTCTCACCCTTCCTTCCTCCCCTCCCTGCCTGGCCTGGGCTCCCCAGCCTCCCTCTGCAGGGCAGGAGAGGCCGGAGGATGAAGGCACAAATCAAGCTGGGTATTAATGACATGCTGGGGAATGTTTACAGCACTACAAGTCACATATTACTGATCCATTTGTTCTTTTTTTCCCCTGTCTGAAGGACATTTTGGGTAACAGCTTTCCATACATTAAAGCAAGGCACATAATGAGACAGCAGCCAAACTGGCAGAGCTGAGCAGAGCCATGGACAAGGCTCTGTCAGCTCGGGCTGAGTTAGCAGAGCTCCCTTCAGAGCTGACAGGTGCTGTGTAAATGCAAGCTCGTTATCAAAGCAACCACGGCTTGCTGCTCACACTGATGGAGCACCAGAGACAAGAAAACCCCTCCAGTTACTCTTTGGAGCAGTATCTGCAGTCTAGAGACTGAATATTCCCAGACCTTGGAGAGCAGCTGGTGACACAGATCTGGCAGCTCAGGCAGGGGAAGGTTCCTCTCAGGGGACAGGGGTGAGATCAGGGCCCAGCAGCCTCAGGGCCAGCCAGCAGTGTCTGCTCCAGCGCCTGGGAGCTCCTGGGGCCCCTCACAGCCAGGGCCCTCTCCTGCTGCTCTTTGTGAGCACCAAACCCCAAACGCTTCCTGCCACTGCAGCTTGGTGAGGGGGAACTGGAGAATCCCAGTGGAAGGCGTGGATTTGGGGACACATTTCTTTGGAAGGTTGTGTGTGCAAGTCCTTGGGTGTATTGAGCTGTGTTAAAACCTTCAGGCTCAGGTACCCCTGGGATATTGGAGGAAAATAATCCCAAATAACCCCTGGGGAGGGCAGGGCTCCCACTCCAGGGCAGCAGAGAAGCAGCAAGCGCTCACCCACTGCAACCTCCTGGCAAAAACTGAACTGTCAGGAGCTGAAAGATGCCTGAAAAGGCACAAAACCAGGCTGGCTTATTCCAGCAGAATATCTGTCCTTTTTGAGTATTCCCCAAAGGAAACAAGGAATCACACTGCTAAGCCCAGGGAGACACACTGCTGGAAAAGCCACGAGTTTTCAGCTTTTATAATGGTTACGTTTCAGTGTTGTGCCTAAACGCCTCACTTAAAGCCAGACCTCAAACAGCATTTCAATATAAACCTTCCAGCCCTTTGAGCTGCTTCAAATAAACGCTGCCTTGTCTGGTGTTAACTTTGCCGAGCTCAGAAGCAGAGGGGAGGTTTGGATGAGAGGCCTTTTAGAAACCCTTTACAAATGTAGATTTGATTGACTGACTGATTGAACTTAATTGCAGACATTCTCTTAATTGTACACTTAATTACTGACACTGTGTCAAAAGATTTCTGATGCAGCACCTGGAGGACAACCTTGCAAGTGCCAGTCGGAGCCAGCTGCACAAGACATCGGGGAGGTGCCACAGCTTGGAAGGGGGAGAAAAAAAAATCATAATATTTTAATAATATACAATTAGGGTTCCTCCCACCCCCAAGCACATGCACACAATCACAGATCTCATCCTGGGGAGGGCAGAAGGAACAAAGGGGGATAATGATGGGCCCGTGGGGCAGTGCCACCCTGAGAGCATCCCCAGGCAGGGTGGCAGTGCTGGGATGGGGAGCAGCCACAAGGAGCAAACCCACGGGTGTAGGAGCTCTGTAGCAGGTTTCTAACACAGCAGGCTGCTCGTGGGATAAACAGTTTATTGTTAAGGTAGAAGATAGAAGAGCTCCATTTATGCTGCCAGCCACAGCCTTAAATGTGCTCAGATATAAAGAGAGAGAAGCAGGGAGAAAGACCACGAGGGAGGGGGCAAGGGAGAGCTAGGTGGGAGAAAAGAGATAGAAGAGGGCCAGCAAAGGAGAGGAGAAGTTAAGAGCTACGAGAGAGAGGAATTAAGAAAGTGAAGCTCCTGTTACAATGCATTATATCTCTGGTGAATATTCTGATTCACAGTAACCAACCAACACACCACACACATTCTATAGAATTAACACATAGCCTATAAGAGCTAATACATTTCCATACTGTGTTACATTTTAAGCTCCAAAAGCTGCTCTTCAAATTCTTCTCTTACTGCTTCAGCCTTTGGATTTGCTGTCAGCAGAAGGGCATTATTCAATCAAAGGGATTCTCCTTCAGCTGGCTGGGCCATTGTTCTTTGCTTATACAGTGACTAACACTCAATATCCTAAATCTCAAAGCTGGCTTTCATTTCTATTTCCATTATAGCTTTCATATTTTCAGAATCTTTTGCTAAACAATCATAATTATAAGGTTTCTCTGTTTTAGCTTCTCCAACACACGGGGTCGTGCTGGGGTGAAAACCCTGGAGATTCTCAGCAGCGCTTTGAGGGAGAGGAGGGAGAACAGGGATCTCTGCTTGCCATGAGAAGAGTCTGCAGGAACTTGAAGTGTTCCTCTTGTACTTATCAACAGCGAAACGAGTGTTTTAGTGGATGCAAAACCCCAAAATCAGAGCACACCAAAACTCTACAGACAAGCAGCAGAGAAGACCGGAATTGTTTTACACCCACAGAACTGCAATTTGCTCAAAACACCTGGAGCCTCGTTAATTTACCTGTGACATGTTGCCATACTTAATTGCCTTTGACAATTAGTAACATTTCAACACCTCCTTTAATGGCCTAATTATGAGAACACTTGTCTTCCGTGCAGCAGATAGAGGAAAATAGATGGGTGAGTCTGCAATGCAAAACTCCTCTGCAGGTATGTTAATGAAAAACTCAGAAAACAAACCCCAAAGAGGCCTCTGGGACGTGGTTTGGTGACACAGGAGCTGTGCCCAGCTCTGGCCCTCCTGGCTGGCACAGCCACCTGGCCATCAGCAGCACTGTGAGGTTAATTACAGTTAATTACAGTTAATTACAGTTAATTACAGGGAGAGTGCTGAGCCCTCCCCTCCTGCACGTCCTGCACTCAGGGTTTGATCGATTCCTTCTCTCTGCTGACAAAGAGCATCCCCTGGATCCCAAACCTGACAAAGAGCATCCCCTGGATCCCAAACCTGACAAAGAGCATCCCCTGGATCCCAAACCTGACAAAGAGCATCCTTTGGATCCCAAACCTGACAAAGAGCATCCTCTGGATCCCAAACCTGACAAAGAGCATCCTTTGGATCCCAAACCTGACAAAGAGCATCCCCTGGATCCCAAATCTGACAAAGAGCATCCCCTGGATCCCAAATCTGACAAAGAGCATCCCCTGGATCCCAAACCGGACAAAGAGCATCCTTGGGATCCCAAATCCTGCTCCCACACAGGGCCAGGCACAGAACCTCTGGCCTCACAAGGCCCTGCCTGGCTGGTGGAAATCTCTGTCAGAACAAAGCTTGCAGAGCTGCTTGGTTAAATCACCACAGGCTGAGGCTGTTCTCTGTGGGAAGTGAGTGGGGAGCTCCTCACAACACACAAGTGCTGATGGAACAGCTCCTCTGAGCAGAAGGGACTGGGGGAACCTTGCTGCTCCTGCTTGTAATTTGAACAATCCCTGCTGATACACGCTCAGAATTCACCAGCACAACAATTCCTCTTCTGCCTTCTCTTTTCAACAGCAGCTCTTAAATTGCTTGGATCAGGATACAATCTTTTGCTGACCACTTTCCCTGGAGCTGTGCAAATCAGGAGCAGGCCTGGAGAAAGCTCTCCAGCCTCAAAGCTGCCCCAAAGGGGCTCCTCCAAAGGAGCAGGTGGAGTCTCACCGCTGGATGGAGTTTATGAATAAAACAATGTTTTATTAAACTACTATTACATTTTGATTGAACAGCGTTTGGACTACAGAGGAGCAGACATATTCCTGAAAATAATTGGTTTTCCACATCTGCTTTCCTTTCTAATTGGACTAATTACTTCAGTGTAGGATCATGTTCACTACTCTCCAGAAAGCAAGAAACCTTGATTTACAGTGAGAAGAGCAGCAATTAGAGAGAATTAATTCATACGGCAACATCTAAATAAATCATATTATGAGAAGACAGCAATGTAATTATTGTGACTGGTGACTCCCTTGTGGAGAAACATCATCCTTAAGCTGAAATCGAGCAGCTCAGTCCTCCGAGGAATCCACCACACTCCTCCAGGTTCACAGAGCGTGTAGTACTGATTTTAAGACCTAATTGAGGTGCATTGTCAAAACCAATAGGTTCTAACACTCCTCAGGCAGCTGAGGAAAAGCAATCAAATCCTTGACAACTCCATGTTTGTCCTCAGAACCCTGTGTGTGCTCAACAGCCACGGATAACAGATGCCAGCAGCAGCTTCCCAGCAGAGGTGCAGGGATTTCCTGGGTGCGGGATCCTCCCTCCGGGATGAGTCAGGCTTTTCTTCATGCCCCCAGCCCTAACCCCAGCCCGGGCTGGGTAAAGGGTTTAGTGAGGAGAACAAGCCGAACCAGGGGGTTTCAGGAGAGGATCCTGCTCCACACATGGATAAATCACCTCCCTGTTCATCCCTGAGCAGGCCAGGGCTGCCCTGGGATGGGGATGAGACTTTTCTCTGCTCCTTTGGGAAGTGGTGAAAGCTCTTAGAGAGCTCCCTTCACCTGCGTGTCATTAACTCTGTCCTTAATGCCACTCTCAAGTAATTAGTGATGCTAATGACTCATTAATGACTCGTCTCTGCCCTCAGTGACGCTCTCAAGAGCCTCGGGGCTCCTCTCACTTGCCAGGGAAAACTCTGCCTTCTTCTCCTGTTGCACTTCCAGAAGAAAAATCCACAATGCCTTTTATAGGGGGAGGAAAGGGATAATTTCCACACCTAAACCAGCTGAATATCCTGTGCCATAATTCCATGGTTTACATGGAGCAGCTCCAAGTTTCTTTACCACACCAAGAGCTACCTGCAGGCACAAGAGAGAGATAACCCCGTGCTCCTCCTCCGGGGAGGAAGAATTAATGAATTCTCCGGATCTGGTTGTTCTGCTCTCAGGAGGTGTCTCTGGGCCAGGCACTGCCTGGTTTCAGACTCAGCAGCGCTGCCAGGGTCCCACGCTGTCACACAGGACGTGCACAAACACACCAGGAATTAGCAGAACGAGATGTTGGACTTGGTGTCCACACACTGACACCTCATAAATCCCTCCCAGCACAAAGCCACCCTTCCCATCCACCACCCACTCCGAGCAAACCCCTGATCCAGCAGGAATTAGGGTGATAAATTGTCACTTTGGACAGGTGCAGGCAGATCCATCCCGATTTGTGCCACAGCAGATAAACACGACCATCAGTTGGGCAGGGAAAGGTGTTTAACACCGAGCCTGAGGGAAAGCAAAGCCTGGGGATTGGGAGGGTTGAGCAGATTTAGGAGCCTCAGATCTCTCTGTTATTATTTACTGCAATTCAAATCTCCCCTTTTCCTTCTGAGAGGTTTTTATAGCTGCCTTTAAATCTCAGAACGCTTAAAAAAAATAAAATCAAATAAAAATGAAGAATTCCCTCTGCATTGAGAGTTTATCCAGACTCTCAGACATTTGCATACATAAGGTGAGAATTCCTGGGGAAGGATTCCCTTGATCCCATACCTGGAGCCATTTCTGTGCAAAAAACACACAAAGGGGGTGAAATATTGCACCAGGGGGGTGAAATGCTGTAACAGGGGGTGAAGTGCTGTAAAAGGGGGTAAAATTCTGTAAAAAGGGGTGAAATTCTGTAAAAAGAGGTGAAATTCTGCACAAAAGCAGTGAAATGCTGCACCAGGAGGGTGAAATGCTGTAAAAGGGGGTGAAATTCTGTAAAAAGAGGTGAAATTCTGCACAAAAGCAGTGAAATGCTGCACCAGGAGGGTGAAATGCTGTAAAAGGGGGTGAAATTCTGTAAAAAGAGGTGAAATGCTGTGAAAAGGGGTGAAATGCTGCACCAGGAGGGTGAAATATTGCACCAGGGGAATAAAATGCTGCACCAGGAGGGTGAAATTCTGTAAAAAGGGGTGAAATGCTGCACCAGGAGGGTGAAACATTGCCCCTCAGTCCAGCTGTTCTCTGTGCTCGCTGTGTGACAGCCTCTGGCAGAAATTTGGATTTCGGTGCCACGGGGAACTGCTCAGCTGAGCACGGAGCCTACCTGTGTGCAAACACCTCCAGCAGAGCTATACAAAACTCTCCTATTACACTGTCCTGCTCCATTTTTATATTAATATTTGTTACCTTAACCAGGCAGGCCTGGAAACAGAATAACGGGGAAATGGTTCTAATTATTCTGGAAGCACGGAAGAGATTTTTAATTTATTTTAACCCTGTATATCCCTAACAAAAATACAGAATGAGCAGAGGTCCAAAAAGAAAATTAAGGCCACAGGGAGCACAAGCTCATTACAAAAGGAAAAGGAATTACAATAATAAATATACCCAAGTATCACAACAGTGTAAGAACTATTTTGAAGGGAAGTAGAACAGCTAATAATTCACAGCCATTATTCTTTTATCATTGTTCAGCTGAAGGTTGAGAAGATTTTAAAACTACAATTATGAACAATAGATTTGCATTGAAATCACTGTTCTGCTGCCTTTACCCCTCCTCTCCCCTCCTCCTCCTCCTAAATAAAGAGGTGGAAGCAACAAAGAAAGCAACATCTTGAATACAAGAGGGAAAAGGGGTTTTTAAGGCATAGCCACATAATCAGATACTCCAAAAAATGAAGAAAAGTAGAGCCTGGCTCCTGGGCTTCTCTTAAAACCCAAACCAGTTCAGCTGGGTTCTTTGTGGCAGTAGGGCGAGGAGGTGGGGAAGTCTCTGACTGAGCCACACTGACAGATTTTTACATCCTTGACACCCATCCTGGGCCAGGTCTCAGCTCCCACGCCTTGGGGCCCTTCTCAGCTCACCAGGAAGGGGAAAGGCCCCAGGAGAGGAGCGAAGGAGAACACTCAGCACAGGAGCAGGCAGGGAGAGGCTTTCCCCTGGAAAACCCTTTGGAGAGAGGCAGCAGCATCCCTGCCCCTCCCCAGCAACAGCTGTCCCGACGATTTACCCCCCTCCAGCAACTTCAGAAATTTTAAAATCGCTTTGCTGGTAGAACACTGCCTGCTTTGGATTTGGTTTTCATGTCTTCCCCCAGTCTCCTAATGACCGTGGATTAATGAACAATTACAAGGCTTCATTCTCACTGCCATGTAATTCCAAGAAGGGAAGAGCATCTTTCTGCAACATTATGCTTGAAAAACAAAGGAGAGCTTTGACTGTCAAGTCACTGATGTTCCCTCTTCACTTAAAAGCTTTCTAATTTACTTACAAATTATAGTGTTTTTAATGCAAATTAAGCACTAGAGAACATTCTTTCCTTCCCCCAGATTAGCAAGAACCAAATTGACCAAGAAAGCCAAACATGGAATCTGGACTCAATGAATATTTAAAATAATGAGGCTGTTTAATTATTCTGATTGGTGAGGGATGATGTTAAACGCCTCTGAGCTGATGACAGGGCTGGAGCACATGGCTTTGCTTTGAGAACGCTGGGGAAGTGTTTTCTGATCCCCCGTGTTCTGGCATTTTCTGTTGAGTGAACTCTGGGCTGAAATGCAGCTCCTCACACCCCAGGCCTCTGGGGAATCTCCTGCTTCAGGAGAAAATGCCAGGACGGGAAGGCAGAGGAGCTGCAGGAAGGGCAGGAGCGAGCACACCCAGTGCTGCACCAGGTGCACTCCAGGGCCTTAGGGAAAAAACACCCCAAAAAATCAGAGTTCACTCAGTTCTGCTTCTGCTCCAACATCCCTCAGGTTCCTCTTGCCCAAAATGGGCAAAACCTGCTGCTCTCAGTGGCCATAGCCCCCAAACCAGGTGTGCTGCAGCCCACACAGCACAGCACCAGCCAGGAACCTCCTCCTGCAGCTCCCACTGAGCTTTCCCACTGCTGGCAGGGGCTGGCAAATTCCCCCTCAGGAAAAAAGTAAAATAATTCAAGCTTCTACCTACATGAGCTACTGAAGGAAAAGACACAAAACCCACAAAAGCCAACTAAGCAAACAAAAAGGAGATAAAAGCAGTTTGCTTTAAGGCAGCAGCTTTTCTGAAAGCCCGCAGTAAATCTTTAAGATTATCAATAATGAACACATTCAATGTCTTTTTTCGTCTTCTTTTAAATCACTTCTTGCAGTGGAAAGAAATCAGTCCGGGGGGTAGTTCCTATGTGAGCTGCATTTATTATCAAGGGATTGAGAGTGCTGGAGATGGAAAGAGGGAAAATGAGTCTCGACAGGGCTTTGGGAAAAAAGCACGGTGCCACTTTATAGTCCTTCCTCCACCTCTTTGTCACAGCACCCCGTAATGAGCCTGGAATTCATCTCAGCTCTAATGACACTCACAGTGGTGGATGTTTCTCCCAAATTTAGTCAAGTGACAACACAGAGTCTTTAATATGCAAAGGAGGCCTTTGTGTAACTCTCCAGAACTTTGGTGTCTTGTCAAGCCTTACAGGAATTCTGGGGGAAACAAATTGCACTAATCACAGGAGCAGCGCTGGGGAGGGGCTGGCGCAGCAGCAAGGAGATGTTCCCTCATCCCGCCCGGCCCAGGCTCTCACGGAATCTCGGCACATCCAGGGATCCCTCGAGAATCCCCCTCCGTCCTCTGGGGATCCCTCAGAGCCACACAGGCAGCAGTGCCAGGGGCCACTCGGTCACTGCCCCAAACACCAGCCCTGCCCCAAACTAACACTGCCCCAAACCAGCGCTGCCCCAAACCAACCCTGCCCCAAACCAGCCCTGCCCCAAACCAGCCCTGCCCCAAACTAACACTGCCCCAAACACCAGCTCTGCCCCAAACCAACCCAAACCAGTCAGAACCAGTCCCAAACCA
>VWYI01042161.1:87110-146422 GCA_013399455.1 Anthoscopus minutus | reverse complement strand
CCCTGCCCCAAACCAGCTCTGCCCCAAACCAGCTCTGCCCCAAACCAACCCTGCCCCAAACCAGCTCTGCCCCAAACCAACACCAGCCCTGTCCCGAACCAGTCCTGCCCCAAACACCATCCCAGCCCAGCTCTCCCTGCCCCAAACCATCCCAGCCCAGCTCTCCCCTCTCCTGGCTGGTATTTCCCAGGCAGGATGGAACCCACAGCTCCTGGGTGAGCTCAGCACGCCCTGGGCTCCAGGAGAGCTCCTGGGCAGTGTCCAAAGCCCAGCAGAGGTGATGCTGCCAATGCCCACAGTCCAGAGAGCTGGGCTTGGAACACAGACTGATGGGATAGGCTTTCCAGTCACAGAATTTTTTTCATAAAAACAACCCAGATATTTATAGAGATTTTCATGGGGTTGTCTTTGGGGTTTGCTAGAAGTTGCTTTGGTTTTGCTTTTTTTTTTTATTTTCTTTTCCTTTGGGCTATTTTTTGATTAAATGGGGAGGAAATAAAGGAACACTCCCCTCCTAGCCCAAATCATCACGTTAGAAAATCCTCCTGGCCAAAGGCATTAAATTAAAAAGAATGTGTCATTTCCTCCTGATAATTTTTAATTGATCACATCCACCACGGAGGTGGAGCTTGGCTAGAAAGGGTCTGCACCAAACAGCTCCTATTTGTCTGTGATTTCCCTGGGGCATCTTTTAAACCATTAAAATTTACAAACAACTTCATTTCTTATTAACACAGTTCCTTAATTGCTTCCATGGGAAAAGAGTCAAGTTATTTGCATCTTCTTTTCTTGGGGCTCCAAGGCTTTAGAGCAAACATTTAAGGATAAGCTTTGAAATGAAGCAGTAGTTCTGCTCCAGACCCAGGCCAGGTTCCTCTCCAGACTGGCTCAGACACCTGCACATCCCACGAGGGCCTTTTAAACCTCTTGGACAAATAAAGGGATGGTTTGGAGCACATTTTTGGATAACTTCTACTGGCTGCTCACACCAAGCCATCTCCCTTATCCCCCGCATCTGCCAAAAGCTTCCAAGGAGGGCAGCACCATCATCCCTAGGGTTGAACCCCCAGAAAAAGCATCTTGTGCCCTGTGGGAATTTACAGACCCCAGAGCCAAATCCTGCCTGCCCAACACAGAGAGCTCCCAGCCAAGGACATCCTCATTTCCCCGAGCCCCTCAGCACTTTAATGCTTTAATCAAATCTCCCTGGTCAGGGCTGAGTCCCTGAGCTCATCACCAGTGTGAGATAGAGCCGTTCTCCAGGTCCAGAGAGCCCCAGTGAACACAGCCCAGCGCTCCTTGGCTGAAGTTCCCTGTCCTTAGCGGACACGAAATAGAAGAGTGGATTCAAATCACAACAGCGGGGTTTGATCCCAGTGAGGAAGAAGCTTTTATTTGGGGTTTGCAACCCTTTTTATAAAGTGCTCCTGTACAGGTCAGCATGAGTGGCCAAAGGAACCACCTTTGGTGCCATTGGTGGAACAAGAGAAAAACACATTGAGAACATGTGTATGACATTGTTCTGAGAACCAAAACCTACTTACAAAAAGCAATCCTTGAAAGAGAAGTTTCCCAAAAGATTTTCCCTTGGGAACAGATCAGCCACTGCCAGGCTGAAAACTCCCTCAGGCTCAGAAAATCCTGCCCACAGCTCCCTCTGTGAGGAGCCCTGGCAGAGCCCCCAGCAGCTCCTGGGGCAGGGGCGCGCCCCAAGAGCCACCCCTGAGATTTCACTCCAGACAGACCCTCCAGGCAGGCCAGCAGAGCCATTTTAGCAGTTTTGGTCAAACCCCACCAGCCTTCCACAGCTTTGATGCCTGGAAGAGCTGGACCAGAGGCTGGACGGAGTTAGGGGAATAAAGGAGATTTATTGAGGGGTCACACCAGGCAGCACCAGTGTTACAAATCAGGCTCTGTTTGGATGGCTCCAAAATGGAGGCAAAGGGAGAGGCCAGACCCAAGTTCCCACTCCTGTTATAGGTGTGGGTCCATTTGCACACTGGAGTCCCACTTGCCCGCTCTCCTCCTCCCACTCTGTTTATACTTTGACCCTGAAGTTTGGAGAAAATGTCCTTGAGTCCCAATTGGAGCAGGATTGTTGTGTCTTCATCACCCTGTGAAAGGATCTCAGTAACCCTGAACAAAGCCACACCCCAATGCAGAACAGAAAACCCAAAAGCCCAAGGCATCAGCTTGGACAGGGCCTGGCGCACCCTGGGGCAGTGGGAGGCATGGACTGAGCGATCTTTAACCAGCCCAAAGCCCTCTGTGACCGATGGAACAATGAAATCGTGCTGCTCTAATGGATAATGGAACTGGGAGCGCAGAGCGCTGCATCCCGAGATCCCTCCCGTTCCCATGGGTGTCTGGCTGCTGCAGCAGGATCCATCAGCTGTGTGTGGGAACACATTCCCGGGAAGCACCCACACCTGACACGGAAATCCCCAGCTCGTCCCACGCTGCCCGGGCTGCGGCTGAGCCCTGGGCGCGCTCCCAGGCGAACACTTCCAGCAAACGGCACCGAGTTTGCCATGAGCTGAGACACTTCACAAATTCACTTCTCAAGACTGAAATATAAATCCCAGAGCTATACAGAAACTGGATCTCTCCCAAAGCCAGGAGTCTGTTGCTTGGCTTTAAATATCGCTGGGAAATAGAAAGGGATCCTTTTAGTTAATACTAATTATTATTCAGTCTATCATTAACAGCAACTGCACTTTGATAGACGGGTTGAGAAGCAGCTTTGGTTTGCACTGATGAGTCTGTGACGAGTTGCCAAACTTTCCTTATTACTGATAATTAGCTCCCGTTCGTTCATCAGCTGCTCCTGCTCCAGCACCAAGAGCGCTGCTCATGCCTGGGGGCTGGCTCTGAGACTGGAGGGATCTGAGCAGGCTCCCAAAAATCCGGGTGTGAGCAGGGACAGCTGCCTGAACCAGGACAGAGGGAAAAAGGAAAAAAAAAATTTACTCCCATGATCTGAGCTAATTTGTGTGAAATGACCTTTGCCAAACTCGAGCTGCTCGTCCTCTCTCCAGCGTTTTTAACAACACAAACGCAACGCCGTGGCTGGCGATGGCAGCTTTTAGGTTTTCTGCTGGTAAGCATGGAATGGCTTCAGGTGTGTTTTAGAACTTCTGACACATCCATCAGGGTATGACAAAGAGAGCTGGGGCGCAGAGAAGCCATTAGAGGAGCTTTGCTCAAAATTCCTGGCGGTTGAGTCATACTTTTGTAAAATAAAGCCTCTGTTGATGTCTCCTCGGGGCATAAGAAGTGTTTATAAAATACCCATTACACACAGGGATTATGAGCAATTTGGAGATTTATTTTCATACGTGAAACTGATAAAAATCTCCGAAAATTTCAAACATTAATTTCGCCAGACGTCAGTTTGGCAGCTCCTTTGTTCTGGGGGACAATGGTAAACAATGTTCCAGTGACCTCCAGTGGGGACCGGGGAGAATACAGGACCCTGCAGGGCCCGCGCTGGGGCAGCGGGGCTCTGCTGCAGAGCCTGGAGCAGGACTGGGCATTCTCTGCCCCATCCTGCCCCCGGACGGACCAACAGAACAAGGGGTCCGAGAAAACCCCCTTTGTGTTTTATTTAAACTGCTCAAACTCACCCCCATCCCTCTGATACAGAAACTCAGGTGAAAATCTTCCCTGTTTGGACAACAGGAACTTGGATAAAGCTGCCTGAGCCCAACCAACCCCAAAATTCTGCAGATTCTTCACCTTTTCATCAGTCAACACAAGCTTAGCTCAGTCTCGTTCCTGGTTATCTCCTAATGACTTCTGGGCCAGCCAAGAACCAAAGACTTTTAGTCTAAGATTAATCCCCCCTTCCTTTTGTTGGTGGGGGCCAGGGAAGAAAAGGAGGATGGTAATTTTTAAACCACAAGTCCTTCTTATCACCATCTGGTCCTGATGAATATGGGCAGAGCTCTGGTGCTCCAATAATAAATGCGGGATTACACAGCAGAACAGATAGCAGGGAAACACATCAGTCACACGCAGCAAAGCTCTGCTAAACTCACTGGGATGACCTTGGAATTACAGGAAATAGTGACAGAAGGAAAACCCACGGCCTGGAACGCCTGTTCTCCGTCTGAGTCAGGAGAGACACCAGGACTAAACCAAACCAAGACTAAAAATCATCTCCTGGTCTCACGTTTGGCAGCCACAGAGACCTGCAGTGATGTTGATCCCCAAGTGGCCGGCCCCAGCCGCTGCTCCTTTCAAAGCACCTGCAGGAACTCATGGGAGCTCCTGAAATTTGGTGTTCCTGGAGAGACCCGACAGCCACAGGCTGCCCTGGCTGTGCTCACCCCGAGGGACCCCAGCAGTTCCCCCAGGAAACACCTGAGCACTTCCCAAAACACAGCAGCACTCACAGGGGGCTCTGCATTCTCAGAGGATTCCCCTCACGTTGTTTCTGCCTGATAGCACAAGAAAAACAATTGTGTGCTTTGCCTCTTTCTTTCCATAATTAAAGAACAAACATTTCCCTCAGAACTCGTTGAACACAATCCCTCATTGAATGAAACTGCACAGAAGGGTAATTCTTCATCAGGGAGGGAGCACCAGGACCAGGCAGGGTCTCTATCTGCCACTGCCTGCACAATATTAATGTAGAAAATAATATATTGGCTCGAATCAATACTTCCCTGACTCCTCCATCCATCAGCCCCTCTCCATTTGATAAAAGTCCTTCCATGTCACGTTTCCCCAGACTGATGAGATCACAGCACCTCTTCCCAGCATGAGTGATGGTGTGGGGATGTGTAATTGCCCAATAAATCACACCCTCCAAATCAAAGAGCTGAGACCCTCTGGGTGCCAAGGAGGCACAGCAAACATCATAAAATACAATAAGTTAATTAATTGCTGCAAGATTTTTACCACCTTGAGACAGGTTGAGCGTAACTTGTGACACACAGATACCCTGAGAGACCCAGGCAGAGCTCCCTGACTGCAGAGCTGGGCCTGGAGCTGGGGGGAATTCAGACCCTCTGGCTGCCCCCATCCCTGCCCCAAGCACAGCCCAGCACCAAGGAAGGGAAGCCACAATCTGTGAACGTGAGCTCAGGAAAAAAACCCACAGCATCCAGAACCCTCTGCTTTACAAGCATCTGATTCCACAACCTTTAATCCCTTCTGTCAGCCCTGCAAGATCAGGTATTAACATCTCTGTAACCTCTTGTACTAATTAAGACAGCAGATCTTTGGTATTCACCTCCCCAGCAGCTTCAAAGCCGAGCACTGGCAGGGCACTGAAGTGTTTGTGCATTTGGTGAGTGACCCTGGTAAAACAGAAATGATAATGAACACACCACAGGAAGCTTTAATGAAAGTGTGCAGCCTTTAGCCAGCGCATTTGGGCTAAAAAAACCCAGGTTCCGCTTTGGGCAATTCCCAGGTTGCTGCTGTGGGGATCAGGCTCTGTTCCCACACTCTCTGCAGGCGCTCAGGAGAGCCGGGGATGCTCTGCCCAGCTCTGCCCTCCCCACTGAGCCACGGACACAGCCCCGAGCTTCTGCTCCTCCCAGGCGGGCAGTGACTGCCAGGACAGCCCGAGCAGCCAGAGCAGGGTCAGGTAACCACAGGAGCAGGGATTCTGCCCCCCTGGAGCTGAGCGGCTTTGGGAGGATTTCCCACGGACACAGAGCCCTTGGTTTTGATGCCCTGGGCTTTTGGGTTTTCTGTTCTGCATTGGGGTGTGGCTTTTGTTCAGGGTTATTGAGATCCTTTCACAGGGTGATGAAGACACAACAATCCTGCTCCAATTGGCACTCAAGGATATTTTTTCCAAACTTCAGGTTCGAAGTGAAACAACTTGGAAGGAAGAGGGTGGGCAAGTGGGACTCCTGTGTGCAAATGGACCCAAACATGTAAAAGGAGTGGGATCTTGGGACTGGCCCCTCCCTTTGCCTCCATTTTGGAGCCATCCAGACAGAGCCTGATTTGTAACACTGGTGCTGTCCTGGTGTGACCCCTCAGTAAATCTCCTTTATTCCCCTAACTCCGTCCAGCCTCTGTCCCAGCTCTTCCAGGCATCAGTTTAGTATCTAGCACTCACTAGTTAGTGTTTAGTGTTCAGAATTTAGTATTTAATATTCAGTATCTAATATTCAGTATCTAGTATTTAGTATCTAGCATCTAGTATTCAGCATCTAATATCTAGTATTCGGTATCTAGTATTCAGTATCTAATAGTCAATATCTAATATTCAATATCTAATATTCAGTCTCTAATATTCAGTATCTAATAGTCAGTATTCAGTATCTAATATTCAGTATTCAGTATCTAATATTCAGTCTCTAATGTTCAGTATCTAATATTCAGTATATAGTATTCAGTCTCTAATACTCAGTATCTAATATCTAGTATTCAGTCTCTAATATTCAGTATTCATGCTCTAAGATTCAGTCTCTAAGATTCTGTATCTAATATTCAGTCTCTAATATTCAGTCTAAGATTCAGTCTCTAATATTCAGTCTCTAAGATTCTGTATCTAATATTCAGTATTCAGTCTCTAATATTCTGTATCTAATATTCAATCTAAGATTCAGTCTCTAAGATTTAGTCTCTAAGATTCTGTATCTAATATTCAATCTCATATTCAGTCTCTAAGGCTCAGTCTCTAAGGCTCACTGTCTGAGGCTCAGTCTCTAAGGCTCAGTCTCTAAGGCTCAGTCTCTAAGGCTCAGTCTCTAAGGCTCAGTCTCTGAGGGTCAGTCTCTGAGGCTCAGTCTCTAAGGCTCAGTCTCTAAGGCTCAGTCTCTAAGGCTCAGTCTCTAAGGCTCAGTCTCTGAGGGTCAGTCTCTAAGGCTCAGTCTCTGAGGCTCAGTCTCTAAAGCTCAGTCTCTAAGGCTCAGTCTCTAAGGCTCACTGTCTAAGGCTCAGTCTCTAAGGCTCAGTCTCTAAGGCTCAGTCTCTAAGGCTCAGTCTCTAACGCTCAGTCTCTAAGGCTCACTCTCTAAGGCTCAGTCTCTAAGGCTCGGTCTCTAAGGCTCAGTCTCTGAGGGTCAGTCCCTACATTCAGAAGCCCTTCTCAGCAGGGTCTCAGCAGCAGTGAGAGGTTTCTCCCCTGCCCGCAGCTCCCACCCTGGGCAGGGCTGGTCCTGCTGAGCTCCCCCTGCAGCTCCAGCTCAGGCAGCTCTGGCCCAGCTGGGGAGCAGCTCCGAGCTCCAGGCACAGCCTAGGACCCAGATTGAATAAAGCTGAAATCCCAAAAGCTATTGAAGACTTAGAATTGCAAATTTTTCTGGTCTGTGGTGAGAGGCTGAGCACTTTCCCCACTCACAGCTTGAGAACCATGGCCACAGGGAAAGGGAAGGGTAAAAGATGGGGTTTTGTGTAAATATCACCACTGATAAATATCACCCTGCACAAACACCTTGGGGCACTGGGAGGCCAGAGCTCTCTGACCGCCAGCCAGGTGTTCAGAGAAAGTGGAAAAGCAAGAAAACGAGACAGAAGAAGAAAGGAAAAAGCTCAAACACATTTTCTCAGGCAGTTTATCCAGTCCTCCACAAGCCCCAATTCCATTTCTCTGCTGCTGTCCCAGCACAGGCTTTGCCAAAGGAGGTTTGCTGCAATGAACTCCCCATTTGAACACAATTCACCTTTCCCTCATCTTCTGCATCTCCTTCACCTGCTGGCTCTGCCCAGAGCAGATTTCAATAAAATCATCTGGCCACAGAGGTTCAGCTCTTTGTCCTGCTCTGCCCTTGGCCAAAATGAAGATTTTTTTAAAAACACCCAAAACCCCAAAACAAATAAATCAAAAAACAAACTAAGACAAAAATCTTGGTGAGGGGAATAATTCAATTGGAAATTTCAGTATTTTTCCAAACATCTCTGCTGGATTTCATTCCATGCTGGTCTCTCCCATCACACTTGGCCAAGTTAACCTCTGGAAAGGTTTTTTTATTGATCAGATGTTCCACAGACATTTACATTTCTTGGAAGGAGGGAGAGGCAGGGAAGAAAATTAAATTACTTTGCTTAGTGATCTTAATTATCTGAAATAATTATCTTCAGTCAATTCTCAAACAAGAACTCTCTGGAGAATAGTGTGTTTTAGTTTGGATAAAGCAAAAAGGATTGAGTCCAAAGGACCACATTTTGTAACTTATTTAGAAATACCTAATTAACCATCTGAGTGAGGAATCAAATCAGAGCTCCTCCATTACACTTAATTATTAAAAGCCACTTGTGGGGACACACAAAAGGAGGGGTTTGAGGCAGCTCTCTGTGCCTCAAAAGGTAATTTTAGCAAAGAACTGAACACATTGTGGGCAGGACTGTGCACACCGGGGTGTCGTGCCTGTTTTGGGGCTGTTTGAGGCATTTCTGTGACTTCTGTGGGATTCATGGAGAAGTCAGGCTAAGGACACTCCTCCAGCCCTCACCAAGGGGACATTGGCCAGTTAATTAATCAAATTAATAACTCAGAGCTGCGTGGTAGTGAATGGTTCTAGCACAGCCCGGGGTGAGAAGCCAAACACGGTTTTCATGGAGCTGGGATTGTTCCCCACCATGAGGAGCTCCTCTCCTGAATTTCCTCGTGCAGAGTTCAGCCCACCTTGCCAGCCCCCAGGGCGATTCCAGGGCTTAAAAGCAGGGGGGTGTTCAAGGGTTCAATCAAAGCAAACAAATTACTAAAAATAAATCGGTATCCCATCTGTTGCCAGGCAAGGAATTCAGCCTCAACAGTCAAGGATTGGGATGAAAGGTTGCAATAAACACCTTGAAATGGATATCTGAGAAATTCTGTGGTCTCAGGAAAATGGTCTGGTTTTCCCTTCCTTCTCTCTTAATTCGTTTTTCCTGAGGGGAAGAGCGAGTGTGGGTTTGTGCAGAGGGGAGAGAAGCAAACAATAAGCGAGCTCCGAGCCCGTTAATGTTCCTGGGAACTTCTGCTGCTGAGCATGAATGGGATCCCATGGGCAGGAGGGGCTGGGGATGAGCACAGAGCCAGCCCAGGCTCTGCACATCCCCACAGCATCCCAGGAAACCCTCCCTTGTCCTCTCCACAAAAGCCATCCTGTGGCAAATCAGAGAGGAGAGATTTTGCAGACCAGCCTGAGGTTTATGGGGCTGTAGTGGCCACTCTGGCTGCAGCAGGGCTCAGCCCTGGGGAAATCCAATTCCCCCAGGGAGAGGCAGAGCAGCATCAGAACCTGTTTGGGTTTGAGCAGAGAACAGCACAGAGTCCTCTCCACACCCTGAGCTGCTGTGGGATGTGGGGAAGCCACGAGCAGGGACCACTGTGCCAGGCTGCTCCAAGCTCCATCCAACCCAGCCTTGGGCACCTCCAGGGATGGGGCAGCCCCAGCTGCTCTGTGCCAGGGCCTCCCCACCCTCCCAGGGAAGGATTTCTTCCCCATATCCAAGCTAAACTTCCCCTTGTTCAGTGTGGAGCCATTCCCCCTTGTCCTGTCCCTACAGTTCTGGGGCAGGGTCCCTCTCTGGGTTCCTGCAGCCCCTGCAGGTGCTGCAAGGTGCTCTGGGCTCTCCCTGCAATCTGCACTGCTCAGAGCTCTCCTCCATCCCACGTGCAGCTGAGTGCAGGGAACACTCCCAGTGCTGGTGGTCAGGCAGGACTCAGGAGAGACCTGGGAATGCCTGTCCCTAGTGGACACGAAATAGGCGAGTGGATTCAAATCACAACAGTGAGATTTGATCCCACAAGGCACAAAGGCCTTTATTTGGGGTTTGCAACCCTTTTTATAAAGTGTTCCCATACAGGTTAACATGAGTGGCCAAAGGAACCTCTCTGGTGCCATTGGTGGAACAAGAGAAAAACACATTCAGAGCTCTGTGTGACATTGTTTGGAGAACCAAAACCTATTTACAAAAAGCAGTCCTTGAAAGAGAAGTTCCCAAAAGATTTTGCCTTGGTTCAGATCAGCCACTGCCAGGCTGAAAACTCCCTCAGGCTCAGAAACTCCTGTCCACAGCTGACATCCCAGAGCTGCACTCGGGGCTGCTGGGGTGCAGCTCCCAGTGTTGGGCAAACCCAGCATTTCTCAGCTCTCCCACAGGCTCCCATGGACTCTGGGGCTGCTCATGAAATGTTTTGTCATCTCACTTCCACTTTTCCCACAAGTTGATGAAAAAAAGCACAAATCCCTCCGACGTGTTGTCTTCCCAACTCCTGGTATGTTTTGGCTACTTGCAGAGAGTAAGAGGAGCCTTTGGAGCAGATGTGAAATTCAGCTCTGGTTTCCTCGCTTGTCATCACTGGGAAAGCAAAACAAACACTTCTTTTCCTGCAGAAAGCAGCCCCCGTGTCCTGCTGCTCTGTGCCTGCTCCTCCTGCCCAGGCACGAGGGCTCCTCTCAGTCCTTGTCCCAAATTCTTTAGAACCTGCTGAGAAACATCAGAGATCGAGATAGTGTTGGTGTATCATTTACAGAAGAGTTTTTTCCCCTCGTGTTCTTAAGTCTGTAATCACAGATAAAATAGAAAAAGTGATTTAAAGCTGCTATGTGGCCCAGGAGGAAAAAACCTGAACTGAAACATGCATAATCCTGTGTGAGACAAGCCCAAAGAAATCTAACTGGATTCTTCCCCCAACCAAATTCTACAGTACAGTTATCTCCTTGATTATTTGCTGCTCACAATAACCCAACAAAGAAAAATTGCTCCCAGGAAAGTCTTTCAGGCAGATTTCAGCATTCTGAAGGTTTCTTTTGCTGAGAATGCCTTAATAGGTCTGGGTTTTAACAGCAGTCACAAGGTGTAAAAGGAATGGCTCTGGAAATTCTGAATTCCATTGCTCCTGCTGCCTTCTTTGTCTGTAAAAATGAAGTCCCGAACCTTCTCCTCCATGGGACCACAGAGCAGGGAGGTCCAGAGCCCAGGCAGAGCAGGCACCTCCCTGGTGGCTTCTGCAGGTTCTGAAGTTCCATTCCCACTGCTCCTGGTCCCAGGTGAAGTTTCCAAGGAATCCCAAAGCCTGGGGAGCTGCCCTTGGTGACCTCATCACTCTTCAAGTCCCTGAAGGTGCCTGTGCTCAGGTGGGGTTGGTTCCTTCTCCAGCAGCAAATGGCAGAGCGAGAGCACTCAGCCTCCAGCTGCACCAAGGGAAATACAGGCTGGAGATCAGGGAAATGAGTGACAAAATACTGGAATGGCCTCCCTGGGGACATGGTGGAGTCACCATCCCTGGAGGTGTTTAAATAAAGATTGGATGTGTTGCCAGGGTTTATTAGGGCTGGGTTGGACTGGATGATCTCAAAGGTCTCTTCCAACCCAGTGGTTCTGTGGTTCTGTTGTTGAATTCAGCCCCAGTGCAGAGGGAAGCTCATGAAATAAAGCCCAGGCTGCCCTGGCTGTCCTCACATCAGCTCTGCCCCCCTTCCCAGCCTGGGGCACTCCCTGTGTGCTGCTCCCAGGAGATGAGCAGGGACTGCAGGGGAGGAACTTCCCAAGGCTTCCCAGGCACCACAGCCAGCAGCAGCCACAGCTCCTGAGCCTCCCCAGATGCACTCAATGAAGTTTTGCTCTTCATGGATGCATAATTAACCCCTAGAGTAAACATCTATTCAAACCTGCATAATTAGCACTGAATTTTTCAAAAGGCTAATGAAAGGCCATTTTAGGCTCCTAATTGGCTTCCTCTTAGTCAGCTCTGGGTATGAACTGTCAGCATGGGAAGGGCTCTGCGTGGCAGGGACTGTGTGGATTGGGAATGTGAGGCTGGAATTCCACACAGGATGGCCAAGGGTGCCCAATCAGCCTCTGCTTGTGCAGACTCTCAGAGCAAATGCTGCTCAGGCTGGAGAAACACAGCCCCAACCCCCAAAGTCTGGTGGGTGAATTTTGGGACGGTGGTTTGTACAGGGGTTGGGGTGTGTCCCAGAAAGGCAGTTTTCTATGGAAATGATGGAGATACAAGAGATGGATGGAATTATTTAGGGACAGATAATGAAGCTGTGCAGTAAACGTGCCACTGAACAGGGTAATTAACTGTAATGCTCATCAGGAGCTAATTACATGATTCTTTGCCATTTTTAGATGAGCGGTTACCATGTAGTTTCCAGGACCAGAATTCCCAGGCTAAGGAGAACATGCAAAACCTGAGACTCAGTTCCTTGGGTAGCTCATTCACCAGTTTATCCACTGACTTTTCCAAAATCAAGCCCGGAGGAAAGAACAGCTCTTTCCAATTGACACAATGGAGACTCAAAGACTCAGCACCCAGACCCACCTCAACTCATTCCCAACCATGCCAAGAATGAAGGAGCCTCCCTGCTTTACAGAATCCCTGGTTTAGGGCAACAAAGAAAAGCCAATAATGCTCCCAGAGTGAGCAGAATGTGTTATTGAGGTGCCCATTATTAAGTTCCCCCAGCCAACTGTTCAAACCCCCAGCTGCATCACTCGTGTTTTTACAACTTTTCTTTACACGAGGACTTTTCCTCACGTGTTTCCTTCAGCTCCAAGGCCAGGTGGCTCCATTGGCTGTGCTGCAGTGCTCTCTGCTGGCACCAGCCCGGAGCTCCTGGGCTGCTCCAGCTCAGCTGGGCTGTCCCAGACCGTGCCACACAATCTCAGAGAGATTTAGGCTGGAAAAGCCCTTCAGGAGCATTGGATCCAACCATGGCCACCACATCCCCAAGGGCCACCTGGCACTGCCCTGCTTGCCCCTCTGAGTCCAGGAAAACCCAGGCACTGCCAGCCCTGCTGTCTGTATTTGCTTTCTGTGTTTACATTCAGGGTGTCCTGACTCAAAATCCTGCTCCTGAAAGCCCCTGGGCACACAGGGAAATCCCTTGGGAAATGCCCCCATCACACAGAGCCCTGTTCCCCTGTCACAGAGGGTTTGGGTGGGAAGGGATATTAAAAATCATCTGTTTCTAACTTCCTCTAGCCCAGGCTGCTCCAAGCCCTGTCCAGCCTGGCCTTGGGCACTGCCAGGGGTCCAGGGGCAGCCACAGCTGCTCTGGGCACCTGTGCCAGGCCCTCACCCCCTCACAGGGAGAAATTCCCGCCCAACATCCACTCTAAATCTTCCCTCTCTTAGTTTCAAACCACTCCTCCTTATCCTCTCACCAGCTGCCTCTGGGAAAAGTCTCTCTCCGTCTATTTTATGACACTCAGGAGATATTTTCTTTTCTCTCCTGATTCTTTGCAAAAGCTCCCAGGCATGGTGCAGGTGCTTCTCCCCAGGGATGGGGATAACAGCACCTTACCCCAGTGCAGAGGGGCTGCTGTGCTGAACATTCTGCTGCTCCCTCACACCCCCTCACTCTGATTCACACCAGCAGAGCCAGCAGTGCTGCTTTCTCTGCTGCCTGTGGCTATTTTAGCTCGAACACACAGAGAGCCCTGCACAAGTCCCTGAACTGCGTTGCTGCTGTCCCAGATTTCCATCAGGCAAGGTCAGGAGCCACCATTTCCATCGATTCCTGCTCAGCAGAGCCCTCGGGGGAGCTCTTCCCCCTCACTCCTGCAGGTTGCTGCTGTTTTTCTCCCAGTGTTTCCAAAGGCCGGGCTCTGAACTCCAGCCATGTGGGAATGCTGCAGCTGAAGGGCTCTGCTCTCCTTCCTTTTTCTCAGGAATGTTTTCTTCCTCCTCTTGCTGCTGCTGATGCCCAGCAGGGCCCTGCTGGGGATTTGTGACACATTTACAGCGAGTTCTGCAGGAGCCAGGCAGGGCGTGGGCACCCAGGGCTGCCACAGCCAGCTCCAAACAGCTCCAGGGGCTGCAGCACGGGCACAGCTGCCCTTTGTGCTCCTCAGCGCTGCCTTGAGCTCCTCCAAACCATCCCAGCATGGCTGGGAACCCATAATAAACCCCCAAAATCCCCCCTAAGAACCCCGCTAAAATCCCCTCTAATAAACCCTAAAATACCCCCAATAGACTCCCTTAAAAACCCCTCAATAAACCCCCAAAATCCCCCCAATAAACCCCTCTAATAAACTCCCAAAATCTCCCCTAATAAACTCCCCAAAACCCCCCCAATAATCCCCCCTAATAAACCCCCTAAAAACCNCCCTAATAAACCCCCATAAAAAATAAACCCTAATAAACCTCCTAATAAACTTCCCTAATAAAGCAAATCAAACCCCTAATAAAGCAAATAAACCCCCTAATAAACTTCCCTAACAAACCCCTATTAAACCAAATAAATCCCCTAATAAACTCGCTAATAAGCCAAATAAACCCCCACTAAACCCCCAAACAAACCCCTCTAATAAAGTCCCTCACATCCCTCTGACTCTGGTGGCTCCCCCTCACTCCACAGGTGACACAAGTGCCTTTCAAGGTAAAATCCATGCAAAATTCCCCCAAAACCTTGCACTAAAGGAAACCTGCCCATTCAAACCCACGTCCAGGAATCCTGACCAGAATCCCTGGATTCTGGAGCTCCCAGAAATGGAACCTGAGCAGCAAAGACAGGAACAACACCAAAGAGCCTTTGCCTCAGAACCAAGGTGCTGAGGGAAAATATATTGAGAAAAAGGATGTAGTTTTCAAGTATTGCCTCAGAGCTGATTTATTCCCGACATAAAACTAAACTTCACAATGATATGGACTTTTTCCATGCATTATTCTAGATGGCAGTGTAAATCAACTGAGAATGCAGTCAGTAAAGTTGTTATTGCCAGCTCTAAAAATCCCACACCGTAGAAAAGATTCAAAGAATTATTAATATTTCCTCTATTCATATGCGCTGCGCTTGAGCAGGCACTCCCAGGGAGGCTCTGAAAGTCGAAATAGAGCCATTGTGTGGGGGTAAAATAGCCCCAAACTCGGGGCGTGCAGATTAACCCCTGCTCAGTGCTTGTTCTGCGTGGGTTTGGAGCAGGTGAGGAGGGAAGGGTCCCAGTACTGGAGCTCCTGCCGGGAGAGCCCGGAGCAGTCGCGCAGAACTCCCAGCGCCATCCCGAGGCAGACGGGGCGGGTTCCAGCCCCGGGGGAGCCGCTTGTTGGATGAAGGCAGATCCTGCTTGCATTGCACCTGGGGATGTGTCAGCAGCGAGCGGAGCAGGGCGAGGAGCTCTGCTGCACGCCGAGCTCCATCCCTGAGCCTGCTGGGACTCCCGGCCCTGCTGCATTATCCCCGTGCCCCTGTGACTCCCTGGTTACCATCTCGGGGCTCCATCTCCTCCTCCTCCTCCTCCTCGCCGAGCTCTAATCCCCGCAGACTCGGAGCTGAGCGCCGGCAGCCAGCAGGAGTTGCTTTGTCTGTGCTGACTGGGGTAAGCAAAATATTCTTTTCCTTACGAGCCATTTGCTGTTCCTGCTCTTGCCGTGAAGCAGGTGGGGTCCTGCTCACCTGGTTTGCTTCCAAAGGGGTTTAATCTTGTACCAGGGAAATGCCAGAGGAATTCTCCTCCCGAGTATCCTCCAGCACTCGTGTTGTATTCAGCAATTTCATAGAAAACTGCCTCTGACGTTCTATGCCCAAAGTGTTTTAGGGGATCTGGGATATTTATAATGAAAATGGACGTTTTGCAAGTGTTGCCCCAGTTGCCTTGGAATGGATGGTGTGGTGGGGGGAGTATGGGAGCTTTGACATGGGTTTGTTTTTAATGGCGAGCTCGTGGTTTCAATTTCTTGTTCTTTTGTCCCTGAACACAGAGGCTCTCCTGGCACTTCATTCATTCATTCATTCCTTCATTCATTCATTCATTCACATGCAGATTTGCTTGCTTTGCTGTATTTTTATTTTTTTTAAAATCAAAGCCCCTTGAATTTGTATTGTCCTTTTTCTCCTATAAACTTCTAATTCCAAAGGCAAACCCCTGAAAGCTGCATGTCTGCATGTCTGTTCCCCCTGCACATGGAAGTTTGTCATGAGACCATTAATCATGACTTACAATCATTCTGCTAATGCAGAGCAGAATTCAGACCCATTCAGAAGCAGGGTCTGGATGCAGATGGATTTGTTGCTGTGGGGTGTGGAAGCAGAACAAATTTCCTCAGGAAAGACTTAAGCAAGGTCATAAAAACATCCCTTGCACTCTGAGCAGTGTTGAGCTGGATCAGACAGAGCAGAGCTGTAGAGAGCCCAAAGATCAGACATTCATATCAAACTTGTTTATTATCTTCCATCAGAATGCAAACCCAAGTGAAGCCCTGCACGTTGCTGGATTTGTTCTGGTGGGGAAGGGGGAAGCCCCACAAATTAAAGCTGTGTTGTGCACTTCATCCTCAGCTCCAGAGGTTCCCACCTGCATTAGTTAACGAGATTTCAATCTCATTATGCAACCGCAGCACCCCGGTGTGCTTGCACTGCCAAAGGTGAAGGGGCAAAAGGGCACCACAGCCCCTTGCTGGGATCAGGGGTTAAAATAATCTGAATCCCAGGTGCCCATGGTGCCCTCTGTGTGCATCCCACTGCTGGGGCTGGGGTCTGTCCCCAGGCTCACCTGGACAGGGTCAGGATGGAGCTGGCAGGGGAAGGAGGGCACGGCAGGGCTGGGAGGTGCACAGGGACACAGAGCAGGGCAGGAAAAGCTGCCAGTCCCAGCACCAGGCGTGTGCCCAGCTTCTGCCATGTTCTCACTCCTGTGGGGAATTTCTCCATCTGAGTGAGTCCATCCATAAACCCAGGTTTGGGCACCAAGTGGGAAAGGTGAGGGCACTGGGAAGGGCACAGGTGCCCAGAGCAGCTGTGGATGCTCCTGGATCCCTGGAAGTGCCCAAGGCCAGGCTGGACATTGGGGCTGGGAGCAGCCTGGGACAGTGGGAGGTGTCCCTGCCATGGCAGGGGTGGCACTGGATGGGCTTTAAGGTCCCTTCCCACCCAAACCATTCTGGAGTTTTGGGATTGTTGCACCAGAGCTTGAATAAATAACAAAAGACAAACAACAAATACATCAGACATTGCATTGTGACCAACTGCTGTGAAGTGCAACAGGTGATTTAACCAGAGTGAGAGACAAACTGAGCTCCCAGAGACTCAGGGAATTCTCATTCTCCTGATCCCATAATCCTGGCTGGACCGAGAGGCCGCTGTGTCCTGCACCAACCCCTTGGCAAACTCTTCCCCTTGTACCAAAGGAGTCAAAACCATGGGGAAGGATGAGATCCAACAGGAGCAAAGTGGGCAGGTGTCCATCCCCCGAGCACACAAGGAATCACAGGATGGTTTGGGTTGGAAGGGACCTTACAGACCATTCCTTTCCACCCCCTGCCATGTGCAGCCTTACATCTCAGGAACTCAAGCATTCCATTATCTGCTCTCAGAATAGCAGCATTTACTCCCCTTCCTCACAGAGAGGAGAGGGCAGGCAGGAAATGACTTGCTGATGATGGCAAAGAAAAACTGAGAAAGCAGGAAATCAAATCCACGTGTGGGGTGTGAGAGCTGCTCATGCAGCCAGTCCCCAGCACCAAGTGCCTCGCTCCGAGTGACAGCAGGAGCAGCTCTGAGATGAGCAGATGATTCACAGGAGAATGCAGAAAACACGATGCTACCTTCCCTTGGGAGCAAAATCCGCTTTCAAATTGAGAACTTGTTGAATTCACAAGGGATTAAACATCAAAATACTCCAAGAATGGAGCTGAAACAAGCCAGGACTGAGCAAAATTAACCCTTGGGCTTGAGTGGGCCAAATTCTCAGAACTGAGTGTGCATCACCCCCGTGGTGGGGACTGTCACCTCTGCCCAGTGCAGGAGGGTTTCTCTGCCCTGCTCCCTCTGTGCCATGGAGCTGGTCCCAACCAGGACGTGCTTCAGCACAGGAGCCCAAAATGCCACTTGTCCTCAGGGCCAGGCTGACCTACTTGGGTATTTTTTCTCTTTTTTCACCTCGTATTCTCTGGCTGGAAGCAGCCTGGGAGGGGAACAGAGAGCTCCTCTCTGTTTTCCCTGTCACTCAGCACCACTCTGCCAGGTCTGATACTTAAAGTGGATAAAACTCACCTGCCATCACCAGCTGAATGTCTCTGCCAGCAAATTCTGTGATATTCCAGAGCTGGTAATTTGGGATGGGCAGATGACAGCAAAGAAAACTTCATCTAGGGACTTAAAATAATTGGCAGAAAGGTATCTACTGATTGATCAGAATTTTTGTAAAGGACTTTTGACTTTCCCTGATTTCAGACAGCAAGATAAGGCTGGGTTCTAGAAGGAGATGTTACACAGGCATCAGAAATCAAGAGGTAAATAAAGGTCAAGTTCATGAGGCCTTTGGTGATTTTATGGACTGAAGCCTTCAACTGTTTACAATTGAGTCAATTTTGGTTTCAATAAAGTAAAATTAACCTTTAAAAACTGTGTCAAGGAGCTGAAAACCCTGCAAAATGTGCTAATTAAGGAGATAAAGTAGGTTCAGGAGGAATCCAATATCTGAGCTGCCTCTCATGAAAAAAGACCTTTCAGCTTTTTCTCTGCTTTAATACTTCTGCCTTTTCCAAAGGGATAACAAACACCCATGAAAGCTTTTGCTTTGTCTTCTGAAGGCTCAGCTGTGTCCCACAGCCCTTGGCTCCCTTCCTGCTCTGGGAAGGGGGATGCTCCTGATAATCCAGGGATGCTCCTGATATCCAGGGATGCTCCTGATATCCAGGGATGCTCCTCACATCCATGGATGCTCCTCACATCCAGGGATGCTCCTGATAATCCAGGGATGCTCCTCACATCCAGGGATGCTCCTCATATCCAGGGATGCTCCTGATAATCCAGAGATGCTCCTCATATCCAGGGATGCTCCTGATAATCCAGGGATGCTCCTCATATCCAGGGATGCTCCCCGTGCCCCTGCTGCCCAGGGTCACTTTTATATCTATTTTTCCCTTGTCTCCAGGTTCCTTTCTCACTTCTCAGTGTCCCTCCAGTCCTTAGGTCTGATCTCATTATGAGTGCTTAGGGGTTTGTGGAGCATTTTACACCTCCCAGCCCTCTGCCAGCTCTAATTCTAAATTAGAGTAACTGGGGAGTCCTGGGCTTCCTCCCAGCACAAACCATGTCTGTGACCTCTCCTCCTCCTCCTCCTCCTCACAGCATTCCCTGCTTCCACTCTGGAGGAGATGGGGCGCAAGGAGGAGGATGACAGCAGCTCCTGGAAGAAGCAGACCAGCAACATCCGCAAAACCTTCATCTTCATGGAGGCCCTGGGATCGTGAGTAGCAGTGCTGTCCCCAGGGCAGGAGCACCCCAGACCCGGCTCCCCAGGCCCTCCTGGCCCTGGCCAAGGTCCCCGGACCCAGCTCCCTCTGGGACAGGCCAGGGACAGGCGAAGGGGTGCCCAGGATGCTGCTGCTGCCATTCCTGGCTCGCCCTTCCCGAACAGCACCAGATCCCCCCAGCCCAGACACAGCTCCAGGTGCCCCCTGCCCTTCCCTGCAGCCCCTCCAGCCCTCAGGGAACCTTGTACCAGGAGATTTTTGCCCCACTCCTGCTGCTGCTGCTGCTGCTGCAAGGTCAGGGGCTGGCGCAGGCAGAGGAATTACAATAACAAGTTGTATATTTAGCTCAGGAACCCTGACTCAGTTGGGGAATGAAACAAAAACAAGGATGTTGGAGTTGTACAATCCTTCTCTGTGCATTAACAGCTTGATTTGCCTATTCATGGGGATGAGACAACAAAACATTTCCAAGGTGGTGGGGGAGGAATTGAATTACCTCCACCAGCAAGTTCTGTCATGGACAAATTTTCTGTGACTTCCAAGCCCATGACAAAGCTCCCAAAGAAGCAGCTACTCCAAATTCTGTGCCTTATCAGCCTCAGAGATTAATTGAATTATCCAGCAGCTTTCACTAAAGGAATGAGGTTAGAAAAAGCTTTGTTCTCTCCTAGCTCACTTGTTGATTCATCATTTTTAATAAGGGGCATAATTATTATAAACTGTTTGGGACAGAGATGTAGAACAGATGCCCCAGCAGCTGATTTGTAGGTTGTTCATTTCCTACTATTTCTTTAATAGGAAAATTTATATTAGAAATTGGGATTTTTTTTCCCCACATGCATCACTTCAGCTCTCTGAAGAAGAGAAATGAAGATCTGGGACTTAAAACCACCTCCAGGTTGTTACCACTTTCCCCCAGGGTCCACAGCACTGCCCTTCCTTGCCCTGCCCTCAGCTCCCTGCAGGGCTTTGCAGACTCAGAGCAAGCCCCATTTCATGGCCCCAGTTAATGAGCTGCTGGTTTGATGAGGATTAGTGAGGACTGGCCCGGTGTCACTGTCACTGCCCTGAGCCTCGGGCTCAGCTGCCCAGGACAAAGCTGTAACAGGATTGGGGTTTTAGGCAGGTTATAAATACCTGCTCCTGCTGCCTGGGGGGAGCAGACACTCACTGTCACTTTGTCACTGAGGGGACACAGGGAGCAGCAGCCTCTGCAGCCAGGAGAACCATCAGAGGCTGAATTTAAACATTAACTGGGGTTCTCCTGTTTTGCATTTTAGACATGCAGAATGTTGGGTGACACCAACCCAAGCTGCAGCTCCCTGGTGGACTGTGCAGAATTAGCATTTTCTCTACAGGAAAAAATGTGGGGTTTTATTTACATTGCATAACCTTGCCTAGAGCATCCTTAGTGTGGGTCTGCTCCAGAACAATTCCAGCTTTGGAATCAACATCCACATTGTTTTCCCGTGCTGTTTCCCCTCTCTGTCAGTCCCTCCCTGTTCCCAGAAGCAGCACCCACTGAAATGCAGCTTCTCCCCCTCTCTGCAGAGGTGCCTTCTCTGAAGTTTTCCTGGTGAAGCAGAAAAGCACTGGCAAGCTCTTTGCTCTGAAATGCATCAAGAAGTCTCCTCTCAACAGGGACAGCAGCTTGGAGAATGAAATAGCAGTGCTGAAAAAGTGAGTGTGACAGTCCAAGGAGCATTCCTGATGTGCTGGGTGCTTTAAAGAAAGGGTCTGGTCCCCCCACTATGCTGCCTGGTGCTCCAAAAGGAATTGGATGGGCATCAGTGATGCCCTGCCACGCAGGGGGAGGGACAGCAGCCCCAGAACACCTCAGAGAGCTTTTCCTGGTGATTAAAGCAAGATGACTGCTGGGTTTTCCATCTCAGAAGCCCCTTCTGTCCTTGCCAGGATTTGTTTCTGACCCATGTTTCCCTTTGCAGAATAAAGCACGAAAACATCGTGACTTTAGAAGATATTTATGAGAGCACAACCCACTTCTACCTGGTCATGCAGCTGTGAGTACCAGCACAGACTCTTCGGGGCCACAGAGGAAGGACAGGGCAGGAGCAGGGTGATGTGTGGGGTTTCAGCACCTGCACCCCAGAGCCCCTCAAGGGTCCCCTCAGACACCCTCAGTGCTGAGGTTGGAACCAACCCAGACACTCCTTGTGGCACCTTGGCCCATCCCCATCCTAACAGCAACTTTCTGAACCATGATTTGGATCTATTCATGCAAATTAATTCCTCACAGTTTAGCAGGGCAGAGACAGAAGTATTTCTAATTAAAGCTGTGCCATGCAGGGTTTCTAGAAATGGAATGGGCACCGTGTCAGCAGCAGAGAAAGAGCTCTGAGCACCCAGCTGCTGCTGCTTAACTGCAAATTTAGTAAAGAACAAAACCCTGTAACCACTTGCGGAGTGGAGCCCGAGGCAGGGCTGGCTACCAGCAGCTCAACCCTACCAGGACTTTCCCTACAACCTCACCCAAACTGCCCAGGCTCACCAGCAATCCTCACTGGCAGCCTGGAATTGCACCCAGGAGCATCCATCAGCCTCCCAAAAGCTGCTGTGAAAGGACCAGGAACTCGGCTGACCTGACACAAAAGCTTGGATTAGGTTTTTTCTGGTCCTTTTCTAAGCTGCTCTCTCCACAGGGTGTCTGGGGGAGAGCTGTTTGACAGGATCTTGGAACGGGGTGTTTACACAGAGAAGGACGCCAGCCTGGTGATCCACCAGGTGCTGACAGCTGTGAAATACCTGCACGAGAACGGGATCGTGCACCGGGACCTGAAGGTGAGCCCTGGCCCCAGGGGGAGCTGGCATCGTCACCTGCTCTGCCACCTCCTGCTCCTCTGCCACTTCCCTGGGGCAAATTTCACCCTCTGGCCACCCCCTCGTGTTCACAGCCCGAGAACCTCCTGTACCTCACCCCCGAGGAGAACTCCAAAATCATGATCACGGATTTCGGCTTGTCGAAAATGGAGCAGAACGGGATCATGTCCACGGCCTGTGGGACTCCAGGATATGTGGGTGAGCCAAGGGGCAGCTGGTGCTGGTGGATTTCCTGGAAAAAAGGTTGTGCACATCCAGGACATTGCCTGGAAGAAGGGGAAGAAATACATCAGTATGTTGATAACAACATGGGACTCACAGATGCACTGCACAGATCCTATAAATGAGTGTAGGGGCTGAAAAATCTCAGTATTTTAAAAATAAAAGGGTAATTTTGAGGGCAATATTTTTATTGAAAAAATTATTAAAATTATTTTAACGCAATGGGATTTTGTTTAATTCCCACCAGACTGCATTGGGCAGATGCAGTTCCCTGGTTAAACCTCAGCAAGCATGCAGAGATTGTCTGTGGCTCTTCCTCAATAATGGCATACAAAAGATACAAAAACCACAGAACAATTCAGCTGGGAAATGAGGCTGTTATTGGCTGACACTCCTGCTTTTCCCAGTGCTGGATAATTCATTGTTGCTCAGAATTGCCCTTTGGTTTTGCTGTCCTGCAGCCCCCGAAGTGCTGGCCCAGAAGCCCTACAGCAAAGCCGTGGACTGCTGGTCCATCGGGGTCATCACCTACATCCTGTGAGTACCAGCAAGCAGCAGCGTCCCATTGTTTTCCCAACTCCCCCGGGCAATGCCAGACCTCCCCTTTTTCTGTGGAGCACAGCACTGAATTCCTCCTAAACACGGGAATTAAAGGGATGTGGGGAATCAGGCGCAGGAGCAGAGATGAAAGGAATCCCATTTGCTCCATTCTGTGCCTCATCCAATGCTTTGTTTTTTTCCAGTTCCCTACAAATACCATTCCATCTTCCCAAGTACTTTTTGTTTCGTTTCCTCCCACACTGCTCAGCTCAGTACCAGCTGCGGCTTTGTCCCCTCGCTGCTGCAGTGAAGTTTTTAACTCTTTTGTGCAGCTTTGCTGATCCCCTGAGCAGAGAGGGACTGGAGTGGGCAGAGCAGCTCCTCTGGCACTCCTGGCACTCCTCACTCGTGTGGCCTCCAAGGGCTGCAGAGGAGCCTGTGCCCACTTCGTGGTGGCACTGAAGGGCTCTGGCTCTGTGCTCTGTTCCAGGCTCTGTGGGTACCCTCCCTTCTATGAAGAAACTGAATCCAAACTCTTTGAAAAGATTAAGGAAGGCTACTACGAGTTCGAGTCTCCGTTTTGGGATGATATCTCCGAGTCAGGTGAAGCTCCGGGGCTGGGGAGCTCCACACCCCCTCCCGCAGGCTCTGATCCCAAATCCCCAAACCAGCCAAGCCCCTGAACGCCCTGTGCTGCCTCAGCAGGGACGGGGAGGGCTGGAGCTCAGAACTGAGTCGCTCACACAGCAGCAAGCCCTCGGATGTGGGAATGGTGGGAATGATCAGAGGCTCCATCTCCTCAGTGCTGGGGGCATGATGCCAAAGCAAAGCTGCCCTGGCAGACTGGGGGGTGTTTGGAGCCTGCCTGGAATGCAGCATCCTCGGCTGAGGCCGTGGTTAATGTAAACCTGATTTTCACAAATGATTACTGAGCTCTGAGTGGGCTTAGATTTCCCTTGGGAGTGCCCAAGGCCAGGCTGGATGCTCACCTGGAGCCACCTGGGACAGTGGGAGGTGTCCCTGCCCATGGCAGCTGGCACTCGATCAGCTTTAAGGCCCCTTCCAACACAAACCATTCTGTGATTCTGTAAGAAGGGAAATTGTGTTTTTCCCTTATTTTTTTTCCTCAGCCACCATTTCACCAGCCAGAGCTGCTCGTGGAGCTCCCCTGAGCATAGCTCACCACGGGCAGCATCCTCACAGCTTATTTCAACATCAGTCATTTACACAAACAAACAAACAAACCTAGCAGGGGGTGTGCTGGGGTTTAACAACAAACATCACAATCCTTCCTGCAAGAAAAACAAAGGGTGAAAAAAAGCGGAGAGATGTAAGAGCTCTTCGGGGCAACTTCTAAATCTGCTCCGTTTGCACTTCATGGTTTTTAGAGTTATTTTTTAGGTGAATAATTCAACTCCAATTCACACAATCTAAGAGTGAAGTTTGGTACACCCAGAGTTGATTTTTTTTCATCTGGAGCCTGCCACTATAAGCATCTTTCTTTACTGGAAGAATTATTAAGGTTGGAAAAGATCTCCAAGATGAAGTCCAGCCTTTGACTGAATCCCACCACAGCCACCAAACCACATCACCATCTACTCATTTTTTGAGCACTTCCAGGGGTGGTAACTCCATCACTGCCCTGGCCAACCCCTTCCAATGCCTGACCACTCTTCCAGTGAAGGAATTTTTCCCAAAATCCAACCTGAACCTCCCCTGGTGCAGTGATACCAACGCCTTCTCCTCAGGGCTGACCTCTGTGGTGTTCCTCCAGCAACATTTCCCATGTTCTGTTAGGATCAGCTCTGGGGAGAAGGAGGAAATAACCTTCTCTCTCTGCTTTTTCCCCAAACAGCCAAGGACTTTATCCGACATCTGCTGGAGAAGAACCCGAGTGCGAGGTTCACCTGTGAGGAGGCCCTGAGGCACCCGTGGTGAGGCTGGGGGTGGCCACAGGGATTCTGCAGCGCCCAGGTCTCACTCCTTGTGCTCCGTGGGAGCAGGGGTGTCCCCGGGAACAGGAGTGTTCCCAGGAGCAGGAGTGTCCCCATGAACAGGAGTGTCCCCAGGAGCAGGAGTGTCCCCATGAACAGGAGTGTCCCCGGGAGCAGGAGTGTCCCCAGGAACAGGAGTGTCCCCATGAACAGGAGTGTCCCCGGGAGCAGGAGTGTCCCCAGGAGCAGGAGTGTCCCCAGGAGCAGGAGTGTCCCCGGGAGCAGGAGTGTCTCCAGGAGCAGGAGTGTCCCCAGGAGCAGGAGTGTGCCTAGGAGCAGGAGTGTCCCCGGGAGCAGGAGTGTGCCTAGGAACAGGAGTGTCCCCAGGAACAGGAGTGTCCCCGGGAGCAGGAGTGTCCCCATGAACAGGAGTGTCCCCAGGAGCAGGAGTGTCCCCGGGAGCAGGAGTGTCCCCAGGAACAGGAGCGTTCCCCACCCTGCCATTAACGTCACTGCCTCCCCCGCGCTCCCGGGCTGGCTCCTCCTGTGCAAAGCAAGCAAACGATGAATAATTAAAGATGCAATTTGTGCATATTTGCCTCCACAAACAGAGGCAGAGGAGAAATCCCACCCTGAGCTTTCCCAGGCTTTGAAGTGTGTGTTTGTGTTACATTTTGTTGCTGTTTTTCCTTTGGGTTTAATTATTGCTGATTGAACGTACAAAGCAGTTCAGTGCTTCCAGAATGTGGAATGCCTTACAAATGCCATCTGCCTACGAGCCCGTTTTCTTCTCTTCCCATCTGCAGGATTAATGGAAATACAGCCCTTCACCGTGACATCTACCCATCTGTCAGTGCTCAGATCCAGAAAAACTTCGCAAAGAGCAAATGGAGGGTAAGTGGCTGCTGCCGGGAGCCCACAGCCATTTCACCAACAAATACGAGCTGCTGTCAGCCAGCACTGAGCAGGCTTCAGCTGGGCGGGTAAGCACCCAAAAGCTGCATCGTCCAAAGCTGGAACTGCCTGCAGCCGATGCTGACAGGGTGTTTGGAGCAAAATTCCCTGCTGCAAAGTGAGCTGGGAGATTCACCACACACACCGAGGGGCCTCACCAGGAGAGCAGAGGGCAGGGGCTCATTTCCAGCTGTTCCCCATTCTCCTCGGCTGGAAGCAGCTGTGTACTCCATCGGCAGCTTGCAGTCGATGGAAAACGTGGTGTTAATGGCAGGAATGTGCCCATCCCACGCAGTGCAGTCCGTGCTGGCTGTGCCCGGTGTCACCTGCGGGGGATGGCGTGTCCTAGCAGCACCAGGGGCTCACCAGGGGTTTTGTCTCCTTGTCCAGCAAGCCTTCAATGCCGCGGCCGTCGTGCACCACATGAGGAAGCTGCACATGAGCGGTCACGGGGCAGCCGAGGGCTCTGTCCCTGCCACAGAGACCTCGGAGCCCCCCAGGCCCAGCAGCCCCACGGGGACCCCCCCGCCAGCAGCGCCAAGCGAGGACAAGGACACGGCACAGGGTCCCTCACAGGGGCACCCAAACCCACCCAAACCCTCCCAGCCCGAGCAGGACACGGGAATGGGGGAGGAGAAGCTGCCAAGGCCCCTGGAGGAAGGATCCCTGCCTGGGGACAGCAGCCTGGCCCTGCCGGACTCCCACAGCCCCCCGGGCAGGAGCTCCTGTGGCTGCAGCCCCTCCTGTGTGGGCCACGAGAAGACAAAGGTGGCCTCCTGCTCCGAGACAGTGCTGCTCAAAAAGGCTTCAAAATCCCAGTAGGTATCCATGTCATTCCCATTAACTTCCAGCAAACTGCATGGGAGGATGCCTGGCGCAGGAGCCGTGGCCAGGGTGAGGGACGAGGGGAGGGATGAGCCAATGCTTTGTTTGGCTGGAAGCTGTGCCCAGCCCGGGCTCACGGGGTGAGCAGGGTGCCCAGGCTGGGTGGCACAGCTGCCCATGGACTGGAGCACGCTGGTGTTCCAGAAGAGTTATCAGTGGTTCAAGCTGCTGGTGCTGAAACCAGAGCCTGCCTTGGCTGCAAGGACTGCACCCAGCCCTGCTCTGCTCTCACAGCTGATGTTCTGTCCATTGACACCACAAGTCCCTTACAAAATGATCAGAATGATCATAAATAATTTCTATTTCTCTTCTTTCTGTTCCCTTTCACCCATTCCCAAGCAGTCATTTCAAGTCAGAGGTTCTTGTTCCAATGAAAACCAGTAAACACTCATCTCACTGTGGCACTGGGCAAACTGGAGTTTGTTTGATCATGTGATGGAGGCAGCCATGTGGTCAGAGGTGAGTGCCCTTCAATCCAATCATCAGCTGAGCTTAATTAATCCAGTTAGGGAAGGCAAAAGGGAAAGGTACAGCTAGCACAGTGATTCTACATGAAATAAATGAACTCAGGTTTTTTGCAAGAGAAAAAGCCTTTCACCAAACAAACCAGCTCTCCAGCAATGACTCAGCTCTCAGCTTCCATCAGGGCCATGCCACTGACTCAAAATCCAGCTTTTACATCACAGCAAGGTTGCCCAGGAACATGAGAGAGGAAGCCAAGCAGGGGTTTATCATTCCAAACTCTACAATGATTTAAAGTCATTCATGGGAAAAACGCTGATGCAAACCTGTCCCTCAGCTGGGATTGAGGCTGTTCAGCCGGGTCTCAGCTGTGGCCATGAGCAAAGGGCTGACAAGAGCTGCACCTCCAGGGCTCAGCACATGTCTCTTTACCAGATTTGGCCCAGGCAGGTTTGAATGTCTTTGTGAGCAGAGCCCAGAGAGGCTCGTGTTGTAAAGCAGAGTAAAAGGATGCAGGTTTGATCCCATTTGACCACAGCTTGGCTCAATCCTGTTATCATTTGCACCACTTTTTAAGTGAGCAGTGAGAAGCTTTGCTGTTAGATCCTGCTCTAGGGAACGTCCCAAAGGTGAGCTCCTGCTGGCAGAGCTCTCCTCAAAAGCGACATCAAGCGAGCTCCCTGCTCTCATGTCCTGTGCCAGTCTCTGCTGCTGAGGTTGTTTGAATGAGCGAAGCACAAAGGATTAACAGCAGAGACAAAGGCGAGTTAGAGCCCCCCTAGGCTCCAAAGAGACCCACTGTAACCATCAGTGCTGTGACAATCCTTTGTAACCCACACAGGGATGGAGCTGCCCCTGCCCCACTGCGGCTCATTAGCAGCGCGTCCTGCAGGGCAGTGAAACCAAGCCCAGTCCTCACCTGGAATTCTCTCCCTTGCAGAACCAGAAGGGCTCTTTTTTCCTGCACTCCAGAGCCAGACACCGCCAGTGTGAGCAGGAAAGGAGGCTCTGCCCTGCCAGCAGCTCTCAAGAGCAGTGACCAGCTGGGGACAGGGGCACAGCAGTGCCAGGATCCATCACTGCAGTGAGCTCGGGGCGTTTCTGGGTCATTATGGCTGGGAGAAGGCAAGGGAAGGTCTGAGGCTCCTGCTCCCACACCCAGTGTACATTGTCATAGGGCATCACCAGTGCTATGAGCTTCTGTTTTCTGTACCCTGTTTAGTTGTCAAGGCACAAATGCACTGCACAACATCAACCCCACAAACCAAAGCCATGCAGGGCTTTTCTCCCGTGGCAGCTCTGTTGTCCATACAACCCTCGCCCTCTCCTCTCCTCTCTTCGGGCTTGGTTAGTCCCAGGCTTTGGCACTCGAGCTCAGCTGCTCAGCCCTCACTGCAGCTGCAACAGGAGAGAAACCTGCTAGAAACCTCCCTGTGTCTGACAATAGCACAGCAAGATCTGAGCTCCGCTTCCAAGGCTGTAATTGCACAATGAACACTTGCTTAATAAAGCTGAGATTTGTTTTGTAAAGTGCCTCTTGGTTATTCTTAGAAATCTGATTTGGAAATGGTCTGTTAAGTCCCTCCTAAAGCTGTCCCTGTGCATCCCAGTCCTGCCCCTGCTTTTTCTGGCAAAATGTTCTGTAGTAAATAAGCAGATTGTGGCAGAAAATCAAATGACTCTGACTTCACCTTCGACTATGAGCCTGTGTTTCTCTAACTTGCATAAATATAGGCATGTTTTACAGAGGGAGATAAAATTCTCCATTTCTCTGATCTGCTTATTTGAAGGAAGATCTCAGAGGGAAGTTCTGAAGCCATGGCATGTTTAAAGAATTAACTGCAGCACAGATAAAAAGCTTTAGAAGACCCCACAGGAGGGCTTTAATTTGAATAGTGAAATTCAGCTTAAAGGGCTTGAATTGGCTAAAATGAAAAACAATTTCCTGGTTTATAAAGCCCTCTGGAAATAACCACCTGGGGATGTGTTCATTTGCCATGGGAGCCTGATGTCTCTCCCCTTTTTCCTCCAACCACGGGGCAGCTTTGGCCAGTCCAACCCCCTCCATGGGGCTGCTCCTTCTGTTCAGGGCAGCGATTTTCCAGAGGTATGGAAAATTAACTTGCTGAAAATAGGGATATTGGACAGAGGAGAGCTGGCAAATGGGAAGGAATGCAGCAGTTGGTGTGTGCAGAGGAGGCAGCCATGCCCTGGAGCACGGGGGCTGCTCAGGAGCAGCTCTCGTAGTAGGCGACTTTCCTCTTGATGGTGTCCCGGATCCTTCCCACCTGCTCCTCCAGCCCCGACAGCCGCGACATCCTGGACACCAGAGCCTCGTTGCCTTCCTGAATTTCCGACTCTAAAGCTGAGGAGAGGGGCCAAGGAAGGGAAGGGTTAATGTGGTGGGGTCAGGCTGAGCCTTCACCTCGTTCCTGCACAGCTTTGATGGGACAAGAAAAGCAACATCCTGCACTATCTCTGCTCCTCTGAACAGCCCCCAAAACAGCATTCCCATTAGTCTAGAATGCCAAAAAATGGAAGTGAGTGTGTGGAGGAAAACGGGGGCACAGTGGCACTGCAGGCCCCCTTGAAAACTTGATTTCCTGGCACAGCACCAGCAGCTACAGCCCACATCCCACCCTCCCACTGCCCAAAGCACATTGTCTCCCTCACACCACAGCAGTCCAAACTCTTCCCTAGGGCACACAGTGAGCTTGTGAGAGCCTTACTTTCCATCCTGAGCATGATGCCCATGGTCTCCTGGAAGAGTGCCTGTGCCTCCTGGCCGATGCTCTGCACCCTGCTGCCCTGCTCCCCCAGCGCCGGGCCCTGCCCCAGCCTGCTCTGCAGCTCCGAGTACAGCTCCTTCACCTGGGCAAAAGCCTGGGCAAAAGCAAACACTGCAGGTAAGATCCAGCAGGCTGTGGAGAAGGGGCACATCCAGTGTTGAGTGCTGGTTAGATATGAAATGGATACTGCACCAGAGCTTTGTTACCAAATGCGTGACAGTTTGTGATGCACTCAAGCACTGACAGACAGCTCCACGAGCTGCTCTGCCTCAGGTGGGACAGACCAGAAACGAGCTCCCAGCAAAGGGAATGACTGGAGAAATTCAGCGGTGGGGTGATACTGTGATGTGACAGCACAGCAGCCATGACCTGCGCAGGGAAGTGTCCTGGCTCGCCCAGAGCCGGGGCACAGCCCGGGTCGGTACCTGCTGGGCGCTGCTGGCTTGCTGTGCCGCTGTCACCGCCGTGTCCCGCGTGTCCCCGGCCCGCAGGCGGCTCTGGGCAGCGTGGTGCTGCAGCTGCGACAGCCGCCCGGCCAGCCCGGCCAGCCCGGCCCCCATGGCCACCACGCTCTCCTCGGCCGGCCCCAGCACAGCCTCCATCTGCGGGCAGAGGCAGGAGTCACATCCAAAGCCCCCCCTGCACTGGGACAGGCTCTGCTGGCTGAGGACAGGGACTCAGGGCTGTTTCTGGGAAGCCAACAGGCATCACTCACCTCCTCCACGCGCTCCTGGATGAAGCGCAGCGAGGAGCCCGAGCCCCTGAGGGTCCCCTGGGCCTCCAGCAGCACCGAGTTGGCTCGCTGCAGGTTCCCCAGCACCTCCTCCACGCTGCCCTCCACAGCGTTTGCCTGGTTCCTGGGGAAAGGTGGGAAGGAGGCAGGAGTGAGTGTGGATAAGGACACAAGACTGGAAGTTGAGGCCACAGAGGTCAAATTGGGGAGCTTGGGAGGCACAAGAGGATTGCTACTGGGAAGGCTGCAATCTCCCACCCCTAGAACCCAAAAACCTGCACGTCTGGACCCCAGCAGATGTCCTTGTGAGAGAAACATCAGCTCCTCTTCACAGCCTCAAACAGAGGAGACTAAGAAGGAGAGAGAAACAGCTTCCTTCAAACTAGTCAGAAACCTTTATTTCACAGGTGCATGAAAGGTATCAAAGGGAAAGCACAGAAGCAGTTCCAATGAACAGTTTTCTGCTCCCAGTGGGACTGCTCAGGCTGGGTGCCAGAGCTCTGGAGAAAGCCAGGCTCCCCTGTCTCATCAGTTCCAGCAGGTTAAGCAGGTGTCAGACACTGCCAAGGAGTTTACAGATTTATCCTTCTGACCTTCTCACTGGGGTATTGCTGCAAGTCAACTTGTGACAAAGCAGATGCTCCAAATTGGCAAGGACACCCTGTAATTACTATTTAAGGGACTGTGGAATAATCCTCCCAACTTTCACCCAGAAAACAAATAGCCCCTTGGCTCTCTCCATGCTCTGTTGTGCAATTAGGATGTAGGTCACCAATATCAACTAATACCAGGGCAACGCTGTCATCTCCCAGCACAGCACTTGAGATAAGAGAAAAGCCTCCAGTGCTTTTGATAAAGCCCTTCTTGTCCTGATATCTATAACAGGAACTATTCTTGGGAGATTTTTTTTCTCACCAGGGCCCCAGGGAGATTTCTGGAGATTGCAGATTCATTCTTTTGGGCACTGGACAGACACAGATGACCCTGGCCTAAAACTTCAGATTGTGTAAGTCAGGACAGCTTGGGCAGAGCAAGATTTGAACCCAGCTGAGAACCACCACTTCTACCCCAGCCAAGGCACCCTCAGCTGCCAGCAGCCTTGAACCCCCACCGACCTGGCCTGTTCTGCCTCCTGCTGCAGCCTCTTGGCCCTGGTGATGTCCTCGGCTGTCTGGGCAAGGATGTCCTCTGGGCACTGCAGCTCCGTCGCCAGCTTTTGGATCTCACTCATTCTCCTCCGGACTGCAGCAGCGTCCATGGGGAGACGCAGGGAGAGAACTGACTCACTGATTTCCTGGATAGAGGCAGGATCCGTGTCCTTGTCTGCAGAGCCAGCGGACAGGCGGCATCAGGGAAGGTGGGAGTGCAAACGCAAGGGAGGAGGAGGGCAGACACCCATGCACATCTCACACACATCTCCTCATTCCAGACAGCTGCCAGGTTCCCTTCTGAATTAATCTCCTTGAATTCCATGCACTTCTCATTCACACCAGCAAAACTTTCAGGAAACAGCTGAAACGATACCTCGAATTTGGCGATAACAGCATGGCTGAGCCCAGAGCAGTCAGGCAGCCCTCACTGAGCAGATGAGGATGTGTTTCAAGACCAGACTTTTTTCATTTCACAAATAAAAGTTAATAAATCAGAAGCAGGCAGAGCCCAAGGGACATTAGCCCAGCGATTAGCTCAGAAATATCTTCACTCATCCTTAAAACCAGGCAGCACCAAATGACCTGATTTTCTTATTCAGCTAATGCTCTGGAGGCTCATTATGTTATTACAATCTGTCTGTGAACAATAAGTCATCCCATCATTTTGTAGGACAACAAGGAATTCTCATCTGATTAACAGCCTGCTCCAGAGAAGGGTCATCTGTCTGTCTGTCTGCCTCAGTGAGCCTGGCCAGAAAACCTCTGTGCATCAGGTCACTGCTGGCTGCAAATCCCCATCCCTGGAGCGTCCAGGACGCAGCACTCAGTGCTCTGGGCTGGTGACAAGGTGGGAATCTGGCACAGCTTGGACTCAGTGACCTTGGAGGTCTTTTCCAAGCCCAGTGACTCTCAGATCACTACAAACAGCAGCCGTGCCCAGGCACACAGAGGCTGCACCCCAGCCCTGCCGTGCCAGCGGTACCTGCCAGGAAGCTCCGCAGCCGCTGCAGGAGCTGCCGCGCGCGCCGCACGTCGCCCTGGATCTGCGTCCTGCTCTCCCCCAGCTGCTGCACCAGCCGCCGCATGCTGCTCTGGATCTGACTCGCCGACAGCTCTGTCGTCTTCATCTGCACACAGCAATGGCCTGATGCTGCCTCTGCTCCATCCAGAGCCCACAGCCCTGCCTCAGCTCTGGCCTGGGCCAGGCACGGTGCTGTTCTCCCTGTTCTCCCTGTGCCACAGCTTTAAAGGACTGTAAATGTTCAAGACTGAGGGTCGGATCTGCAAAGGAGGCCCTCAAAGACGGGCAGCACCATTTAGCTTTTGAAAACACCTTTGAAATGGATTTTGAACTACTTTGAAAGCTCACTTTCTCTTTGCAAGGCATAGAAAGAAGCTGCAAGAGCCTTAACACATTAACTCTCTCCGATTGTATCAAATGCATCAAACCTGCAGAACCTGAGAGTTTTCCATATTCCCAGCCCTTCTGCCACACTGATCCCAACCCAGGAGGGAGAGAGGCTTCCTTGTGGTGCATCCAGTGCCACTCACATGCCTTCAACTGGGGAGGCAGGACCCACACACACAGCAGGGAGCCTCCCACTCTGAAATTCCTGGATTTCTAAAGCTGTCCAAGGGATCAAGCCTCAAAGAGAGTTTGAGGTGGGTATTCCTCACTGTCTGCTGTAGTAAGCAGAGGTCTGAGCAGGGGAACAGGCAGTGCCCACACTCACCAGCTGCGCCGTGTCCTGGACCCGGGCGCTCAGGCTGCTGAACTCTCTGGCCGCTTGCCCGGCTGCAGTCAGGGCCCCTCTGGCCAGTGGGAAGAGGCCGTGGCAGGGCTGGCCAGCCCCACAGACAGAGCTGTTGTCCCGATGGCACAGCAGCCCCTGGCAGCGGGCAGGGGTGCACGGCTCCACTCGGGCCCCTCCGCACACCTGGGCAAGGAGAGAACAGCTGGAGCTGGGCAGTGCCCAGCCAGCCACAGCTCAGTGCCCACGGGACAGCCCCACAGGGATGGCAAACCCTGGCAAGGGAGCTGGGAGCTGCTGAGCCCATGCTGCAGGAGCTGTGTGGGCACAGGAGGGAGCCCAGCGGGCTGGCAGTGACACCAGTGGCACAGCCCAAAGCACTGGAGATGTGCCACTGTCGGAGAAGGGCAGCCAGAACTGGATGCCCTCACCTGAGCCTGTGACACCAGCCCAGCATGGCCTCACCAGCCTGAGCTGGAGCAGAAACAGGAGCAAAGCAGGAGCCAAGCCCCAGCGGCTCACAGTGAGTAACAGCACATCTGTGTGGAGCAAACAGCTCTGCAGAAAACCCATCTGCCCTCTTTGCTTTGGGGGAGAGCTGGACTAGAAGCCCCTGGAGAGCAGCAGCAGCTTTAACTCTGGCAGCTGCAGAGTCACCCCCAAAGTCACACAGCAGCAGGGGCACGTGCACAGCCAGGCCAGGCTGGTGGCTCAGAACGTGCTGGTGCCCCCGGCAGCAGAGAGGGGAGGCTGGTGGTCTCCACAGCAACCGACACCGAAATGGATCTCCATGGCAATAACAGAGCAGTGAAGGAGAAATAAGAGAAACCTCATCCAGAAATTAAGTGGGTCTTGGAGATACAAGAAGTGACACGAGCGAGTCCCCAGAGGGAAAAGCACATGGTTGGGAGGGGGTGGAGGGCAGAGCTTTGGGATCTGTGATCCCCTCAGCCAATTCTCCAGGAGTCTGTGTGGACAGAGATTCGGTGCTGCCATGCAGAGGAGATGCAGGGCTGCAGGATGAGACTCCTGAGCTCTACAGGGCCCCTCAGAAAACCAGACACACCCCGTGGGGAAGTTAAAAACCCCCTTTGCATCTTCACCTGGTTGATGACAGGGGTGAGGTCGGGGGCTGAGGCCAGCTCGCCCTTCAGGGCCAGCAGCTTGGCCATGTCCCCAGCCAGGGCCCCCTCCATTCCCACGGCGCTCCGGCGGCTCTCCCTGGCCTGGGCCAGCAGCGCTGGGGCCCCCGCGGCCAGGCTGCTGGCACTGCTGGAGCTCTGGTAGGCAGAGAGGATGGTCTGGAAGGCTCCTGTGGGAGTAAAGGTGAAAAATGGCACAAATGACTCACAAATGCAGCACAGCCCCTTGGGGAGGCACTGCCTCTGCCCTGCATGGATGCATTCATGCACAGGAGAGGGTGCAGCCAGGGATTAGTCACCAAGGCATCGCCAAAAGCTCCTTTTAATTCCAAGCACCATTCCCTCAGCGAGCTCAAGGTCTCCTGAAGGACTGAACTCAGGGCTGGGGTTAAAAGGCTGAAAGCCAGTCAAGGCTCACACACACACTGATCCCAGGCTTTGGCAGGGCAGGACAGATTTCAGAGCCTTTTCCCAGCTCCTGAGCAGCCCCATCATTCCCCTCTAGCACAGGCTGGAAGGAGGGTGGCCAGGACATGGAGCTCTGAGCGGACAGAGAGGGGCAGAGTGAACTGTCCTGGTACCCCTGGGCATGGCTGCCACGTCCCTGGGCTCTGTGCTGTGGCGGGGAGGGGACAGCAGTGAGGCACTGGGAGAAAAGGAACTGGAGCAGGGACTCACAGCAGCAACCACCAGCATGGGCCCAGGGCTTAATCAGCTCTTCTCCTCCCCAGTGCCTGACAGGTGCCTGGCTCTCTTCCCCACCCTCCATCCCTTCCCTCTGTGCTCAACCTCCATTCTCTCAGTGCCTCATGGATTTAGTGACTCTGTCCCCTTCCCACCCCTCCCTGGCAGCAGAGATTGTGCTGGTGGAGAACAGGAGCACAGAATGAGCTGCCAGCCCCAAAACACCAGAGCAAAAACCCCAAAAGTGTGAAAACTCAAGTCATGGACCAGGCTGCATGGGAAGCATGCCCCTCACTGTGAGAGGAAATCTGCTCTTCTGAGGCTCTCAGCAGGTTGCAAACCCCTTCTCATCCACCCAGCTGGGGGAAACCCCAGGCAGTCACTCTGAGGTAAATTAATGACTGCAAATTAAGAGATGGTGCAGCTGCAGAGCTGTACCTGACAGGTCTCTGCTGTGGCTGGTTTCAAACTGCGTCTTCTTGCTCTGGTACTGGGAGGTGGTGACAAACAAGCTGCTGTTGAGGGCTTCGAGCTCCCTTGATAGAGAGGCAGTGTCATCCAGGAAATGAAGGCCGGGATTTATGCCTCGGACCTGCTCCCTGGGAGAGAAAATGAACAAAATGTGAATTAGTTAGAGAGCAAAGCACCTGCAGACAGAGAGCAGGGCTGAGAGGGCTGTTTGTGCTGGGGCACTGCCAGCACCTGGCAAAGGGGCAATTCTGAGCCCAGAGACAGCCAAGGACACATCAGGGCCTCACAGGTTTGCAGAGAGAGGAGCTGGGTTGCAGCCCTTCCACAGCAGGGTCCAGGAATGCTGGTCCTAAGAGTGCCACCACAGCCCTGAGAGTGCCACCACACAGCCCTAAGAGTGCCACCACAGCCCTGAGAGTGCCACCATGCAGCCCTGAGAGTGCCACCATGCAGCCCTGAGAGTGCCACCACACAGCCCAGAGTGCCACCATGCAGCTCTGAGAGTGCCACCATGCAGCCCTGAGAGTGCCACCACACAGCCCTGAGAGTGTCACCACACAAGCCTGAGAGTGCCACCGCACAGCTCTGAGAGTGCCACCACACAAGCCTGAGAGTGCCACCATGCAGACTGCCCATGCTTCTGCCTCGGGGACACTGTGCCCAGCACAGGCTTTCTCAGAGCGCTGCTCTGCTGCTTCCCTGCTCCTGCAGGGACAGAAGCAAAGCACAACCCGTGCAAGCAGCTCACAGAGAAACCCCAGCAGCTCCTCATGCACCAGGGGAGCACCCTATGGCCAGCACCCATCCCTCACCTGATGGCATCGAGCGTGCTGCCCGCCTGGGCCAGGTCCTGCAGGGTCACAGCGGGCTGGCTGAGGATGCCCTGTGCCTGCTGCAGGCTGCCCTGTGCCTGTGAGAGGCGGGGGCCCAGCTGGGAGCCCCCCGAGCCCATGGGCAGCCGCGCTGTGGCGTTGGCCAGGCCGGCCTGGTGCTGGCGCAGGCGCTCGATGTCCCCTCCGTAGGTGTGGAAGCAGGGGTGGCACAGCTGGCAGCCGGGGTAGGGGCCGCAGTGGCCCCGCTGGCACTGGTCACAGCGCGGCCCGGTGACACCGGCGCGGCACAGGCACCGGCCCGCGGCCTTGTCACAGCCCTCCTCCTCCGTGCCCTGGAAGTCGCAGTCACACTCTGGGACAGGAAAGGTGGAGGGAGAGGGAAGGTGCTGGTGAATAACTTTGTGTCTGTGTAAAACCAACTCCTTAATTAGGGTTAATGAGGTCCCAAGCCAACTTGACATCCCTCCCACCAGCTCCTGCAGCAGGGACAAAGGTGTCCTGAAGGGACAAAGGTGGCACAGGCAGAGGAATGGGAAGAGACCCCAAGCCCAGGAGCTGGCACAGCCCATGACCCTACAGGGCCAGCCCAGGGTGGGCCAGGATTTGCCCAAGGCTGCTGGGAGGGCCCTGGTGGACACTGGAGATAAACTGGGAGGCTGCTCCAGAGTGGAAATCTCTTGCCAAACAATGGGAACAGGGATGTCAGGACATGGGCCAGCTGCTCCTTTGCCAGTAACCATGACCTGACACAGCAAGCACCAGGCCAAAGCAGTACCTGTGCAGCCTCCCCGTGCATCTCTGTAGTGCCTGGGTGGGCACTGCTGCTGCCCCAGGGCCGAGCACGTCTGTCCTGTGAAGCCATCCCTGCACGGGCACTGTCCTGTGAACTGAGAGGGGAACACGTCAGGGACACCCACTGCTGGGCACTCTCCTGTGGCAGAGCTCTCCCCAAGCTGCTCTTGACCACCAAAACCAGCACACGGATCATTTCCTCCTCTCAGTCTGTGCCCAGGGCATGCCTGAGGTGCCGTGCCAGGCTTCAGCTCAGGCACAGGATGCAAACAGGCTCCAAGCAGCCCCAGCACCACGAGGAGGGTGTTCAGCTTTGTTTCAAAAACAAAGAATCACCCACGAGCAGCTGCTTTGCTATCTCAGGTCTCCTCCCCACGCTGAGCTTGTTTGGAACCTATCTTAGGCTCCTAGAATTTGTCGTGGTTTGGGGATTTTTACATTTAACTGTAATTTTCCCAGTTGCCTCTTAAGCCTGAAGTAGCACACATGCTTTTCATTGACAAATGAGCATAATTAACTTCCCTCGCCTGTATGAAGATGTCTTATTAGGACTTCCTTGATAAATATCAGGCTTGTTAAAGTGACTTAATCTTGCCTCAGTAATTACCACCTTCTTTCATTTTCCTGAACAGTCTGTCATGGTGTTTTCTAAGAATTAGAAGGAAAACAGGAGTGGGATGCACTGGGGAACACACGGCTCTTTTTGTGAAGGCTCCTATGGATGGGACAGGACAAAGGAGCCATGCAGCAGGTGGGTTTGATGTTCTGACAGGTCCCCAGTGAGGGGACACACAGCCACAGCTGTGGCACCCTGGTCTGTGCAGCTCAACCCCCGAGAGCCCCCCATAGCAGCAGCGTGGAGTCGGGAAGGAGCAGAGCAAGCACAGGGAAACGAAAAGGAAAGCTGCAGCAGAGGAGTCAGCCCCGGGTGCCCTGCAGGTACCTGGTTGCAGTGGGGGCTGTGGGAGCCATGGGGGTGGCAGGCACAGGGCTGGCAGCCCTGCCCGCTGCCCAGGCCCCAGTGCCCGGCCGCGCACTGCCCGCAGTCGCTGCCCACCACGTTGGGCAGGCAGGAGCAGCTGCCGGTGTCACCGTCACAGGGCACCGTGTCCTGCCGCGTGCCCAGGGCGTTGCAGGTGCATCCTGCAACAGGGAGGGGCTGGGTGTGGCAGGAGCAAAAAAAGGGGAGCTCTCCTTCTCTGCCTTCCCACCTGTGCTCAGGAGATCTGTGCCTCGCTCTGACAGCATCCCCGAAATGCTGCAGCAGGAGCTGGAGCCCGAGAGGCCTCAGCATCCCGCAGGCCAGGGGGACACAGCAGTGCCCTGATCCACAGCTCCCCCATTCTGCATGGCATCACCTTCGGAGCCCTGGGGGCACCCAGGATACAGCTGCACCCCAAAACCCCACCTGCCCTGTGCTTTTTGCCAACCTTACACCTCAAACCACCCCCAGACTGAACAAGGAGCTTTTATAAACCTTTACAAAACGGGCCCTTGGCTTGGAAATCCCAGACCAAAGCTGGGCAGGGCCTGGGTCCCTTTCCCAGGGGCACCCCATGGGCAGGGGGGTGTCGCAGGGGTACTCACTGCGGCACCCAGCGGGGTTGGCAGCGGCCAGCTGGGCAAAGCCTGGCTTGCAGAGGTGGCAGCGCTCTCCGTGCACGTTGTCCTTGCAGACACACTGCCCTGTCCCCGGGTCACAGGCAGAGCCGGGCACGGTGCCATCCGGGTCACACTCACAGGCTGCCAACGGGCGAGAAAGGTCCCAGCTGAGAGGGGCAGGTCATGGGGAAGGGGCTGCGGGGGGTTTGGGGTGTCACTCACGCAGACAGGCCTCGGGGTGGCTCAGCTCCTGCCGTGGGTTGCGGAAATAGTTGGTTTTGCAGCGCTCGCAGTTGTTGCCCTCGGTGTTGTGCTGGCAGTTGTCACACACGCCCCCGCTGGCCCCGCCGCTGGCCTGGTACAGCTCGGGGTCAAAGCGGCACGAGGATGAGTGACCATTGCAGTCGCATCCTAAAACATCCCAGGAACCGGCTCAGCTGGAGCTGGCACCGTGCAGAGCCCTCCAGCAGCAGCAGCAGCGGCACTAGAGGGTGCCCAAGGCTCCCGTGTGACACGGTGACAGCCCCGCGGTGGCACCAGGGGCAGGGCACTGGGAGGCAGAGGTGCCGGGCTGCCGTGTCACCACCCAGCCTCAGAGAGTGCCAGGAAAGGGGCTCGGAGCCCCGGCTGGGCAGGATTTGGGTCGGGGGGAGCACTGGCCGTACGCTGGCACACGTGGGGGTCGCTGTCCTCGGCGGGTGCCCAGGGCTGGGCGTTGAACAGGGCAGCGCAGCGCTCGCAGTGCGGCCCGGCCGTGTTGTGCTGGCACACGCAGTGCCCAGGGACCTGCTGCACAGACACGGTGTGACCCACCCTGCTGGCAGCCTCACCTTCCCCAGGCCTCTCCAGTTCGTGCCCAAAGAGCCTCCCACAGCTCATTTCTGGTCACTGTGGCCAAGGTGTCCCGAGGAGCAACCCAGGCAAGCAGCAGAGCCATCCCAGTGGTGTCCAGCCCCTGCCAGCCCACAGCAGAGCCATCCCAGTGGTGTCCAGCCCCTGCCAGCCCACAGCAGAGCCATCCCAGTGGTGTCCAGCCCCTGCCAGCCCGAGCTCACCGTGCTGTGCTGGTCCCCTGCAGGGGCACAGCGCTCGGCATGGCCGTGGCAGAAGCAGCTCCCCAGCACCTGCATCTCTGTCACGGCGTAGAAGGTGCTGGGTGAGTGGTACCCCTGGCGTGGGATGTGGGGCAGCTCCGTGAAGTTGATGCGCAGGTTGGTGAAGGGCCCCAGCTCTGTTGGGGACAGGGGACAGGCGTGAGGGGCAGCAGGTGCCCAGCAGGAGTTCCTTGCAATTGGTGAGGAGGAACTGGCACAAAGAGCAGCAGCTGAGCCATCAGCAGAGACCAAATGACAGCCTGGATGTGCAGCTCAGGGTGCCGAGGGGTTACCCCAGCTCAGCACTTCCCATCCCTGCAGGGAGAACCATGAGGAGCCTCATCCTCCTCTCCCTTCTCAGCTCTGGAGGAGGCCCATCACTTACTCTCGATGGCTTGGCTGTAAGAGGAGCTGATTGTAGACCCAAGGTCTCGGACACTGAATTTCACCTTAGAGGGGGAAAAAAAGCAGGTTAAAAAGCAGGAAACTCAAGCTGCTCTGGGCACTGTGTGCTCTGGACTTGCCTCTGCACAATGTCACTAAACACAGGGACAGCCTTTAGAGATGCAAAGGACTTTGCAGGAAGTCCGACACAACACCTCACCCATCACAGAGCCCAAAGGGTTTCCTGCCAGAGCAGTGCAGGATGCCACAGGCCCCATCCCTCCCCAGGTGTGCGAGGCTCCTGTCCTNCAGAGCCCAAAGGGTTTCCTGCCAGAGCAGCAGGAATTTTCCCAAGGACTGCCCTCAGCAGTGCAGGATGCCACAGGCCCCATCCCTCCCCAGGTGTGCGAGGCCCCCGTCCCTCCCCAGGTGTGCGAGGCTCCCGTCCCTCCCCAGGTGTGCGAGGCTCCCTGTCCTCGCCGTGTTCCTGCAGCACCGCCCGCCCCAACGCCAGGGCCACAACGAGGAGTCCCTGCCACACAGCCCCAGTCCCTACCGTGCCCCCGTGCAGGGGGTGCCCCCGCAGCTCCTGGCATCGGGGATCCTGCCAGCCCTCGGAGGAGCCGCGGGGCAGGCGGGGGAAGGCGGCGGCGCAGTCGGAGGCCAGGTACTGCAGCACCTGCCACGTCCTGCCGGCGTCCAGCGAGCGCTCCACCAGCATCGCTGCGGGCGGCGACTGCGGGCAGGGACAGACACACGGGCTGGCACCACGGGCTGGCGCCTCACGAGCAGAGGAGCTGCCCACAGACACCAACCCTGAAGTGCAGCACGACGCTGTCCAGCTGGAACGTCTGCTCCAGGTCCAGCTGCAGGGACACGCGCTCGACACCTGCGGGCACAGAGAGGCACGGTCACAGGGACGCGCTGCGGGACAATAACTGGTCAGGCTGGTCATTTCCTCCTTTCCTCCCCATCCACGGAACTCAACAGCATTCCCCCTTCCCCTGGGACAGCAGTTTGTGTCCTGGGTGACCCCGGTGGCCCTCACCGTTCTGGGACTGCCACCAGCGTGCACGGCCGGCCGAGGACAGCACGTTCTCCACGCGGTGCCCGCTGTAGCTGTGGGGCAGCCTTGAGTCACACCTGCAGCATTTCATGCTCCACTGCAAAAGAAAGGACAGTGGGAGCGCCCATCCCAGCATCCTGAAGGGAAAGGCCTCAGGGATGAGGAGGAAAGGCAGGGTGGATTCATTAAGGACCAAAGAGCACCAGCACAGCTCATTTAGAGAGAGCTGATGGACCACGATCAGCACGAGGCTGACAGGCTGAAGACACACAGGCCTCAAGTGCTCCCCTCCACACCCTGTTAAAAACCACAGCTCAACCTTTTATGGACTGAAAACTAAATCCAAAATGCTTTTGACTAACACAGATTTTTTGGCGAACCATCAAAATTGTGTTTTTTTAAGCAACCCCCCTGGTTTCCACAACACAAACACTTGAGAGAAAGCCCTTTGCAGTTTTCAGGACTGGTTTGCCCTTTCCACAGAGCCTTTCCACCTTCTGTCTGGTGAACAGACGGGCCTTTCACTCCTATCCAAGGGCTCTGGGTGATGCTCGGCCCCTCGGCTCTCACCCAGGAGCACAGCAGGAGAAAGCAGTGGGTGAGAAGCCAGGGGGTGGGAAGTCTTTGAGTAGCTCAAAGTTCAGCCCTTCACTTGAGCAAGTAATCCAAGGAGTAAACAGGGATTTAGCACAGGGAATGTGGAGACAGGAGAAAACTGTCCCCCAGGAGCAAACAAATACCCAAAATGTCACTGACCAGGCAACAATCCCTGCAGCCACCAGCAGCCACCACCGCGGGGCTCCTGACACGGCTCAGAAATGAGCAGAGAGCAGCAGGAAAGAGACTGAGCAAGAGCCAGGAGCAGAGAAGGGCTGGAGAGCAGCCAAGGGGAGAGGCAGGCACGGGGTGGGCCAGCAGGTTGGGTGAGGACCACCATGGAACTGGGATGGAGACACGCAGGTGAGGCCAAGGTGGGGAGGGGCAGGGCTAGGGGGGATGGGAATTAGGAGATGGGCAATTAGGAGATGGGCAATTAAGGAGATGGTGCCAGAGCCCACAGCAGCATCCCCGGGATGAAGCACTTGGAGTGGAGCAAACACCAGGGACTCCAGAGATCACCAGGAGGGGAACAATGCTTCTCAGGGCATGAAATGAAGGGCTCAGCACCTCCAGCCTGATGGAAAACAGCTTGTCCAGAGAAACTGTGGCTGCCCCATCCCTGGAAGCACCCAAGGTCAGGTTGGATGGGGCTTGGAGCACCCTGGGATAATGGAAGGTGTCCCATGACAGGGCACTGGAACTGCATGGTCTCTTCCAACCCAAACCTTCTAGGACTCTGTGCTGTCAGTGGCCTGAGCAGCAGAGGAGCCTCCCAAATGGAGCAGTGGGACACGCCTGTCACACTGACCCATCCCAGAGCCTGAGGGATCAGGGAGGACAGAACAGAGTTTGCCAGAGATGGCAGGAGCCAGCCCTGAGGGCTCAGAAAGGGCAGCCTGGGTGCAGAGGGGGTCTGGGGGACAGGAGGGGACTGGGTCTGGCTGGGACACAGCTGGCACAGGGAAGGCAATGAGATACCCTCTGCAAGGCTGGCAGGGGCTGCAGTGGCTTCGGGTGACACCAGAGGCACGGGCACTTTGGGAGCCCGTGGGGGCAGCTGTCAGTGGCTGAGCAGGGACACGGGGTGACGAGTGACAAGCAGCACTGCACTGGCACCTCCATGCTGAAACCTTCCGTGGGATCCTTCAAATTCAGGAGCCAAATCCAGCCCAAACCCCAAACAGGGCCCTGCACAGGGCTAGGGAAGGGACAGGTCTGTGCTCTGGAGGGCAGCAAGAGGTGGCAGCCACTGGGCCACGGTGACATCAGAATTTCTGGTTTTGCCTTTAAAAGTTAATTTGTACTTTACAAAATCTGTGGTTTCATTCCAAACACAGCCCAGGCCTGAGTCTGCTCTGTCCCAGGCCTGGGAACCCTTCCCCAGCTGGATGCACAGCGAGATCCTCACTTGTAACCCATCTGTTTCCATATTTTTCATAATCTTTATGTTCTGTCTATAAATACCCCAGCACAGGAGTTGGCGAAGGACAATAATTATAACAATATCACAAAGTAAGCAAACATAGCACTGAAAATATATAATCATGCAATTTCCCTGGCTCTACCAGTGAGAATCACAAATAATTTAATCAGGACTAGGCAGAACTCATTTCAGATAATGGCCATGAGCAGCAAATTGTCAGGGAGCTGCAGGAATTATGCACAGAAATAATCTACTGAACAATTGCCAAAGGTGATTAAACTTCCCACCAGTTCTGACTGTGCTTAGCAAAGGAGAAATGAAGGTTTTCTGCAAGGGGAAAGGTTAATCTCAGCTAAATTATTCATTAGGAGTGACTTGTGCATACTTATGAGATCATTCACATAGCCAGGGACACCAGTGCTCTCCAGCAGCCAAAAGGCAGCTGCAGCCCCACTTCCAACATGGTGCTAAGTCAAAACGAAGCTTCAGTTGTGTGAGACAAACCCTTCCCAGGCAGCCAGAGCTGTGCTGGGTGCAAAAATCTCCTTTTTTTTTTGTCCCTCTTTGTCCCTCTAAGTTTTTTAATTAAGACTAAAATTAACACTGGAAGCCAAAGCTGGGTGCAAAAATCTCCTTTTTTTATTTGTCCCTCTTTGTCCCTCTAAGTTTTTTAATTAAGACTAAAATTAACACTGGAAGCCAAATTCATTTCACGTCCTCGGAGTAAATTGTGAAATCCCTGTATTGCACAACAGCAGGGTTTGCTCTTACCAACTGTGACTATGTGTCTCAAAGTTCCTTGGGACAGAGGGAATTACCAAAAATGACAGCCCAAAATGAGGAGAGATTTACCAGCACGTACCTTTTTCCATTTATTTTTTTTTTTAACCAGACTCAGTGGATTCCTGGGAGCTGGGCCAGGAACACACGAGGGCTGCAGCACTAAGTGATAAATGGCAAGGAGGATTTTGGGATCTACTCTGGGTCAGCCACCCCGGGGGCAGCGCTGGCTCTCAGCACGTCCTCCCCTCCCTGGCAGGCAGAGAACTGGGCTGGGTTTGGGAAGGGATGGGGCTCAATTTAGGAAAGGCCATTTGAGGAAGGTGAAAGAGGTTGTGGGTCTGCAAGGAAATCGCTTCTCACCCTCTGTGCCTTCAAGCTACTCCAGATCACCCAAAATATGGGTTATGGGATTAAGGGAAATCCGTTCCAGACTTTGAAAGACAATTCACAGCACAGTTGTGAGAGAGGAAAAACTACTGTGCTCAGAATAGATAGAGTCATGTCTCAGAAATAAATGGAAGAGGGGAAAAGTCCATAAAGAACGACTTGAAAATGCCCAAGCGTGGCAGTTCTGCAGGTTTGTGCTGCTCTCCTCCTGCCTTGACCTCATGACCCAGCTCCTGAGCACCCCACTGCTCATGCAGGAGCAGCAAACCTCACACAGTCTTATCCTGATTTAACCAATTTTAACCAGTTTGGCCCCTGACCAAAGTTATTTCAGGAGCTCCTGCTGCCATTTTAACATGAGCAGAGAGCCCTTGAAACAAAAACCTCCTGGCACAGGAGCACAACCCAAAATAACCTGCACTTATTCATCAGCAGAAAGGGAAGGTGAGCTGTGCAGCCCTGGAACAGAGACCTCTCATGGCTCTGCAGAGCTCGGGGGTCCCACGTCTGGTGGCAGGGAGAGCACTGGGTCAGCTAGGCCCCTGGCCCTCAGCCTCCCACCAGGCAGCCCTCACACAACCAATATTCCACAGGGACAGCAATTCCCATTCCCATTTCATCTGGGAACAATCTGCAAAGCAGTGGGAATTCATACACAGGCAGAGATTTAGGGTTATTAAAGAATGGGGTGGGCAGCAACTGTAAGTTACCTGGGGGACAAAGGCACCTGCAAAGCCAAATGATGTAATTCCCTATTCCAACCCATTTTCTGCAGGACACTTCTCTATTCCAGCACTGTTATCTGGCTGTGCTTCTGGAGCAGGGCTTGTCATGCCTGTGAAGAAATCCATACATTTGCCATGGGAAAAGGCAGCAGAAGTTCCCAGAGCTCTGTCATGATGGTTAAACTTCCCAGTGAGCAACTGGTATTCACTGAAGTGGACTGGGATTCAGTTTTGGAACTGAACTACCACAGATCTATCACAGAATCATGGAGCTGAAAGGGAGCCACCAGGATCATTGAGTCCCATTCCCAGCTCCACACAGGATGCCCCAAAATCCCAGCCTGGGCCTGAGATTCTCTTTACCATGGCATTAATGTCACTTCCTTGCCTGGCTGGTTGGAAATGACACTGAAAATCAGCTCCAAGGTTATGCTCAAAGCAGAGAGAGAGGCTCTTCCCCCATCTTGGTTTACCCCAGAGTCAGAGGGGGCATCAGAGATGGAGTAAAGACCTGGGGTTTGTAGGACAAACATCCCAGGGATGAGGTTTAAGGAAATGAAGTTCCTTTCCCCTGCTTAAAAGCAAGCACGTGGGTGCTGTTTTCCTCACCCCATCTGTTCTCACATCAGCAAAACTTCATCTAAAATCTGCCAGGAAGATTTGACAGACTGCAAACCCCAAACTGCACCAGCTTATCCCACACCCCACACGGGTCCTGCTGCCTCTGCAGCTCGGCCGCAAGGCAATGATGTCTCCCAGCATGTGTCACTCTGCAGCCATGAGGCCAAAAACATGAGATATGGTGAAGGGAGGAGGGAAAAATAATGGGAAATGGGCTTTCTCTTCAGCAGGTAAGGGCACATCCCTGCAGCAAAGAGCAGGGCGTGCCTGAATGCCTGAGTGAGATAAGCACTCATAAGTGAGAGCAGCAGCCGGTGGCTGCAGCATTTCCTTCAACCCTTCAGGAACATGGATTATCCAGTGCAAACCCCTGACTTGATGAAGAAAAACCCAGACTAAAAGCCATGCTTTGGTTCCATCCAACCACAGTTATTCCATGATTTTGTGGATGCACTGTTCCTGTGAAAAGCTTGCTGCAGGTCTGGGACGAAAGGGAGGTGCAGCTTTCCCTGCTCCCATGCTGGGGTGGGCTCTGAGCTCCCTGAGTGGCTCAGGCAGGTGATCCAGCAGCTGGAAGCAGCAGCCAGCACCAGCACAGCTCCAGACCTGTCTGGCACTGCCCTCCTGGCAGACATTGGCCAGTATTTTTGGAAGCAGCCCAAGAGGAGTTGGTGCTGAGGCTCCAGAGATGCTGCAGAGCAGCCCTGCCAGGCAGCTGCCACCATCCATCAGCAGGAGGGACCCCTGTGCTGTGCCAGCACCTCCAACGGGCTCACATCTCCCTCCCCGGCTCCTTCCTCTGGAATCTCTCCCCTCAATACCCCGTGGATGGCCCCGTGTCACCCTGACACCAGAGCTCCTAAAGGTGACTTCCCACCCTTCACCAGCTACCCACAAAGAGCAGTGAGAGAAGGCAGAAAATCCTATGCAAACAACATTTAAAAATCAAAAGTCTCCCAGAGCTGGGGGGTGAGGAGTCACAGTCACATCCCCCAACCTGCTCCAGAACCACCAGTACAGGGACACAGCTCTGCTCCTGTCCTGCCTTCTCTCCTGTTCTCTGACACAAGATCTCACAGGGATGCTCAAGGTGTCTGTGAAAGCCACTCTGTGCCTCCCCTTTGCTGGATGTACCAGTGGGAGCTGCCCCATGCTCCTCAGTGCTGTGCATACATTTATATTTTCATATATAACATATTTTTATATCTCTTCTGTGGTTAAAAGAAGAGAATTTTTAACCTAGGCTTGGATCACACCTCAGTCCCTCACGCCGAGCCTTTCCTCAGCACCTCCCAGGCTCCAAATCCAGCCTCCCTTATTTTCCTATTTTATCTTCAGTTTCCCTTGGAGCCGACTCCAGCAGCACCTCCCAAGCCCTGAGTGATTTCCAGGCTGGACCATTGGCCTGCCTGGTGCCACCTCCCCTCCCTGCTCACTGCCCTGTGCTGGAAATGGCAACGCCGAGTGTGAGTGTCCCGTTCGGATTTCACCGGGCCGAGCCCCCAGCCAGGGATGGAGCAATCAGGAGTGCAGAGTATAAAGGTTAGAGGGATCTGGAGCTGGGGCAGACAATGGAGCAGAGGCTGAAGTTGATGAGTGACCACCAGAGTTGCAAAAGAGGGCTCTGGGGCCAGCAGGGAGCAGCCGGGCAGTGCTGGCAGCCCCGGGCACTGCAGCAGTGACAGCAACCCCTCGTCCCATGCCCTCTGCTGAGCTTGCAAAACCACCTCCAGATTTGTACCTATTTGGCAGCTGAACAAGAGCAAGGCTTGTAACCAAAAAAAAAAAAGAAGTCCTAGGAGTCTATAAATTAAACGTGCTTGCTTTTTATAGGATGGGAAGAGGGAAATCGAGTTCAGTTTTGCCTAAATTAGGGAAGTAGAGAAATGGAGGGGAAAATTAGGAAATGCTGAACCCATAGGGATTTCTTCCAAGTTAAGAGTTGGTATAATCAAGCCTCCATCAGCAGTTACAGCTGCAGAACAGAAATCAGGGGATTTGCAATCAGTAACTCTGAATCTCTTATTTCAATTAAGGAAAGGAGCAAAATGTAAGGATGCAAAGACCCCGTTCCCAGAGCTAGAACTGGAGAATCCAACTCAACATAATGTTAATTGTTCCACATCCCCTTTAACCCTGGTACTTGAAAGGCAAGGGACAAGGGATGGGAAAACCGAATAGTGTGGAGGTTTGAAGCCTGGAAGAGACCACGGCAGCCTTGCTCCCCCCTTCCTCCAGCAACCCTCCCTCCCTAATCCTGCACCCACCAGGTCATTCCTGCTCCAGGTATAGCACAGCCAGCAGAGATATCCAGGCTCCACTTCAAAGATTACAAATGATGTAGAGGATCACAATGATGCCCTTTGAGAGAGCTCCCAGGGTCAGGCAAAGGGGGAACCAGCCCATCCCAGCTGCTGTTAACATGGGCAGCTTAATCAAGGTTTTGTTCACACTCACTTCCCAAGCACAAGGCCCCCATGCCCCCTTTTCAAATGAAAGTCACTGACAAAAGTCACTGTTAAATGTAGATTTCAGATCTAGATTTTCAGGCACATTTATACTTTTTTAACTTTCCTCATCTATAAGCAGAAATTTGGAAGGAAAAATTAATTAAGCCCTGGGAAGCAGTAGGGGTTTACTTGTGTGGTGAGCACAAATCCTGATCCCTGGGAGCAGCAGAAGAGCTCCACAAAAAGGGAGGGGAGGAAATGCCTGGCTGGGACTGTCAGCCTAGAAAAGGACCTGAGGGAGGAGAGATGCTGCAGCCAGCCCAGCATCCAGCAGGACTCGATGCTCACACCCCTCTGGGCTGGGAGCTGCCCCCTCCTTGAGCTCAGGGACGAGTGGAAATCTCTCCAGCTCAGCCAGAACACCACTGGCTCCACCACAAATCCACTCACAGCCACATCTTGGCCTTCATTTTGCAGGGGAATTAAAAGCAGGAGAAAGCTGACTCACTGGAGCTTCAGTGCAGAAAACACTGCCCCACTGGACGGCTGCCACCTCCTTCCCTCTGGAGCATCTTTTCCACATCCCTTTCTGCCTGTCCTGCACTGAACCCTCACACCAGGACACATCACCCCTGCAGCTCTCAGCTCTGTGCTCGGCAGATTTACCCTTAAACTCTCCCTCTGATTGGGTGGCAGCTCTGGGAATCTGCAGCTGGACGAAGCATTATCCCCCCCAGCAGGATGTCCTGCCCCCACACAACCAGTGATTGAAAACAGTTGTTCACTTCAGCAGCTTTTCCAAGTCTTTGTGAAAGACCTGAAATGTTCCCGTTTATGACAAGTAAAATACGAGTTTAGTTTGTAACTAAAATGTCTGGGGATAGGAGAGTTTGGGGTGTTTTGCCCACAGTGCTCCAACTTTGCTGCCCATGCCCTGTCACTGCCTTGGTGCTCAGCTCCTCATCCCTGAGGATAGCAGAGAAGGGCTCCAGGGGACGCTGCAATGACCCAGCATGGCTGGGAGGGGGACAAACCCCAGGATCGTGCAACGGTTTGGGTTGGAAAGGACCTTAAATCTCATCCCATTCCACCCCCTGCCACGGGCAGGAACAACGCCCACCAGCCCAGCTCAGAGCCCCAGCCAGCCTGGACTCATCCCTGCCAGGGGGTGGGGAGGAAGGGGTGGAGGAAGGCATTCCCATCCCTCGGGGAGGCTCGGGCTGCAGGGCTGAGCAGGGCTGTACCTGTCCATGGGGTGTGCAGTACGTCTCGGGCTTGCTGAGGCCACAGGTGGAGGAAGCTCTCAGGTGAGGGGCTCGTCCCAGCAGCAGGTCCCCGGGAGGAGGGTAGCAGGCTCCCTGGGAACAGGCTGATTGCGCTCCCAGGAGCTGTGGTGCAGCTGGAACAGCAGGAGAAGGGATCAGGGCTGTGTCAGGAAGGCACAGATACCAACCAGCCTCACAGAACAGGAGCTGTTTGCTGCCCCAAACCAACCATGAGGCCATGCTTGGGACAACCTCCCCAGTGCAGGGAGTTTCGCCTCTGAGGTACCTTTATTTTTAATCATAAATGTGTTTAGTGTTTTGTACCAAGACACTTCCTTGCCCTGGCCTCAGGGTTTGGGCTGCAGGGATGCTCTGTGCCTTGCCCATCGAACTGACCAGCCCTGATGGTGTCCCCTGTTCCAGAGCCAGCCCATGTTGCTGTTCCCTCATCCCAAAGCCAGCCCTGATGATGTCCCCTGTTCCCAGAGCCAGCCCTGATGATGTCCCCTGTTCCCAGAGCCAGCCCAGACTGGTGTCCCCTGGTTCCAGAGCCAGCCCAGACTGGTGTCCCCTGTTCCCAGAGCCAGCCCAGACTGGTGTCCCCTGGTTCCAGAGCCAGCCCAGACTGGTGTCCCCTGTTCCCAGAGCCAGCCCAGACTGGTGTCCCCTGTTCCCAGAGCCAGCCCAGACTGGTGTCCCCTGTTCCCAGAGCCAGCCCAGACTGGTGTCCCCTGGTTCCAGAGCCAGCCCAGACTGGTGTCCCCTGTTCCCAGAGCCAGCCCAGACTGGTGTCCCCTGTTCCCAGAGCCAGCCCAGACTGGTGTCCCCTGTTCCCAGAGCCAGCCCAGACTGGTGTCCCCTGGTTCCAGAGCCAGCCCAGACTGGTGTCCCCTGTTCCCAGAGCCAGCCCAGACTGGTGTCCCCTGTTCCCAGAGCCAGCCCAGACTGGTGTCCCCTGTTCCCAGAGCCAGCCCAGACTGGTGTCCCCTGGTTCCAGAGCCAGCCCAGACTGGTGTCCCCTGTTCCCAGAGCCAGCCCAGACTGGTGTCCCCTGTTCCCAGAGCCAGCCCAGACTGGTGTCCCCTGTTCCCAGAGCCAGCCCAGACTGGTGTCCCCTGGTTCCAGAGCCAGCCCAGACTGGTGTCCCCCCATGCCCAGAGCCAGCCCAGGCTGGTGTCCCCTGTTCCCAGAGCCAGCCCAGGCTGGTGTCCCCCATGCCCAGAGCCAGCCCAGACTGGTGTCCCCCCATGCCCAGAGCCAGCCCAGACTGGTGTCCCCCCATGCCCAGAGCCAGCCCTGCGGCTCAGGACAGAGAGCAGCAGCCTCCTGCCAGCCCCCAGCACCAGAATCAAAGCCAGGCTCTCTCAGCTGTGGATTCAAAGCTCCCATGAGCAGCTGGGTCCCTGCTCTCCCGGAGCCGTGGGTGTGAGCCTTACCCAGCAGGACACACACTGCCCATGGCCACAGCTGCCAGCAGGGCTCCATTTGGCCACACTGGGTGAGGAGTTTGCAGCAAGACTGAAAAGAGCAGAAAGCATCAGTTTAAAAGCTCAGTCCAGGTCCTCCTTCCATCTCACTTTACAGTGAGATACTTCTAATTAATCTACACAGAATAACATGGAGGGGAAATCAAGAATAATGAGGAATAAAATCAGATGCTCAAACTGAATTTGCTCTAATGAGCCTCAGCCCCATGATCACTGATGCCAGGCAGGAATGCAGGGCTGGAAGGGATGGAGCGTGCACACACACCCCGTACAGCCCCAGCCACCCCATCCCAGGCACTCTGTGCTCCAGCCCCACCCTGAACCTCCAGAGTCAATCCCAGATCCAAGCTCATCGCGCGGTGGCCCAAAGTCTCACTCCAGGAAAAGGAGAAATCCATCAAAACCTCCTGTGAGTGTCTCCTGCAGGGAAAGGAGCCGCCGTGGGACAGCCCAGGGGAGGAGATGCTGCCGGCACACACCGCAGCACTGGAACTCTCACCTGCCCTGCGGGAGCACGGCCGCGGTCCCTGCGGTGTCCCCGCGTCCCCGGCGGGCTCTGAGCGCTGGCTGATCCTCACAAGCTCTTAAACGCGCAGCTGCCTCACCTACAGAGAAGGTGCCTGTGGGCGCAGCGATGATAAAGGAATGATTCAGGGATCCCCAGACATCCACACCCTGTTAGCTCATGCTGCTCCCAGCCGGGCACAGCGCACTCACCAATCACCCGGGCACGGGCAGGGCAGCGGCTCTGCGGGCACCCAGCGGGGAAAAACCAGCCGGGGGTCACTTAACCCACCTGGGGCTGCTCTGGAGCCTGGAACCGGCTCCTCGGAGCCGCTGCTGGGCTCAGCTCCGGGCGCTGCTCCCGGGCACGGTTTGCACGTTGTGTTTAGCAGCAGCTGGCAGGGCAGCGCCACTATCAGCACCTCAGCTCGATCGTTTAAAGCGCTCATGGAAACAGCAGAATAACTTTGGTATTATTTACTGTGGCAGTAAAGTAAGAAGTTTTTAAAAACCTGTTTGAAGTGAGGAATGTTGAGCGAAGGCAGCTGAGAGCACAAACCAGCTCCCGCCTGAGCTGAGCCACCACCACCCCAGCACTGCTCACACGGTGAATTTCAGCTAAAACAGTTTTTCATCGTCAGAAAAACTTTATCGAGCCGTTTTCATTTACTTCAGTGAAACAACCCCGAAGTCACCTCCTCTCCCACACTGGTGAGGGGCTCAGCAGGACCCATCAGGTGGCTGCAGGTCTCTCCTCCCGTTGCGTTGCTGTTGGTGTCACCCACCTCCCATCCCCACCCTGAGTGACACACGCACGTCAGGCTGAGGACCGGCAGCTCCGAGCAGGGGGACACACACAACTGGGGGAAAAAATATTGTCCCTCAGGCTACATTGTGTGAGACTGGGCTGAGCCGCGTCGGGTGAGGTGTGGCACACCTGGGCGTGCCCTGCCCAGCAATGCGGTAACGCCGCATTCCTCCTCCCCGGCCCGGCTGGCGGCGGAGAAGAAACCCTGGAATGTCAAGAAAAGGAGAAAGGGAGGGGTGAGACGTGCCCCGAGCTGCCGACACGGCCTCTGCACGCTGGGGGTGATCGAACCCCTCAGTGTAACCTCGTGTGTGCTCCCACCGACCCCAGACTTGGCAGAGTGAGGTAAAACTTCACCTGCAGTTCCAGGCTCCACAAGTCCAAACAAGAACAAAACCAAGGAAAAGACTCTTTTACAGAATATGAACTGCAAATCAGTGAAAATGGGAAAGGAAAAACATCAGCTGTGAACGGGTGGGTGCTCTGGAGCAGCGTGGCTGGCGCAGGGGATCCCTGAGAGCCCAGGGCCCTGATAGGAGTCAGAAAGCTGGAACAGCCCCAGGCTGCCTTGTCCAGTGTTGTCCTGGGCAGCAGGAAGGGAAGGTTACAGATGCAGATTGTAACTGATGGTAAAAAATGCACCACAGCAAATAAAAGGTGAGCACTGGAGCAATCTGGGAGCAGTGGGAGCAGGGGGGATGCTCACAGGGGAGGAGGCTGCTGCGGGTGCCCCTCTGCACTCACAGGGTGAACTCAGAACTGGCTGCACTCAGGACTGAACACACTCAGGCGTCGCAGCCCAAGTGGGAAAGGATGTGACTCCTGCATGAGTGGCTTTGTTTTACTTCCTCCAGGATGACTTTACTTTCTGTTCAGATTAGAGGCACCAGCAGTACTTTATTCCCTTGGGAGCCTTTCCAAGGACACTGTTCGAGCTCAGCAGGTTTGGATTCAGCTGCTGTGACACCCTCAGCCAGCCCTGGCCAGGCAGGAACGTTCGTGTGCAGTTAGTTTTTAACTTCTGGAGCTGAGAGAAACAAAAAGGACTGGAAATCAAGGACAGAGCACTGCATAAAGAACAGTTAATCCCTTGAAATGCAAAACCTCCACTGAGGAAAAGGCTGCTGCTTGCTGTATAGTTCAAGCATACAAAAACTGAACAATACTTAATGCCGCTGTTACATCTTTCATTGAAGGATTAACAACTGTCTGAAGCACAATTCCTGAAAGCACATTTGCTGCACGGGCAGCTGCTTTACAATGGAAAAGCCAGGCAGGGGGATGATTTGCTTATGCTGAGCAGGATCTTGGCACAGGAGAGGGCAGACTCCCAGCCCCCTCCAGCCCCTGACATCCCAGAGCTGGGATGAAACCTCCCAGTAGTGGGCAGGCACAGCCTGAGTCCTGTCAGGCACCTGCAACCTTTGTGGGAAAAACCTGGAAGAGTCATGGGACATGGAGCTGGAAGAACTGAAGCTGCTTGGGAAGAGGAAAATTTGGGAGGATTTTGTCAGGGGTAAGAAATTATGTCTCATGTTGTAACTTTTTGACAACTCTCTCAGTTGCAAGATTAATAATATCAGTAATAAAAGAGGTTTTCCTACACCTAATCTTTTGATTTCCCATTTTAATTCAAACCTGACCGGCAAACCTCCTCCTTATTCCAGCAGAGATGATTTAAATCACTGGCTTTGCTAATTACCGTGATCTCCTTTAAAAGCATTTCAGGAATTCCTGACAAAATTCCAATTTATGTTCTGAAAACCTGCTCTGAAAGCAAATGAAACTTTGAACTGAAACGTCACTGACCTACTTTAGGTTTAAATTCCAATAACTCTGGGAGCTGGCTCCAAAGTGCAGCAACCCTGTGACCCCAGCCTCCCTCTGCAGCCCTGCAGCCCCTGCTCAGTGCCAGCTGTGGGCACAGCTGGCACATGGCCGGTGCTGCCATGGAGGGGACAGCTCTGACCAGCACAGAGCTGGAGCAGAGCAGTTGTCCCAAATCCCTTCAACACCACTTGTACAGCAAAGCAAAGGCTCAAGATTTGCCCTTAAACTGGGTTTTCTTTTTTCCCCCCGGCCCCTTTCCCCACCCCATGGAGCTCCCTGTGCCCTGACCCAGGATGGGCTGGCACAGAATCCCCCAGTTTCCCCCGTGGAGCAGGAGGGGCAGGGCTGCACAGCCCCCCAGGCACGCAGGGCCACAGGGCAGAGCTGGCAGGGCACAGCCTGGCACTGTGCCCGCTTCCCACCGGGACCTTGATAAAATTATCATTGCAGGGGAACAGCGTTATTTTTGTCACGTCCTCATTTTCTAAACAGAAAAATATTCCATTAGGAAAGCACACAGCTCCCCTCTGGAGGGTTTTGGCTTTTCCAGGCAGTTGAATGGAGGGGTCTCTGCAACCCTGGTGCCAGCCAGCAAAGCCCCCTGCAACATCCAGGGCAGAGTTTGAAATGAAGGGGGCATTTAGAAGCCCCCTGTAAGGCCCAGATTCTCCTGTATGCGACACAGAGGACATGCTGTTTGCTGGCTGCCAGCTCAGACCTCCCCCAAATGCCAGAGCTGGAACAAGGCTGTGGCTGTGCAGGGGCTTTGAGCTGCCCAAACAGAGGCTGCTCGCACCTTAGCTGCCCTCCCTGGCTGGGCTGAGGGCTGGGCACAGCCCATGGAGCTCATGCTCATCACAAAGTCCAGCAGTGCCCAACCCTTGTCCACTCCTGGGCATGTGGGAGTTGAGGCAGCAGCTCCATGCAGTTCTGCTGCCACCGAGGGAGGGCTGTGCCACATCCAAGGAGCTGGCACCAGAGGCTGACTCAGGGCTTTGTCTCAGACAAAGCTTTTCTCTTGCACAGAACAGGACAATATTGGGTACCAAGCAGCAAGAGTGGCTGTGGCTGTGCCTCTGTGACCTGGCCAGGGCAGCAGTCACTCCTCAGACACTGGGGCAGGTCACCACAGTGACCAGGTCACCACGGCCCGGCCACGTGGTCAGAGCTGTCACCCTGTGTCCGTCACAGCCTGGGGGAGGCTCCTCTGGGCCCAGGCGGGCCAGTGCAACCAAACCTGCATCACTTTATTCATTTTCAATAGGACAGACCTTTAACATGCCTTGCTGGGCTTTAGGGCTTCCTTTCCTTTTTCTTCCCTTATTCCCTCGAACATTTCAGGGCAACACAACCTACAGCAGCTTGTGCCCAAGTGGATCAGATGTCCTGGAAATTTCCTGGAGCTTCCTATGGAGCTGTTCTGGCAGGAGGGGCAGCTCCCTTTCCCTCGCAGCCCCTTTCAGGGCAGCTCTCGTCCCCGAGCCACCAGCACGCACCCGCGGCGTGTGCAGCGCCTGCAGTGCCCCTGGCCCGGCCAGCACGGAGCGTGCCAGCCCCGGGACAGGGAAACCCGAGCCGGACCACCTGGAGCCCTCCCCGGGGCTGGGAGCGCTCCTCGCTCCACGCCTGCCCTCAGCCAGGGCAGCGCTGCCGCTGCTCCTGTCCCAAGAGCATGGCCAAGGTTATCCCGGCACATCACAAGGTTATCCCGGCACATCACAAGGTTATCCCGGTACATCACAAGGTTATCCCGGTATATCACAAGGTTATCCCGGTATATCACAAGGTTATCCCGGTATATCACAAGGTTATCCGGGTATATAACAAGGTTATCCCGGCACATCACAAGGTTATCCCGGTATATCACAAGGTTATCCCGGCACATCACAAGGTTATCCCGGCACGTCATCCCCTCTGCCCAGCAGAGCCAGCCGTGCCGAGAGGAAGCTCGGGGAGAGGCAGCAGCGGCTGCAGCTCAGCATCACCTGCACCCTCATCCAGGGCAATTCCAAGCAGATTTCCACGTGCTGGCGGCTCCGGAGCATCATCCCCCGAGCTGTCACACATCCCAGCCTCCCCTCCTGGCAAGATTTAGGTTAAGCCGTGGCTGCTGACGTTGCTTTGGAAGTTCAGGCAGAGCTCTTCCACCCGATGACGTTAAACCCGTGCAGCTCCCCCATCCACAAAGCCTGGTTTAATCAAAGTTGCAATTAAACCTGACAACATCCTCGTGCAGACTCTCTGAAATGAGATTTACGACAGCTAAAATTAGTCTAATTTAGTGTTAATCATTAATCGTTTTATCCACACTTAATTCAATTTAAATGTCCACACAACAAGCTTGCATAGGCTTTGTTACTAAAATCTAAACCAAAATTGAATTAACTGTTGTTAAATTAGATCAACACAATCTGAGTGCTGCTATGAGAATTGTTTGCCAGAGATGATTATCAGCCGATTGGTTAATACTCAAAATTTTCCTAAGCTCTGTGTTATCCCAAAAGCACCAGTTCTCAGTACTTTGGGAATGCATGGACATCTCCATCAGTATTTAATGAACAAAAATACCTTCCCAGCCCTCAGGAAAAGACTTGCAAATATAATGTTCAGCAGGCAATAAAAAAAAAACAAACCAAAAAAACCAACCAAAAATCAATTTTTAGGTGAAATGTCACAATTCCAGCGCTTCACAGTGACCTTTGTGTCAGGGGCGGGTGCAGCTCAGACGCTGCTGCTGGGGCTGAGCAGGGTCAGGGCAGCCCCCACCTGTCCCTGGGAGCTGGGAAGGGTCAGCACAACGACCCCCAGAGAGCCGGAGGGAGGAGTGCTGACCTTGAACTTCCCCTGTCTGGTCGCTGTCTCCTCCAGCTATCTTTTCTCCAGCTGCCGTTTTTTTGAGTGTTGCAGAAGAGAAAAAACACAGCCCGAACTCAGGAATCAGCTGCAACCTCGGCTGCCAAGTTGGCAGAGAAGATAAGGACCCTTTATTTAAAGTAAAAAACCCCAGACGCTGAGGAGGGATAGACAAGTCTTTAGCAACTTTTACAGCCAGTCTTGCAATAGAATTTCCTAAGCCGACTCAAAACTTGCAAAAAAAAAAAAACAAAAACCTAACAAAAACCCCAAGTTTTCACCAGAAGCGTTTCCTTGGAGCGTGGCGCTGCTGCGGGGGCAGGGGCAGCCTCCAGCCTGTCCCTATCTACCACAGGGACGTGCGGGATGTGCGGAGCCAGGGCTGACTCACTGCCCCACACACCCCCGGCCCAGCTCGGCCAGAAAGGGAAAACCCCACAAATTCAAGGACCATGTCCGGTTTTGGGGCGGGTCGGCAGTGCCCACACTCCCGCGGGCAGGGAACCGAGCAGTGTGTGGGGAGGAGGAGGGAAGGAAGGAAGGGAGGGAGGGAGGGAGGAAGGGAGGAAATTCCTCACCTGCAGGATCGCAGGGGCAGGAAGAGCACACACGGCACCAGCCGTTCCCGTCACAAGTTATTTCCTCCACAGAGAGGTTTCCCCCTGTGTGGGCTGGGGCAAAACCCAGCTCAGGGGCATCACATCCACATCCCCTGTGCCACAGGGCCTGTCTTCCATGGGTTGGGGGGCAGAGAACCCTCCCTTCTTCCCTCCCTGCTTTGGGGATGAGCTCCCTTCACCTCCAGATGCTCTGGGGGCTGCCTGCACCTCTCCAGGGACCCAACCTCCTTTACAGCATCCTTTGAAGGCTCCCTCTGAGCTTTACCTCCTTCCACATGCACCAACCTCTCCCTAAACTTGCTGCTACAACATCAGTTTATATTTTAATTTCTACACACTGCCTAGCAGAGCAATCCCCATCATCTCAGCCACGTGGATCAGCCAAGAAATCTGTCCCAGGGTCCATCATCTGCTGTAAATCCCAACAACTTCTTGCAGCTTTTAGCAGCTCTCTGGGCTCAGCAGCTGCTGAGATGTGCATGGAATGCACAGGATTCCTGCAGCCAGAGCAGTGCCCGTGCTCGGAGGGACCCTGCAGCCGGAGCAGATGATGGTGATGATGATGATGCAATGGTTCTTGCACCATCAGTAACGCCGGGGGTTATTGGTGCAACACTCCCTGGCTGCGGGCCAGGCAGGCAGAGCCTCCTGCTTTTGCCCAGGATGGAAACAGCACCGTCCTGCAGGTGACACCGAGGGGGCGACACCAAGGGGGTGACACCGAGAGGGTGACACCAAGGGGTGACACCGAGGGGGATGACAAGAAACTCAGTATCAAGTGCAGGAAAAGAGAAGAGTGGGTCTTAAATTGATGTAACTTCCTCCAGCTTTGGAGTTTCCAGTCGTTCTCTCACTCCCAGGAGATCAGGGGCTGTCACAGGCTGCAGGATCACCCGCTAATGGTTCCCTTTGCCATGAGGCACCTGGAGAAACCTTGCACAAACTCTGTCACACCTCGGCCTGGGTGACACCTGGGGCATTTTCTCACCCTCTTCCCTGCGAGAATGGGCAGCAAGGAGGGGACATTTTGCTGAATTGGTCTCGCACAGCCCCAAGCTCTGGGTCCAAACGCTGCCCTGGTTTGGGAGCTATGGATACAGATCCTGTCCCTTCCTCCCAGGCAAGCAGCAAAGCTTTTACGAACATATTAAATATTGATTGCAGAAGCAGGTACAGACCTGCACAACAAGCCAGGCATCAGATCTCTGGTTCGGGAATTAGACTGAGACAGTTTGGGGGATTTTTTTTTTTTATAGGGTAAAGCCACAAGTTTTTTAAGAGAAAAAGGAGAAATGGAAGGAGGGATGGGAAAACACATGGAGAAATGGAAGGAGAAAGAAATGGAATGAGGAATAGAAGAAGAAATGGACTGAAGAGATAGAAAGAAAAAAAAATAAGAATTAAAAAAAAATTTACAAAGGTGGGGAGGAAAGGGTTTTTTAAAAAAAGGAAAGAAAAAAAAAAAAGCGATTTTTTTTCCGCCTGGCCGGATCAGAGGCAGGAGCTGCCAAGCGGCGGGGGGGCCAG
>VWYI01042161.1:49182-77979 GCA_013399455.1 Anthoscopus minutus | reverse complement strand
AATGCCCTCCTGCACACACACACAACACCCTGCACACACACACAGCAATCCCCTCCTGCACACACACACAGCACCCTGCACACCACATTCCCGTGCCTGAAGTGATGTACACACATCCCCACACACCCTCATTCCACAGCAGTGCTAGGCAGGCTCCTGCTCCCCTGCAATTCCAGCTCAGCCTGCACGCAGAAGGAGCCAGACTGCCTCAGGTAACACGCTCACCCAAGAAATCATTTTCCAGGCCCCCTTTGAAGCTCACAAGGCTCCAAACACTCCCAAAACCCCAAACCACTGGTTTAAGGTGGGGACACATGCCGGGGAGCTCAGACACCCACTCTGGGGAGCACAGCGGGGCAGGGAGGGGCTGCTGAGCTGCGCTGTCACACAGGTGGTGCGGCGGTGCCTGGAGCTGGGAGCGGCCTCGGCGCGGTTCGTCAGCGGCACCATGGAGGACATGGCCTTCGCCCAGCATGTGGTGAGGGAGGCACAGACCTCGCTGGGTATGTCTGCAACCTGCTCTGCACAGTGCCAGCATCTCGCCCTGGTTGTGCTTTTGCCACACGCAAAAAAATAGTGGGAGATGTGGGGTGAGACAGGAAAAATTCTCCCCTGATTCTGCCCTTTGCAGCCCTGCTTCTCTGCCTGCATTGCTGCCTCTCAAACTGAACTGCGCTCTTGATTTCAGCTCTGTGGCCTCCTGACAGCCTGTTGCAGTATCACAGCCCTGGATTTCATCAGCCCAGTGCTGGAGTCTGAAGGATATGGCAGCCCTGGCCACTGTGGCCATGGGTCACGGCTCAGAAACGCATCAGCCCGGCTCCATGTGGAGCACTCCCTCTCCCTCTCCCCCCCTGGCCCACACACAATTCAGGGGTGATCTCCCTAGGGCTGTGGTATTTGTGTTTTGAACTTAAAAAATATATCACAACAAAATATTTACTGGCAGCCACCATCCAGACTGTATCCCTTCTCTGGAGCTAACAAGCCACAGCTCTGACCCAAAAACCTGATTTCCTTGGATTACTCTTATTCTGCTCCCAGAAAATGTTGTTTTGCTCTTTGAAGCCCTCTCCTCCCCAGCATTAATGCTCATTTTTCTGCTTGCAGGAGGCCTTGACATGCTGATTCTTAACCATGTTGGTGCATCCTACTTTGGCTTTTTTGATGGTGACGTTGAGCACGTACGAAAGCTCCTGGAAATCAACTTCCTCAGCTACGTGGCCATGACCACATCAGCCCTGCCCATGCTGAAGGAGAGTGAGGGCAGCATTGTGGTGGTTTCATCCATGGCAGGTGAGTGAGCAATGCAACCAGGCTGGTGACAGGGGACTCACTCCAAAGGCACCTGGGCTGATTTGTCAGAAAGAGCACACAGAGACACCAGGCATCCTACAGGAGCTGTAACTGCTTAAAACTAAAACCCCACCAAAACCAGCCCCAACACCCAAATCCACATGGGTTTGGGATTCTCTTGATGGAATTTGTTTTCTGCTCAATACAATCACCCCATTTTGGTTTTTGACCAGCACAGCAATTAAACCCCATAGCTGCTACGTTGGTCAGTGTTCTGGTGATCAGTGGCCAGGACAAGGGTTTCAACTTTGCTCCATCTGTCCCCACTGAGGGTTTTGTGGTTCCTGTGAGTTGTCACCCCCTGAGCAGAGATGTGAGCTATGGCTTTGGCCTTCAGAGCTGGAAGCCAACAAGAATATTGAGCAGAATAATTAGTGAGGCTGCTGTTCAGGTGCCAGGATGACACTTCACTGTAAACTCCCTTTGGCTAAAATACTGTCTCTGATGAAGGGCAGAAGAGAGGCTCAGGCAGAGCAGCCTCATGTGCTAACACAGAACTTTGCTCTGTGTCCAGGTAAAGTCGGGTTTCCCTTTACCGTCCCCTACTCTGCGACTAAGTTTGCCCTGGATGGATTTTTCAGCTCCCTGAGGCAGGAATTCACCATTCAGAGCATTAATGTTTCCATCACGCTCTGCATCCTCGGCTTCATCGATACCGGTAAGAGCAGCGCTGTTCTGTCCGAGCATCCCCATCCCGGCTCCTCCTCCGGCCCTCCTCTGCCACCGCCCCAGCCTTTCACCTCTGCTGCAGCGTCTCTGGGGTATCTCACCTCTCTGCCACCAAAAAACAGCCTCAAAACCCATTTGCTTCCCCGTGCCGCGTAAAACCGGGCACCGCTTACAGGCTGGCACAGCCCAACACCCCCTCGGGTCCCCGTTCTCCCCGCATCCTCCGGGGGTCCCCGTTCTCCCCGCATCCTCCGGGGGTCCCCGCTCTCCCCGCATCCTCCGGGGGTCCCCGTTCTCCCCGCATCCTCCGGGGGTCCCCGCTCTCCCCGCATCCCCCGGGGTTGCCCGGCGCTGACCCGGCCCGCAGAGCGCGCAGTGCGCGCTGCCGCGGAGGTGCTGCGGGAGCGGCCGGCGCCGCGGGACGAGTGCGCACTGGAAATCCTCAAGGGCGCAGCGCTGCGCCGGAGGGAGCTCTACTACCAATACAGCTCCACGCGGCTGCCGCTGCTGCTGCGGGACTGCGCCTCCGAGCTGCTCGATTACCTGGTGCGGAGCCGCTACCGCCTGCCCGCGCCCCCCGGCGCCCCCCGCCCGCCGCACTGAGCCGCGGTCACCGGGAGGGTCCCTGGGCAGCCCCGGTCCTGCCTGCATCGCCACCGGGAGGGTCCCTGGGTAGCCCCGGTCCTGCCTGCATCGCCACCGGGAGGGTCCCCGGGCAGCCCCAGTCCTGCCCGGCATCGCCGCCGCCCGGTCTGTGATGCGCTGGCGGCACCCGCAGGGACAGAGCGGGGCCCGCAGCGGCGGCTCCGTGCCCTGCTCGCCCTGCCCGGCCGCGCAGCACTAGTTATTAAGCTAATTGTTAAATAAAGTGTACTAACCAGACAGCTCTGCGTGTGCTGGGGGGTTTATTGCCTTTCTCAGCTGTTCATGGGCACAGCTCCACTGGACTCTTCCAGGGATCCAGGGGCAGCTGGAGCTGCTCTGGGCACTCTGTGCCAGGGCCTCCCACACTCCCAGGGAACAATTCCTTCCTAATTTCTCCTTACTCCAAGATCACCTACACAAACCAGCACACACACCGTGAGTCCGGCCCTTTAAACTTTCAGAAAATCAGTCTCAAATCCATTTGCCATCTGCCCAGCAGACACTGAGCAGTATCACAACACTGGGAAAGCTGCAGATCTTTCTTATTCATCCACTTGGTTCTTTTACTGCCTTTTGCAACCCATGGATTCCTCAACAGTGATACTTTTTAATGGTAAGAGCCACCCAACAAACTGCCAGTATTATGCCCATGGTGATACTCCAGAGGATAAACCAGAACCATCAGTAATGGCTGGAAACTGGAACCTTTGCCAGCCCTGTTCTCTCCAGATGTTGCTATGAACCTGTACACCAGAGAGTGCTGATCAGTAAAACCTTGTGGCAGCCAGCGAGGAAGGGAAGGGTCTGTCCTGGTTAAGATGTGGAGCGAGGAGAGAGGGATGTCCCCTCATCCTAGGGACGTCTGCTCTGGGGGGATGCTGCTGTCACAGCCACCAAAGCAGGCAGCCACCATTCAGTGCCTTCCCTTCAGCACTCTCACAAAGCACACCTGACACTCCTGGCAGGCCAAGGGTGCAAAGGGACAGCCTAAAGTCCAAAGCCACACGCTTCATTAGGTTAATGTTTGCTAAATCACCAGCAGGGCAAAGAAAAGGTCCAACAGCTACCAGCAAACTTGTGTGAGATAAGAACCAGCTCAAAACTTCCCAGCCCCATTTGCAACCTTCAGCCACCTTCACCTCCCTGTGGGGCTCATCTGTTCCTGCCTGTACCTCTGCAAAGGGATGGGATTGCTCCTGAAGATTTTCATCCCTTTGTTGGGAGCAGCACTGGCCTTTTATTTTTATTCAGCACCTGAGAACTTCAATGAAGGTAAGTCCTGAGAGAAACAGGCTCTACAAGCACAGCAAGGCTGGAGTCAGAGGGGCAGCATGTGCTGTGCACAGGAACCTGCAGCTGCCTGCCAGAGTCAGAGTGGGAGGGCTGAGGGCTGGGAGGGCACACAGCACCTGGGCAAGGGGTTAGAGCACAGGGAAAACTCATGGAATTACACTGGCTCTGCTGGGAAGCAGTGGCTGACCTCTGTAAATGACTAATTTGGGACACAACCAGTTTCCTCACTTTAAACATTTAATCCTATCAGTCAACTCTCACCGCTCCCTGGCCAGGCCAGGTGCGGAGCTCCAGCCTCACACGTGCTCCCCACCCAGCTGGGATTAGGGATCAGACTCCAGCGGGGTCTGCCAAGGCTGGCAGGGACAGGGAGGAGCTGCAGAGCCCCCGTGCAGAGGGACAGCGAGGGCTGTGCCAGCTCTGAGCTCTGCGCCCTCCTCTGCAGAGATGCTCCGGGGGAAGCGGGTGATCGTGACGGGAGCCAGCAGCGGCATCGGGGAGCAGATGGCTTATCACCTGGCACAGATGGAGGCCCACCTGCTGCTCACGGCACGGACAGAGGCCAAGCTGCAGAAAGTAAATGGCGAGCAGGGCATGCTGGGCTGGATGTGGATATTCACCCCAGCCCGGCCCCACGGGCACGCCTCGTACCCTACAGAGCCACCCCAAGGCTTCCCCAGCACGACCCCTGTGTGGCCCAGGACAGGAACAGCCTGGGATGGGGGTTACATGCAGGGGAGTCCATCCAACCCCATTCTGTCCCCCCAGGTTGTGGAGCGATGCCTGGAGCTCGGAGCTGCCTCTGCCCACTACATCAGCGGCTCCATGGACAGCCCCACCCTGCCCGAGGAGCTGCTCAGGGAGGCTGAGAACACCTGGGGTAGGTGCTGCCCCTGCTCAGCCCACAACACAACCTCCAGGAGGGGCCTGCTTTGGAGAGGATGGTCGCTAGAGGCGAACCTGCTCTGCCCCCAGGTGGCCTGGACATGCTCATCCTGAACCACATCGGCCAGAGCGGCTTCACCTACTTCAACGGGGACGTGGAGCACGTCCGAAAGCTCATGGAGATCAACTTCGTGAGCTACGTGGCCTTGGCCACGGCTGCCCTGCCCCTGCTGAAGGAGAGCGAGGGCAGCATCGTTGTGGTTTCATCCATAGCAGGTGAGCTGCCAGGGGCCCTGCCCACAGCCCTTCCTCTGCCTGCCAGCGATCCCTGCTGAGACTCTTTGTCAAAAGGCAGAGTAAGGACCACAAGCAGAGAGCTGAGACTCAGGGTCAGCACATGATTTAGATTTCTGGCGCACAATTTCCTCTGGGAAATTCCTATTTTTTCCTGTCGGTCTCTTGGCACCCTCTGATCACCTTCACACACTGCGGTGCAGCTGGTTTCACAGGCACTGCCACGTATTGAGCACACATCTGCAATACCTGGGCATCCCTGCAGGGACACAAGGGCAGCACCAGCTGCACTGGAGGGCACTTTGTGCCACACGTTACATTACAAACATTCCTGAGTGCGTTTATTTCTCTCAAGCATTCATCACAGCTTATTCCAACACCCTAAATCCCAACACTGCAGCTACTGGCAGGGCAAGAGGAATGGAGAGCTGTGCAGCCTGGTGCCTGCCCAGCACGGTGTCTCTGCTCCAGGTAGAATTGCTGGCCCTTTTACTGCTCCCTATTCTGCAACCAAGTTCGCCTTAGATGGATTCTTCAGCTCCTTGAGGCAGGAACTCATCATAGACAAGGTCAACGTTTCCATCACACTCTGCATCCTGGGCTACATCAACACAGGTAAGCTCAGCCCACTCCAGGCACAGCCAGCCTGAGCCCACCCCCCACTCCCTGGTCCTGGCCTGCTCTGCCACTGCTGCTGGAGCCTTCTCCTGCAGTGTCTGTGCAGCTGTGGAAACAGAACCCCCACTCTTAAAAACGTGTGGCCTGAGGGCTTTGACTCTGACAGCCTCTCAGTGAGCTCAGGGGAGGTCCTGAGACCACTCGAGAGGTGGAAAGGAAAGGGAAGGACATCTCACAACTGTTATTTTCGCCAGCGAGGAAGTTACTAAACAAAACTGATCCTCAGAGTTTGTCAGCTTGAGGATGCCTCAGACACCCTGAGTGCGCTCAGTGCCTGTGGCCGTGCCCCCACCTGACACGTCCCCGTCCCCTTCCAGAGAGCGCCGTGCGCGCCGTGTCGCACGTGATCCCGGACACGCCGGCCCCGAAGGAGGAGTGTGCCCTGGAGATCATCCGGGCCGGAGCCCTGCGCCGGCGGGAGCTGCACTACCCGGCCTGGGCCATCAGCAGCGCGCTCCTGGCCCGCAGCCTCGCCCCAGAGCTCCTCGACTCCGCCGTGCGCAGCAGCTACCGCCTGGAGAACGTCAGGAGAACATAGCCCTTCCCTGCAGCTGTGCTGGGACACCTGAGGCCAAGCAGCATGGAGCTGGGTGCTAACCCAGCTGTTTGGGTGCCCATTTCTGTGGACAGGATTTTCTGAGAGAGTTTTCAGCCTAGCAGCGGCTGATCTGTTCCCAAGGGGAAGGTCTTTTGGAAACGTCTCTTTCAAGGACTGTTTTTTGTAAATAGGTTTTGGTTCTCAAAACAAAGTCACACACAGATGTTCTGAATGTGTTCTTCTCTTGTTCCACCAATGGAACCAGAAAAGTGGTTCCTTTGGCCAGTCATGCTGACCTGTATCAGAACACCTTATAAAAGGGGTTGCAAACCCTGAAATAAAGGCTTTTCTGCCTCATTGGGGTAAAACCTTGCTGTTGTGATTTGAATCCACTTTTCTATTTCGTGTCCACTAACGACATCTTTCCACACCACTGGGGAGTCCCTGTTCTGACGCCCTGGCAGCCTGGGGCAGGACACTCCAGGAGTCTGTAACGCAGCACTGAAATGTCCTTTTTAGTAATGGACCCTTGCAAAGGGCTTTTTCCAACCAGGAGGCACTTCAGAGAAGTCTTGCAGCAGCATCTGCTGCCCGTATCCTGCTCAACAGCAGGACTTCTGCTCAACCTGCAGAAACTGTTCTCTGGAAAGCCACCGAGGCAGCTGAGCTGAACCCTGGCCCAGAACCAGGGTTTGGGCCAAGTAGCACAAACCACCCAAAGATGAGAGAACCTCTGAATGTGGAGATTTTCTGTCGCATATCCCTTCCATACTGGTCTTTGTGAAAATAAACCCAGTGTTACTTTGAGATCTCTGCTTTTCTGGGTGTTCCTTCTCCCTGTGCACAAGCAGGGAGTCCTTATCAGCACCCAGCTGGCTAAACCAACCTCCCGATTTGCATTAACGAAGCTTTCACTTCTCTAAAGACCTTAATGAATTTCTGCCATTCCTGGCCTCTCCTCAGCTGCCAAAACACACTTTTTTTCCTCCCTCCAAGCTGCAAGAAACCTTAAAATAATAGCATTACTGTACTTCCCTAAGTCTGAATTTCTCTGCCCCAAAGCCGCTTGGGGAAACTCCTTCCCCAAGCACCACAAGCAGTTCCAAGAGCCAGCGCTCAGCCTGTGGCACAGCCCAGCGAGGGGAGATGCCCCAAGGATAACTGGTGGCTTGCTCAGAGCCAGGCTGGACACTCGGGGCTCCCGAGATAAGCTCGATCCCGCTGTGAGCCGGGCTGCGAGCACAGACAGGAACCGGGGCTCAGCCGCAGCTGCACCGTTTCCTGTTCCACAGAGAGGAAAAGAGCACAAGATGAGGTGGTTGGCATGAAGAGGGCAGCTGGGGCGTGTCCCTGCCCGATAACGCCTGGCTTGGCACGGCACTTGAGGGGCAGGACAGGACCCTGGCACGAGGTAAGTGCTGGCGGGACTGGAGGGGAGCAGAGGCTAAAAAGCAGCACCAGGCACCTTTTTCCTCTTTTTTCACCCCACTTTCAGCCTACATAACTTGCAGCGGGAAACTGTAATGTGAACCAGCAAGAAGCAGAGTTTTTTTCCTGGTTTCCCTTGAAGCAAGAAGTGTAACAGCTTGGAAAGCAAAGATAGAGAACATGTTTAATTAGAGAGGGTAATTTGGGGTAACAGAAGGAGGAAATAGAGAATTAGCTTGTCAAGAAAGCCTCAAGGGATTGCTCAGCCTGGGGTGAGTAATGAACTGTGTTTCTTTAAGCTTTATCCTGCTTTTCAACGCATTTTTAGTGAACTGAAGCTTTTACAGCCCTGGGAAAGTCTGGGCAAGCCAGAGGCAGCACAGGTGGGAGAGGGCTGAGCTTTTCCTGATGGGAAGAGATGGATGAGTGGAGACTGAGCAGGACACAGAACTGGGCCTTTTCTAAAATGGAGCAAACTGAATTGAAAAACGCTCTGCATTTGGACTGGTGTGCTGGCTGGGGCTTGTGAGCACCTTCCCCACCCAGGGCGAGATATGGGCACCCCAAAAATGCTGCTCGCCTTCAAAGCAGGCCCCTACAGTAAAAGATAGCACCAGGAATGAGCTTTGAGCACTCCACAGCTACCACAAGGTCAGTAAAAAGAATTACAGAGCCGATTTTAATACAAACTAAAAAGCCTGGCAGTATTCTACGTGTAAACAGCACTCCCCAAGTGTGGCACTCCCAAACCGTGGTTACACGCCCGATACCCCACAACCATCAAACGCTAGAAACTGTTGATTTTTTTGCTCAGCGCCCGTGCTTTGCCCTGGTTTCACAGGGTAGAGGCCCCGAGGGGACGAGGCCAGCATGCCCAGGAGGGCACGGCCGCAGCGGCGGCGCCCGGGCGAGAGCTGCGAGGAGAGGAGCGAGCGGCGGCAGGAGGCGCGGGAGCGGCTGCGCTGCAGGGACAATGTCACCACCTGCCGCCACCTGGCCCGGCCGGCCCCGCCGCCAGCGCTCAGCCCCCGCCAAAGGGAGTTCCTCAGGAGGAGGAACCTGGCGGGAGAGGCCCGGGAGATCCTGCCGGGACAGGAGCCCAAGGCACCAACCCCTCCGGAGCCTTCCTCACGGGTGGAGCCCAGACCAAGCATCTTGCTGCAGGTAACACGTGCCCTGCAGCACAGAGCTCAGCCTGCTGCAGCCAGCACTAGAGCATCAGCATCCAAGTCAAAGCACAGCCAAAATGCAGATTGTACAGACAAAAATGTGCATTTCCCTATGAAGCACGGTGTCAGGCGTGGGGACACAGACACCTCCCTGCTCCTCTCCCCTGTTTGCCAAGACCTGAACCACAGGGAGATTTTCCTGCCATTTCTCCAAGTACAACTCCACCTTTTTGCTGCCAGGCTGCAGTTTTGCACTTACACAAATTATTTTTACCCTTGGTAAATGAGCTCCATCCCCCTGGCTCCCCTCCATCACCTGCGCTGTGAGCAGGAAGGGCGGAGGAGGCAGGAGAATCCCTGGCATCGTTACCCACCCTGTGCAACACAAGACCCCAGAGAGCCTTCAGGAACACCTCTGGAAGGGTGCAAAACACCCCAGGCAGAACCAAACTCATTGTAAATGCTCCTTGTAAATGTATTTCTGTGTCAAATTCCCTGGCGCACCCTGGGGGCTCACAGAGCTGTGTGAGCAGAGACAGCTGAGCACAAGGTGATTTATACAGACTGCAGCTCCTGTACAGCAGAGCAATCACCCACTCCTGCTGCCACTTGGCTCAGCAGCTTCGGCCCCAGCAACCTGGAACAAGCAGGGCCCTTCCCCTGCTGAGCTGGGCAGAGCTAACGAGGCCCCGGGGCAGCAGAGACGACACCAGGGCCCAGCTCCCTTGTCCCGTTCTGGAGGTGTCATTCCCCCATCCCAACAGCCAGCAGGCTTTTCCCCACTTTGCCACAAAGCTCTGGAGCTGCTGCAGCCAAAGCAGCAGATCCCTGTGGATCTGCCACAGCTCCTTGGCATCTCCTTGCTGCCCCTCACTCAGTCCCTCCCTGCAGGTACAGCCCCTGCCCTCAGCCTGTTTTGGGGAGACGCTGGCTCCAGCTGCCCTCTCATTCCAGAGCCCGAGGAGCTGCTCCACATTACCCCCTGCTCAGTCCCTGCTGAGCCTCAGCATCCCCCAGGGACGAGGGGACTCTCTCAACACCCAAGGTACGTGAGGGACGCTCAGATTTTCCTAGCACAATATTCCCCTCCCACCTTCACATCTCCATGGAGCTGTTTGGGATCAGCGGGCAGCTCCCCACTCCTGTGCTGTTTCACCACCTCAGTCTGAGATTTCACTGCAGACTGTAGGATTTAGGAATATTTTTCCTGGGGAAGGATAAACTAGCCCACAGCTTGATCATCAGTGCTGCTGAGCAGCTACTCTGCCCCAGGGCTGCCCTGTTGCTGTCCCAAGATCAGCCGGGGGAGTGACTTCACTACAGGATAATTTCCATCAGAGCAGGGCCCTTTGAGCTGTCACTGGACACTTCAGTCTGGGACCAGAAATGGACACCCTCATGGAAAAACATCCATAGCCCCTCAGGGGGATCATTCACACCCTCTCCCTTTGCTTCCACAGGAACCCAGACCCTCCCAAGCTCAGGAGTAAAAGACTCCAGCCAGCAGACAGAGTAAGCAGCTCCTGCCCCCTCCCTGGAATTCCCACAGGGCAGCAGCTCCCCAAGCCCCAAAGGGCTCCTGCTCCCAAAGGCACAAGGTTTGCTGCACAGACACTCACAGCTCTGCTTGGGAGGGGGTGTCCAGGCTGAAGACCCTCCCTGACACCTCAGTAACACACTTTGTTTTTCATTTCAGCTGGGGAATAGCGGTTTTGAATAAGGTAAGGAAAGCACAGGTAATGACCAGGCTGGAAAATCAAAGGTTAAACTGCTGTGGAAGTATCTCCACCTCCCTAGAAAAACTAACCCAATGGACCCCAGCAGGCTCTCCTTCTCCACCCAATATAGGCTGTTAATTCACTTTCATTTAAAAGTATTTAGATTTTTGTAACAAGTTAACAACATGTTTATTAACAAAAACAACCCTATTTTTAAACATCTTCCCTTTCCCTTCCAGGAAATGTTACAGCTCTCCAACTACCTGAAGGTAGGTACCAACCACTGCTCAGCATCCACTGGGACAGCTGGTTTTCAGCAAGAATAATACTTTTTAAATTAGCATTAATATTGCTAAATGAAGAGGTGTTAAAAGCTCCATTTTAACATGGCCAAGAAAGCCAACAGAGCTGGAGCCCCTGAGCCCTGGGGGCTCTGGGCTGTCCCCAGCTCTGGGCCCCACTGACCCCGTGCCCCTTGCCCACAGGAGGCCCTGCACCGCGAGCTGCTGCTCAAGCAGAAGATGGTGATTTTACAGCAGCTTTTGTCCACTCTGCTCCAGGCATCAGAAAAATCCTGGCAGGTACCAGAGAGTCCCCATCCCCTCCCCTGGTCCCCCTGCCTCGCTGTCACTGCTTGTCAGGTTATTCCCCGCATGCAGGGCGGCCTAACCAGGCCAGCCCCCTGAGTTCTTCTTTTTTGGTTTATGGATGAAGCAGAATAATTTCTTTCAGGTCTCCAGGGATTGTTTATTGTATCTTACCATAAGTTCTGAGCCATGGATGGTGCAGGCTCTGCTCTCTCACAAACACGAGGCCATTCTGCCCTCAAGGAGACAAAATGTCCCCTTAGATACAAACCAAACAATCCAATTATTTGACACTACGTGTTCTAAATGTCTATTGTTATTGCTTTGCTACCAATAACTGGTTATCAATCTGTTCATGTAACCTGGCACTGCGGCAAACTCTACCCAATAACTTTGTGCTCTTAACACTACAGAAAATGGAGTGAGGGAGAAGGAGGGAAACTGAGGCAGTGCCCACAATTCTCCATCTTGAACCCTCACTTACACCCAGAGTCTATAAAACCTAAAGAATACGTTTTCACTAAGCAATAACCACCAACTCCACTGCTCTCTAATTCACACTTGGGTTGTTTCCAGCCCCTCAGAAAGCTCTGGGAGCTTTCTCCATGAACAGAGGTTGAAAGGAGTTTTCCTGAGGGTCAGGAGTGCTCAGGACAGGCACAGAAATATTCCCTCCATCCTGGGTTCCCACAACTGCTCTGCTTAGGGAAGGTGGGACAAACTCAGGAGAAAAGGCAGAACTTGGCCTGAATATTTCCCATTTATGCTCCAAGGGATTCTTTCAAAATGCACTTTGCTTTCATATCAACAGCAAGTCTAAAAATCTGTATTCTTCCTCAAGGTTTGGGTTTTTTTTTTATAGCTTGTTTTCCCACTGTTCCTTAAATAAAAGCAAACAGCAGTGAGTGGGGAAGAAATATCAGGGTTCTCCTCCCTGTTCCTTTCAGGGATGTATTCTGAGCCCCAAACATAGCCCAGAGCCCCAACAGCAAGGCTCTTGGTGCTGAATTGTGGCCTGGCATCAAACTGTCTGCCCACAGCTCAAAAAAATTCCCCTGGGCACCCTGAAACAGGGCCCTCTTTTCCTTCTATGAGGGCGCAAAAATTAAGATGATATGTTTTATGTAATATATGAGGCTTTCTTATAGGATCATTAAATCAAATAATTCGTGCCATGGTGACATTAAAAAAAAAAGTGGTTTGAAAGTTCTGTTGGGGCAGAGAAGCCAGTGATTGGGTGAGGGGGTACAAAAACATGAGTTAGACATCCTGTGCTCAGAAACTTCCGCCTTTGCTCGCTCCTTCAATATAACATGAGCAGGAAAAACTCAGCCACACTCGCAGGAAGTGGCCGCGAAACCTCAGTTTACAAAGAGGTGGGTGCTCCTTGCTGCTCGCTGCCCCTGCTGCAGGAGAGACTTTGCTGCTGTCTCTTGCACAGTGCTGTTCATCAGCCTAAAGCCCAGCTTGTCATCAGCCTAAAACCCAGCTTTTCATCAGCCTAAAACCCAGCTGTTCATCAGCCTAAAACTCCCCTCGATGCTGGAGCCAAGAGGCAGATGCTGCTTGGAAGGGATTGCACAAGGCAGGTGGGGCTGGGGGTGCTGGGATGGATGGATGGAGCCTTCCCCATAACGCTGTGCCATGGAAAGGGAGGGCTGGCTGCCCCTTTCCAGCCTCTGGTGAGATTCCAAATGTTTGTTGTAGCAGCTTTTTAACCTTTCTAACAGTTTGGGTTTCAAAGATGAGCTGTTGAGCACCCATGGATGATGTGGCAGTGACTCTTGGAATGGCCACAGAATAATTTCTGAGGTGTTGTTCATGTGTGGTGTGGGTTGATGGGGCAAGTGAAAGCTCTGCAGGAGGATGGGGGTGTCAGACTGCAGGGACAAAGCATTTGGTTCCTTCCCCCTCCCACAATCTTCACTTCGAGGTCAGAGTGCCCTTCCTAGCCCAGGTCTGTGCCTTAAATCCCTCACCAGCTGTAAACTTGCTTAGCAGATTTAGAAATGCTGCCAGATGATGATCAGTGAGTCTCTGTTATGATTAAGGCCTCCTTCCTACCCAAACCCTTCCCTGATTTCTGCTCCAAAACACAGGAAGGGCCTGATTGCCTCGGACATGGCACAGCCACATCAGCTGGAACCTGTGCAGACAACAGAGGAGAACTGAGGGAAACCACACAGATTATTGTGCACCTAAAATTGCTTTTTCAAAATCCCACCTACTTACTAAGAACCGTTAGTTCTTTGCACCAACAACTGAACTGGGAAGATTTCGTCTTTGGGGCTGTAAATGTGCTTCTGTGCAAATTTAAACAGTGCTGAGACACCAGGGAGCCTGGTTTTGCTTGGGTCTGTCAGCTATTCCTGTAACGTTGAGGAGTTTCTTGTCAGAGTCGTGACTTCAAGCAGCAGTGGGCAGAGAGGATATTGGTGCTCTCAGTACTGGTGGTGGGAAAAACAGCCTACATGAACTCTGCTAGAAATGTTATCTGAATTTGCATGCAGTCTGCTTCCACAAAGCCTGAGCAGCCTGACTAACACCGAGAGAAGGTGATGGTAAGGAGGAAAATGAATCATCACCAGTGCCCTCGATCCCCCTGCCCAGCTGCAGATGTTGCAACACAGACACAACTTATTTTCTGAGGAAAACAACCAGACAAGACCGTTCCAGCAGCTGGAGCTCCATGCAGGGAGGGAGCACAAGCAGAGAACAGGGGTATCCGTGGGGACAGGCAGCAGCTGCATTTCTGCCAAAGCCAGCCAGAACAACCCAAAATCCCCTCACTCCTAACTTGTCATGTCACTGCCAGCACCTGCACACAGTAACCAGAGAAACTGCCTCAGGACAGGTTTTCAATCCATAAAAGTTTTACTTCCCCCATTTATTCTGAGGCTGGGAAGGTTTACTTGAGCTCTCAGCACTGAAGTGACTTTGATCTGATTACAGATGAAAGGAGAAAATCAACATATAACCCAGCAAAACATTGGGGGCACATTGTGCAGTTCATGATTTCACATTTCACTTCAATTGCTTTTTCCCCAGGGTCAGCTGAACGAAGACAAACTGAGGTGTAAACTACGGGTGCTAGAAAATCAACTGCAGGCCTGCACCCAGGTAATGTCTGATTCACTGACAAACCCAGGTGAGGAAAGGCAGGAAAACAAAACCCAAGCCCTGTAAGTGAGTCAGGCCTCAGTTTCTGTATCAATCTGATTAGATACCTATCCAACAAGGACTGTAACTCTTTGCTGAAGCAATGCTTCACAGCACATTAGCAGCAGCATTTACACTCTCTGGGTTTGCTAATACTCGGGTTTAAGCACTTGAACCTGTTCCTTTCTTTCAAGAGTTACTCAAAGGAGTGTGTGAAGAAGATCCTGATAGAGATGGAGGACCAGAAGCAGACCTATGAGCAGAAGGCAAAAGAAGCTCTTCAGAAGATGCTGGAGGACAAACTCCAAACAGAGCAGCAGCTGCAAAACTCTCAGGTGAGCAGCATGCCCTACACCTGGCTTGGCTTTAATTTAGTCCAACTGTGACAAAGAAAACCTACATGTCAGGGAAAGGTGATGACAAGCTTGCCATTAGCAGCAAAGATAAAAAATATGAAGTTTTAGCTACCCAGCAAAGCCCAGTATATTGTTTAATACACTCTGTGCTCACTGCATGAGCTGCACATCAAATACAGACAGCTCACAGCTGGGGAAATGTACTTGGGTTTGTCAGCTTGAATTGCAATTCCTTCTCCCCACCATCCCTCGGGGCCAGCCCCTGCTCTGCACACACAAACACACACCAGGGCATGAGGTCTCCAGAGCTGCTTTTTCTGGAGTTGTTCATTTATACGAAAACAGGTTTTCCCAAAGAGGCAGCAAATTGCTTTGACCCACAGGATGACTGGTATTTGCAGAAAAACAAGTGAGTTTTATCCCAAGTACCACCAGGCTTCTCCAGCCTGCTGGCAGCACAGGAACGTGTTCCAGAGAGTTGCAGCTGCCCATGTTGGCTCTGTCCATCAGATGGCATCAGCCCCACGCGGGTTTTTGCGTCCTGCTGCTGGGGGAGCCAGCGCTGCCCAGCCAGTGTCAGCCAGGGCAGGCTGGCACCGTCCCCCGGGGCCCCGGCTCACGGCCACCCCTGGGTCCCCGCTCTCCTCTCCAGAGAAGCCTGGCAGAGACACGAGAGGACCTTGCCCTCTGGAAAGAGCACGACGCCACACTCAAAGCGGAGCTGACCGATGTGACCACAGCACACACCGAGCTCAAAAACAGCTTCCAGGCTTTACAGAGCGAGCTCCAGGTACGCCAGTTCCCTGCAGGAGCTTTCCCTGCTTTCTCTGGAATGGGGGATTTTGCTGATGCCGGGTTACCCAGAGCAGCCGTGGCTGCCCCTGGATCCTTGGGAGTGTCCAAGGCCAGGCTGGACACCGGGGTTTGAAGCAGCCTGGGCCAGCGGCAGGGTCTGGGGCAGGACGAGCTGAGCTCTGGTGCCGTCCCCAGCCGAAGCAGGCTGTGACTGTCTGTCCCTCGGGCAGCAAGCGGACGCGCGGAGCGAGCGGCTGAGCCGGGAGCTGCGGGAGCTGCGGGAGGAGCGCTCGGAGCTGCTGCACACAGCGAGCGCCCTGCGCAGCGACAACGACCGCCAGGCCGCCCTCATCCGCCACTTCCAAGGTACCCGGGCACCGTGCGGGCTGTGCTCTCCAAAAGCACGGAAGGGACAAGGAAAACGCTGCTAAAGCCGCGGTGCTTAGAGCCGCATGCACGCAAGGCTCGCTTCCAACGTGCTGCGCACCTGGGCTTGCCACAGAGGCTTCTGATTGCCAAAGTTCTCCAAAAGTAGTTTCTGACTAGGTTAAAGAGTTCAGAGGAGTGACTTTGCTAGAGGAAAGGATGTAATGGGAGATCTGAAAAGAAACAAAAACCTAGGATGTGTCCTCAGCTTGAATCAGGACGTGTCACCCTTGCCAGACCATCAAACACAGCAGAGTAGCCCCGGGTGCTGTGTGATGATGCTGGTACAGAGGAGCTGATAATGTCCTAAAGCCCCAGTTCAGACAGAGGCAAGGAAACTCACGCATGGCTATTTTAAAACATAATTAAGGAAGAGAAAGTGAGTTGCAGTTCTAAACTCATAACAGGTCTTGCATGAACAGCTTTTAAATAAATGACTTGAAGACAAGGCACAAGAGAAAAGGCTGCCAGAAAAGAATGAGCAACAAACAGCTAAAAATCACATCCCTTCAGAGAAGAAAGTCCAGGGCATCCAACAACGTCTGCTCCACTCTACACATGTGGAGAATAGAAAAGTACCAGCCTTGCATAAAGCTACACAGAGATTTACACCACCCTTGATTTCCTTCTATCCTTATTTCAGATAAATTGCAAAAAGAACAAGAGCAGAAAGTAACGCTGGAGGCAACAATCAGCCACTTGCAGAGTAAGGAACACAGAAATGCACAAAGCTAGAGATCTCCTTTAGTGCTTTATAATAATGTTGCTTTTTGTGCTCACAGACTTGATCCACAACCAGAACAACCAACGGAAGAGCCAGGAGGTGACGGTGCAAAGGAAAGGTCAGCAAACTTTGTAACCCCCATGTAGCACTCCCTGGACACAGGAACACTAGCCCTGGCTCTAGGAAAAGTCTACAGTGGTTTAAAATAAAGGGTTATTTTAGAGCTACACAGAATGGGTCGTTTTGCTAGCTAATATTAGAACATAAATGTATTTATGATGGCAAACACTTTAAAAAATAAATGGATTTCACTGTAAATTTGACTTCAGTGGCTACGCCATATTTTTTCCAAACAAAACACATTCCAGTTTATAATTGCAATTACAGCTGTACTTGACAAAGAGAAAGTAATAAAAAAGGCATTTTAATTCTCCATCCCATCCATTTCTGGCAATTGCTTAGAAATATTGCTCTTAAGATGATGAACTTGTAGCTACAGCAGAGACAGGCCTGTGATAACAAACTCAGCTCCTGTGTCTTCTGCTTTGTGCATAACACACAAATATTATCCTGCTGAGTAAACAAGAGCTAAAGCCAACCCAGAGCCTGGAGCTGTTTCTCATCAGAAGCCTGACTGTTTTCTAGGCCAGGTTTTCACCACACAGATCCCACCTCTCACTCCTGCCAAGGAAAAACAAAACGCTCTGTTAGAGCACCCCGAGGAGGAGGAGGAGGGAACAGAAAGTCTCAAGGATGAGATGCAGAAAAAGGCATCCCAGCTCTCAGCAAAGGAGATCGAGGTGAGGAAGTCACTCAGTTGTTGCTGGTGCAAGAGCTGCAGCCGAAACACCACACACCACAGCTCCTGGGGAAACCCAGGCTTGGTGTCCCCTGTAAGGATTATCTGCCCTGAATTTCTATCCCGATACCACTCTTGCTTAAATCCCCAATGAAGCACCTACACACAAGGACAGGGCTGCAGCAGCCTTGGCTGCAGGAGCAGAGCTCTCCCTTACAAAACCCACTCCTGCTCTCAGACAGGAGAGCCTCGGCAGCCTCACAGGGAAAAGCCAAAGCCGCGATTTAAGAGCCAAGCCCCTGAGCATAAAGGAAGGAGAGGAGGAAAAGAAAATGCTTGCAATAATAACAACAATAAAAATAACAGGAAAGGTCTGCTAACAGAAGCAATGCCCATACAACTGGGCTGCAAAACAAATCCCCAAACAACCAAAGCTTTACAGCCTTTTACAGAGACTGCCATCAAACCAGCCTTCTGCCAACCAACAGCCCCTCAATTCTTATAGCAGTGTTCAGCCAGCAAGGATTTATTTTAAAGTACTTTTAAAAAACAATTTATAACTTACTGTAGCAGAGCTGAGAGCCATACAGAAGAGCTTGTCACACTAACCCACAGTGCTAAGGGCAGCACCACCATCAGATATCACCCAGGAGCACCCAGGATGGGTTTATAAGTCACAATTACAGCAAAAGGGAACAGCTGGGGAGACAAGACACCCCACTGCCCCCACTTTGGCTCCTGAAGCCCCTGGGCACAGGCAGCTCCTTCCAGAGCTGCTGCCAATGCTCTGCTCCTCAGAATGCCAGGGAGAACTCCCTCCATCTGGGTGGTCAGGAAAAGGGGCCATACCTGAGTTATGGGGCTGTGCAGCACAACCAAGGCACCTGTCTCATGTGTCCCACCTCTCAGAGGGCTAAAAGGACTGTCAGGAATTGATTGGTGAAATGCAGAAGGAATTTCAGATTGAGGGACAAACCCTGTCAGGAGTCTGCATTCCGCATCTTCCTGACCTGCTCACTCCTGTCACATGTTGTGACCTGCTCACAAAAATCACTACTGCTCCTTTCCCTCCGTGCTGTGGCTGGCAGCAAAGCCAGGCAGGTGTGGGGTGGTGGCGGGCCGGGCAGGAACTGCTGAGAGCTGCAGAACGCTGAGCTGTGCCCTGTCCCTGCAGGTACCCCAGGACGCGCGGGCAGCAGAGCCGAGCCGTGCCCGGCTGCGGGTGAAGCGCTGCAGCAGCCCGGCCCCTCTGGGTGCCTCCAGCGCCCAGGGGACCCCTCCAGCCGCGAGCCCCGTGCGGTGCCCGCAGCGCTCGGAGCTGCGCTCGGAGCTGGAGGCGCTGAGCGAGGAGTACCAGTCCTGCCTGAGCCGGCTGCACCAGTGCCGGGACCAGCTCAGCCAGGCACAGGTGGGAGCTCCCGACCCAGCGCTGGCATGGCTGGGACAGACCCCCCTCCTTGGTGCCGTGCACAGGGATGAATGACACGTTTGCTAGCGCTCGGGTGAGAAGTGCCATCCCCCAGCACGCTCCTAGTAACACAAGCTTCTCCTGGCAGAGCCAGCGCTGCTCCTGGATCCCTCTCCTGGTGGCAGTGGCGGCAGTGGTCGTGGCCACCTTCCTGGCGAGCTGCAGGCAGTGAAGGAGCTCCTTGGCGACTGACTTCACTGCGGGAACTGACCTCTGCTTCACCAAAAGCAACCTGACCTCACCGCACTTGCTGCTGCTGTGTACGTGCACAGCGGGTTCGTATCCCGAGCTGGGCTCACTCAGACAACTCCCGATGCACATGAGGACATCACCCTGATGCCTTGGGCTTTTAGGTTTTTCTATTCTGCATTTCTGGTACATGGTACCAGAAATATTCTGGTACGTGGCTTTTGTTCAGGGTTCATGAACCCTGAACCCTGAGATCCTTTCACAGGGTGATGAAGACACAACAATCCTGCTCCAATTGGGACTCAAGGACATTTTCTTCCAAGCTTCAGGCTCAAAGTATAAACAACGTGGAGGGAAGAGGGCGGGCAAGTGGGACTCCTGTGTGTAAATGGATCCAAACACATGAAAAGAGTGGGATTTTGGGACAGGCCTCCTCCCTTTTGCCTCCATTTTTGGAGCCATCCAGACACAGCCTGATTTGTAACACTGGTGCTGTCCAGGTGTGGCCTCTCAATAAATCTCCTTTATTCCCCTAACTCCGTCTAGCCTCTGTTCCAGCTCTTCCAAGCATCAACCCCTTCCCTCAGCTGTTTTAACTGCTCTGTTCCTGCTGAAGGCTGCACTGCCCAGTCCCTGAGGCACTGAGGGACAAAGCCCCTCTGGCTGCTGCTGCCGTGGCTCGCACAGGGCAGGGGACAGGGCATCCTGTGCCCTGGCATCCAGCCTGCCTGGGTTCTATGCTCCACAAGTTCTCCTCCTGTATTTATTGCCTCCCTAAATGGGAGGTACTCATCCTGGGCCATCTCTGCTCTTGCCTGACAAAGAAACCTGGCTCAGGGGGGCTCTTTAGTACAGTCCCCTCATGTGTCCTAAGCAATTCTCCCACCTCACACCCACCAGGTCCTGTTCCATCCCACTCCTCCAGCCTCTCTTGTGACCAAACATCCCCACAGCCACACCTGCTTCCCTGTCACTGCCAGCACCACCAGAATCCATCAGAGACAGGGGTTTAAAGTCCCTTTTGCAGCTGCACCGTGCAGGTTTTTCAGCAGCACTTGCCCCATATTCATGTGCAGACACAACATAGGCCATGACACCACCTCACACGGGAAGTAAATATACCTGAAATACACTCATAATACACACATGGAGTCTACAATAAACTTCACTAATTCAAAGCACTGTGGTGGTTCAAATCATTTATTAATCTTCAGCTGTCCACTGCAAATAAATACACACCGATTTTGCATGGTTTGATGTGCAGGCAGGCAGGACTGAGGCAGCAGAGCTTCTGGGAGCACCCATGTCCACACCCTTTTTTTCTGAAGCACATGTATTTGGTTTTGCCACCGGCCTGCAGTGACAGTCACAATTCAGCCTTCGGTGCTCAAGGACCATGAGAGATGCAGGGGAAAGCACACACAGAGAACTGGATCTTCTGCCTTGGTCCCTGATGCAGTGAGGAAAGCTTAAAAACTCTGAGTGTTTTATGCTCGTGTTTTACAAGGCAACTGCTGGAAGAGACACAACCTCGCTCGAAATGCAGAGATCCACAAAATCACTCTGAGCACTGAAAGCCTCCTTGAGTTCATGGCACCAGGCATCCAGCACGTCCCTGAGCTCGGCACAGAGGCTCTCTGGCACGCTGAACGAGTAGATCTGGACCCTGAGCCCATCCTTTATCCGTGGGCAGGATGCCTGGGCCGTGAACACCCTCAGCGGGGTCAGCGCCAGACAGTTCTCAGCGCCCTGGGCGAAGGTGTACACGGCGGGGTAGCCCAGCAGCACCCCGGCCACGGTGCACAGGTTCCAGTCGCTGGCGACAACCTCGCTGGCGGTCACCAGCTCGGCGCTGGCGGCCTCGGCGTCCCGCAGGTGGCCCAGGAGGGCGGCGAGGTGGCCGCGCAGGGCACAGGCCTCGGCCGGGGCGCAGAGCGCCGGGCCCGGCCGCGCCGCCGACACANCAGGCAGCCGCCGCCTCCGCCCGGCCCCGGGCCCCAGCGCCTCCCGGGCCGCCGCCACCACCAGCTGCGGCACCGGCAGCGCCTCAATCTCCGCCGCCATCAGCGGCACCATCCGGGGCTCCGGGGCGGGCCCCAGCTCGGCCCGGCCCCAGCGGAGCCGCCTCTGTTGGGCGGGGCTGCCTCGCCATGGCCGGGAGAAGGGCCGGGAACCGGGCCGGCATAGCGCCATGGCCGGGAGAAGGGCCGGGATAGCGTCGTGGCCCGGAGAAAGGCCGGGAACCAGGCCGGGAACCGGGCCGGGATAGCACCGTGGCCCGGAGAAAGGCCGGGAACCGGGCCGGGATAGCGCCGTGGCCCGGAGAAGGGCCGGGAGTAGCGCTCGCAGCCTGGGCAGAGCAAGGGACAGGGACAGGCATAGGGAGAGCGCTGGCAGCCCTGCACCATCACTGAGGGCTCAGGGATCTGGATCAGCCTCCAGCAGACCAGAGCAGCTCCAGAGGTCCCTTTCCACCCCATTCTGTTATATATCCGTTTACAATGCCTGTGTATACGAATCCCTATAAAAAACCCCACATTGTAAGGACTATCAGCCTTCAAGGTTGCTGCTACAGCCCCGTTAAAGCAAAAAAAAGTTAGACAAGGTGATATTATCCAGGCAGGTTTAATAGCGCACAGATTTTCTCTCCCTCTAATGATCAAGTGTTTATATACATTGTATTAATAGCAGATTAAAAATGTTACAGAACTGAAAATCTGATTTATACAGAGGGGTTGCTTAAGCAAACAGCTGAAAAGGATGAAGGAGTTAGAGGCATTCCTGTAATCCCCTCTGTTCTGAGCCACTTCCAAAACAAAAGCACCACACACTGCTGCAATTGTGGAATCAGATGACAAGATTTACAGATTCTATTTATTCCGATTCAGGCAAGGCACTGGTTAAGAAACACTTCTGTGTATGTACAAGGTAAGAAACCCCGGTGCAGGGTCGGTCACTGTGCTGGGAGTGGCTGTGCCATGTGCATGGCAGGGGCCTGCATGGGCCAGCCCTCCTGGTGGTTCTGCAGCAGCCGGTACAGCTGCTTCAGGTGTGCCACGATGTTGTCCTTGATGTCTGGCGTGGAGATCTGCAGCCTCACACTGCCGCTGTCAAAGGAGCGCGTGAAGTCCCCAGAGAACATCTCGTAGATCATCCTGGCCACAACTGGGATGACCTAGTGAAGAAGAAGTCCCTTTTTTTAGCCTAAAGACATGTGAAATATCCCTGTTACTCTGCAGGAATCCCTGTCCTGGATGCAGAGATGGTTTCCACAACACCCTAAAATGCAATCTCAAACCAGTTCTATTCAGCTTATGTCACATTTGTATTTGCTCTCCCAAACCACCAGTCTTACTGGAGTTTTCCCAGTGTCAGAAGCCTCAGCAGAAAAGAACAGGATTCAGTATCCATGAGAATTGATCCCAAACCCAACAAGGCTGGCACATGTCAGCCCAGAGCCCCAGTGCCCTACCTGCACCACGATCAGCTTTCTTTCCCTGGGTTTTCCATCAGGCCACTCTTCTCCAAAACAGAAGTAGATCTCATATGGTGGCTGTTTCTCAATTTGTCCCTTCTGATGGGCAATCAGCTCTAGGAAGAAAAGCAGAGTGCTGCAGGGCTGTACTCTTTAGGCTGGAAACATCCATGACAGCCCCTCTCATTGCACCACCACCAGTCTTTACCTACACACTGTCCTCTGCCACCTCTCACACAATTACAGCTCATTCCTTGCACTTGAAGTGCTTTCTTTAAAAGCAAGGCCCTCTGATGTCATTAAATGAGTGTTCAGTGCCTTTCTCCTGCCACACACCTACCCCATGCTCCCCTGAAGTCAGGAGCAATGGCCCTGACCCGCTCTCCACAGCTGGTGCATGCAGTGCTGACCACCCTTTCCAGTACCACGACCAGTATCCAAAGCTGTTTTCCAGAAGCAGAAGTTACCTACCGCTTAGAAACGTTTCCAGACAGAAGAGCTTGACCTTATTTTGCCTCTCAATCAGATTTGGGGTGGTGGAGGAGGGGGCACAGGGCCCAGACCAGTACACCTTGCACTGGCAGAGCCGCACGGCGTAGATGGCGTGGCCGCTGACCTCCAGTATCAGTCCCCTGTCCATAACATCCAGCAGCCGACTGGTGAAGATCTTCTGCCTTTCGTTGGTGATCTGCTCCGTCCCTGGAAACTTGACTTGCTCCAAACTGATGGGCCCAAAGAGCTCCTCCTGGTCTGGCATAGGACCCAGCTCTCCGTAGAAAAGTCTGCAGCCCTGCGGGTTGCTCACGGTCGTCGTGGGTCCGGTCTCCTTTCCTCGATATTGAAATTTGATTTCTAGGTCTGTCACTAAGAGAGAAACTGTCAGTGTGGCTTCTGCCCTCACAGGGATGTTTAAATCACACAGTTCTATGTCAAATAAACTACACAAGTTCTCCTCATAAACAGCCACAGGAAAAAAAAGCAAAACATTCTTTTCTGTGGGGTTTAAAAGCGCAGAAGCAGAAGCACTGTTATAAGCCTATGCACGTACTTGGCAGGGAGCTGATCCAGAGCTCGGGGCTGCTGAAGAAGTCGTGCTGCAGCGCCGTTGGGGGCATTTCCATATCCAGAGGTTCGTTCTTTGGCCACACAGTTTCAGGGCTGCAGTTTTCTGCACTGGCTGGAGCCATTGGAGAATCTACAAAAAGGCAGCAACTCATCAATAAATCGAGATTTTAATTCAAGCATGAGGCAATTTACAAACAAACACCTTCACTAATACGTTAGTCTTTGCCACCAACCATTGATATTAAGAAATGGAAATGTCTCTTGAATTGGGACATGCTGAGATTGATTCAATTCTTCCTCCTCTTCATCATCAAGGTCATTATCCTTTTCATCCCATGGAGCTGAGCCAGTGGAACCTGCAAACAAGCACATTCTTGTGGGTGGATGAAGAGCATGAAACACTGAAAAAATATCTTCATATTGGATATTTATGTACTTTTCAAATTGCACTAAAAAAGGATAAATCTGATCCATACAACATGCTAATTTCAGTTTAATATATAATTCTAGAAAGTGAAGGTTAAAGTATTGATGAAGTAAGACACAGTATTGCCAATATTAGACTGTTTAGCAGGAAAACATACAACTGTGTGCAGCTTTATCCATTTTAGTACTACAGCATGGTTCAAAGTCCTTTCAGTTTAAGCACAGGCTTCACCTGGCAGCTGCTGCTGCTGCACAAGGGCAGATGGAGAGTTAATGCAGAGAGGGAAGGAGCTCCCTTGGACCAACGCCTGCCCAGGAGCCAGCCCAGGAGCCAGCCAGTGTCAGCAAAGCCCTCACCTGGATTAATGATTGATCCCTGGGACTGCGGGATGTCACACACTTCATAAATTTTAATAGGGTTCATGGGCACCTCCTTGGTGCCATCATACATCAAATTAAACTCCCGGCTCTTGTTAAGTGCACATCGGAGCTGGGCTTTCCACTTTGCAGGGTCTGGCTCATCCACTCCTTCCTGGTACTTTCCCGTTTCCACGGCCCATGCCTGGGGACAAAGTACAGCCAGCTCAGTCCAGCCCTCCCCAGAGAGCAGCTTTTATCAGAAATCAAACTTCCAAACAAATCCACCGTAAAATCCTTCTCTTGCAGAAGTCTTAATTAGAGCTCTTGTGATAACAAAAAAATGGAAATTCCTACTTCAATAGTTTTTCCCATTAAAAGAAAGTGGAGAAAAAAAAAAGATGTAAATCCAAATTCCAAAAGAATGTTCGCAGTTCTGGGTTAGAGATTTTGTGGGTCTCAAATTCAACACCAGAAGTCATTTTTGAGAGGGAGCCTGTGCAGGAGGAATGAGTTTGGTTAAAATAGAGTGGAAGGACAGCCACAGCCATCCGGCTGGCCTCTCCCTCTCTCACCCCAAAATCTGATTATGGGTCCAAGATCCCTCCAAGACAAAGGTCAGAAATTCCTCAAAGGAGTGCAGGGAGTTACACTGAATCCCTTGGGATAATAATATTAGGGACAGCAGCGATGAGTGCTTGTGATGAGCTTGTGGTGGACCTCTAAAGACTTACATAAGAGCATTTCATGCTTTGCTGCCAAGAACAAGCCAGTGACCACATCCCAGCCCGAGCAGATGAAACCAACAGCACTCATCTCCCAGAGACCATGGATCACACAGCATCCTGCCTTTGGTGCTGGGAAAGGGTTAAAGAACTCAACACCATCTCAGGCAGTGCCAAGTTTGGCATCCAGGTGCACAAAGTGGCTTTTCTGAGGTCAGAGAAATAAAACGTGCCTGCAAACAGCTCCCGAGATGCCCGTCCAGCTCCTGGGCCAACAATCCAGCCCTTTGTCTCTGCGCCAGAGCCGTGGGCTGCCCGAGCTGTCCCCTGCCTCACCTTGAAGATGGTGTTCTCCTCCTCGTGCTGGGGGCTGTGCCGAGTCGCGTGTTTCCAGGGGATCTGGAACCGCTTCGCCTCGCGGTTCAGCCAGATCAGCCCGGGGTACATCCCACTGTCCACCTGGGCCACCAGCCACGGCTTCAGGCGCACCCTCCGTGGGTGTAGGGCCATGGTCTGCAAGGGGTGACAGCAGAGCCGCTGCTAGAGGTTACTTGGGAGTCATTTGCTTCAAAGAAACTGAATTGATTTAACGAGAAAGGGCCCTGTGCTGTATAAATGCTGTCATTTTTATGGTACTGCACCCTGAAACCACCAATTCAGATTCAGCCGGGTGACTCCTCTGCCGGGAAGAGTTACATACGCCTCCCTAAGAACTGTTACAAGGACAGCAGCTCACACTCAGTGTTCCAGAGTGCAGGGTTTGTGCTCAATGAGCCACAGGGCGAGCCCCGAGCAGACCTGGGCTGTAAACCCCGAGCAGGAGATAAAGCCAGGAACAAATCACAGCAAGAACAGGCAGCAGAGTTTCCAAAGCCTCCACCAGCACGTTGGAGAAGGGGCTGATCTGATCTCTGCTCCCTCAGTCCTGTCAGACTCGAAGCAAGGAGGAGAAAGGCTCACCCCAGCTGGGAGGCCTCAGCCCAGCCGAGGCGCCGGGGCCAGGCAGAGACACGGGGCTGTTTTACCACAGACAGACTCTGAAAGTCATTTTATGACTTTTCCATGAATGCCCTGAATGCAGCATAATCATTGGCAAACAGCACTGACCTGTAATAACCAGGATGTTTATCCAGAAGGACATGAACTGCAGGTCTGCCTGCACTGCTGCTAAAAATCGAGTGCTGTTTACTTAATGTTTTTGTTAAGTAGCCCTGTGTTGCTCATACAATTGCAGCCAGCCAACAATATTTTCCTTGTGTAGAACAAAGCCAAACAAACAAAATTAATACGAGTCCCTCTCTAGGAAGAGGCAACATTCAGTATCTTTAGATTTTGGGAGGGGATTTCTGCACTATATGTGTGCTCAGAAGGTGCACCTCCCCATACTCATTTGCAAGTCCTGAAGCAGAGGTGAGAAATTCCAAATACTCCCATTAATAAAGCAGTTACAGGACAAGTAAAACCTTTGTCATAAGCCCTGAATATTGCTGGAGGAGTTGCAAAATGCATCTGGTAGCAGAGATGGAGAAGATTAAAAAAAAACCTATCCAAGAACTAGTCTAGGAACAGGTTTTATTTGTTCAAATACCTGCAGATCCCATTCAGATGCAAGCGCTCACACAAAATTAATCCAAACACAACTCACTTTATCTATTTATCTTTTCTGCAAAGAAAATGTTCAGCTTCAACTGCAAACCATCTTTAAATAATAGTTTGAAAATGTGTGGGCACATTACCAGACTGTTTCCCAGGAGCTGCAAAGGATCAGGAAGCAATTACCAAAATTATTTTAGATCTCCTGAAACTCTGTGGTGTTGGTTCTCCATGTTGAAAATGCTGTCAGAATTAAATCTTCAGAAGCATGCTTGCAAAGACTCAAAGCCCAGGTTAACCCTGGACTTAGAAGTGAGACCAAAATCAGATACTGGTTCCTCTTGAAAAGGAAAGAAAGTGACATTTTGAAGAATCCTCACTGCAGCTGGTTTCCACAATGTCTTTTACTCTTAACTTTCCAAGCAGTCCCTGCTAATAACGTGTGCTGTGCACACACACGCTGGCAAGACACAGAGTAAATTCAAACCCCCAGAACAGGAGAGATTTGTGCCCCTCTCACAGCAGAGGAGTCAGGTCACAAGGTGGGTGCTGGCTGGGATTGTCCCTGGGCCTGCAGACAGCGTCTGTCAGTGCTCCACACTACAATGCTTTATGACCTTTTATCACCAATGACTTGTTGACACAATAACCGAGAGCAAATCAACTTGAATCCCATTGCTGAGCTCAGACGGTGAGTCAGCCTCTTACAACCTTCAACTTCGATCCGGTGGGTTCCACTGATGCCAGACACCTGGGGAATGTCTGTGCACACTCACGGGTCTGCCAAGGCAGGCTTGGCCCTCTCAGTGCACAAACCCAGGACTATCCAGCTCCCTTCATTCCCCCTCAGTTTGGGGGGGACATGCAGGGATAATGAGCACATCCCTGTGCTGCTAATGCATCTCTGATCAGTGATGTAATTACTTCCTGTACACTAATTATTAGTATTGGCTATTATTAGTATTTCTCCTTGGAGACATTCAGCCCAACAAGAACAACTCAAACTCGGGAAGGAGCAGCCAGCCTGCAGCCACTCCCCGGAGGGCTGCAGAGGAGTGACCAAGGTCAGGGACAGCCCCGGCCGGCTGTGGTGACGTTCGGCGTCCTGGTAAGGTGCCAGACAGTCCAGCAGCACACGGAGGAGCACCAGGAAAACCATCCTGAAGCCCAACTCAGCTTTGCTGCACAGATGCTTTCACTCCCCACCTGCAGACCCAAATATATTCAGTGTTTGTTCCTGCTCCACCTCATCCATTACGGGCTCTGAAGATGGAAGGGTTTTCCCGGGGTTCACTGCTGCGAACCCACAGACCCTGCTCCTTGCTCGTTCCCTTTGAGTGTCTTACCCTGGATTTCATGGACCTGTGCTCAAAGGCAAGCCTTCCCACAGAGAAACAGGCTGAATTTCCATCCGACACTGAATCACCTCCCTGCACCGGGAACCCGGGGCTCCCACATTTCAGAGGTCTGTACATCTCCTGCCTCCCACCACCTGTGCTGTCCCCAACACACCTCAACACGATTCACTCTTTGAATTCCCTGTTTGCACACCCCAATCTGGTCACCTCGGCCCCCTCCAAGGCCAGGCAGCCCCGAAATTGGAAGGTGCACGAGTTGTTACACAAAGTACCACCCAAGAGTGGGGTTTGGGGTGTAACAGCTGCCATCCGAAAACTGCAGCGGCTGAAGGGGGTGAGGGGAAAACACCGGCCTTGCTCTAACTTTAGGCCTCGCTTTACACCGACCTGAAAGGCGTAGCCCGGGGCTAGCCCAGCGCAGCCGATGGCAAGGAAGGAGCGGTAAATTGGCATTTTCAGCAGGCTCTGCCCTCCCGGCTGCGCCCGGACCCGCGCGGCGCCCCCGCACCGCCGCCCTTGCACCGGGACCGGGGCGCCGCAGCCTCCGGAGCCCCGCACGGAACCCCCCGAGCCCCCGCTCCGCACCGGCCCCGCTCCGCCCGGGAGCCCCACGCGGGACGGG
>VWYI01042161.1:36580-49054 GCA_013399455.1 Anthoscopus minutus | reverse complement strand
CAGGCGCAGCCGCGCCGCCCGCCCCGCCCCGCTCCCGCAGATCCCCCCCGAACCCCGCACGGGGACCTGGGGCGAGCGGAGCACCCCCGCCCTTCTGCCGCGGCCCTTTTCCTGGCAAATGGAATATTTCGGAAGCTTCCAAACGGGATTTTATTTCCCCATCATGGTAAATGGAGTATTTAGGAAAGGAAGTTTGCTTTTAAGCGAGTATCTTTGCCTTTTAAATGGAGTATTTTGGGATGAGAACATTAAGTTCCTGGGCTTTTTCGCAGTTCAAAGCATACTCAGCTGAGTCATAGAATCACAGCATAATTAAGGCTGGAAAAGACCTCTAAACATTAACCCAGCACTGCCAGGTCTACCACTAAGCCGTGTCCCTCGGCACCACATCCAGAGGGTTTTGAACACTTCCAGCGACAGTGGCTCCACCACTTGCACAGGCAGCCTGTTCCAGTGCTTGTCCATCCTTTCAGTGAAGAAATTCTCCCAAATACCCAACCTAAACCTCCCCTAGCACAACCTAAGTACATTTGCTCTTGTCCTACATCCATCCATCCATCCATATAAATCCATATCCGTCAGTGATAGCACAGAATGAAGCCAAACCTTAAAGTCAGCTCTGATTAAGGCACACAGCTTTTTCTCTGAAAAGCATAAAAACGCCCCTTCCCTGCCTCCTCCCCACTCTGGGGTCACACCTACCCCTGAGAAGGGGCTCAGCAGCTTCTCCCTGGTCCCTCTGCAGTCTCCTGCCCTCCAGCCTCGCGTCTTATTTATTTTCCTCGTAGGTGGAGGACCATGACTCAGTGGTGAATCTTAGTTTCAAGGATCATACAATACTTCACCATTCAGTTTCAATGAACCAGAAAAAAAATGGGAATTTCCCTTGTCCTTCTCATCATGAACACTACGGAAAATGCTGACCCCTGACTTTAGGAAGGCTGACTTACACCCACAGCTCAGTCCCGAGGCATGAGTTTGGAACTAGAGAAAATCTTGGAGATCTTCACACAGAGACAAAACAATTCTCCATTTTTCTGGGGAAGTTTTCCTTGCTGGATGCCAAGAGCAAGGTAAATATTTCAGGCTTCGTTCAGCATGAAATTTCACTCAGAGGAAACATGCAGGAGTTTGTGAGTACATAAGAAAATCTTTCTGGCAATAAGCAGAAGACAAGATGTGACACTCCGAGGTCAGTGCTGTCTGTGTAGGGTGAGATGGGTTTCCTTGGTGGTACCTGACCATTCCTGATGTGTAAATCGAAGGACAGCTGCTCCTGGAATAAAACACCCTTGTTTTCCCTGCTGTATTAAAGCGTGCAGTGGTAGGACAATTCTGGGAGCAGCTGTGAAGAGACACAGGGAGATATTGGGCTGAACTCCAGGCCAAGCTCTGAAGGATCTTTGATCTCTCCTCAGATGGCTCAGCACAAAAGCTGCCGTTCCTCCTCCCTGCATTCCCGCTGTCCACGCCTCCCTCCCGCCTGGCGACACGGGGAAATTCAAGGATGCTTTGAGTTGGCTTTGTTTGTGGTCAGATGCTGGCGAGCTGTGGAAGGAGACACCAGCGGTGCTGCTCAGGCTCCCGCTGCCTTGGCTGGCTGTGCAGTGCTCGAGCTGCCCAGGCAGGGTTTTGCCCTTCCCGGGCTCCTTGGAAGGACACTCGAGATGCCCAACCCACAGGAGGGGTCCTGGGACAGCTCAGGGCTGGGGGATTTTTAAAAATGGAGCAATGTGACAAAGCAGTTGGGTGGGGACTGCTCCAGCTTGGGAGCTCCAGCCTGGGAGAGGGGTCACAGCTGATCCCCTCTGTGTCTGCCAGCGCCCTGCTGCCTCTGCCACAGCCTCTGCTGCCTTCCCAGCACCGACACAGATGCCAAACAAATGAGTCCTCCCAGCCCTCTGCAGGGTTTGGTGGTTTGGTTTTTTTTTCCATTTGAGTTTCTACCAGCCTGTGCTGAAGCGTGTGGCAGCACGTTGGGGTAGGCAGCTGACGGGAAGTAAACTGTCTTCTTCCATGCTCTTGGCTGGGAAACTCCACAGCTTTGGAGCTGCAGAGGTGATAATCCAGGGATAACTCATTAGGCAGGACCTGCAATCAGATGTTGCCTGTCTGTAACTGATCATCCAAAGTGTTCACTGTGGCACAACACACAGCATTATCCTGCTCCTTCCGGCAGACAAACAGCACCAATCTCTGCACTGCACTGTTTTCTAGAAAATATTCTTGTTATTTTTGCTTCTCTCTGCCTACATTTACCTCTATCTGCATAATTTTTTTGGAAAGAGGTCTTTTGGTTGATAAACTGTCCCTTGTGAAGCGACATCCTGCTGGCTGAGAGGAGCAGCTCTTTCAGTGCAGTCTGCAGAGCACACAGAGGATGTGCAGAGGAATTTTCATACCAGGAGCTATGGGATTTACTTTATTTCAGTGCCAAATTAATATCACTGTTTTATCAACACGATAATACCTGCAACAGCAGCAGCTGGGCTTTGTACTCCAGGTCTCTTGCAGCCCTTTGTTTCCAGCTGGAGAAGATTGCAGTCATCAAACAAAAAGGAACCATTTTCTCTCCTGGGAACAGATCACCAAGTTCCCATAAGGCAAAACAAAATTATGCAATGAGTCAAGACAATGTCCTGGGCATGTGGAGTCTTGCTGTGTGCTCGCAGCACTCACATTCCAGCGGGCAGCTCCGTGCAGGAGAGCAGCACAAAATGGTGGAGAGGCTTCACCCCAGCACATCTCAAACTCCCCAGCTGTGCTGCAGGAACAAGGAATGAATCCTTCCCACCCTGTCCTGGCAGCACCTCTGTGGCCTGGGGCTGCTTGTGACCCAGGGAGAACTCCTGGCCTCACCAGCCAAGATAATTCCAAAAATTATATAAAATAATTTATAAACATGACTGTGGCTGCCAAAGACTTGATCCCAGTAGCTCTAGTGAAGAGGAGAGCGGGAGGATGGATTTATGTTACTTTTCTGGTGGGCAGTCCAGGAGCTGCTCTGCTGTGGACGAGGCATCTCCGAGTCAGAGGCTGAAGCTCAGCTGAAGCACTCCCAAAAGGAAGGGTTGAGTTCATTACTGTGTTGCATTCTTCTAGGCACGTGGATAGACAAGAATATCATTAGATAAAAATGCTTTAACTGAAATAAAACTGTCTTCAATTTTCTGGCAACTTCTCTGGCCCTTCCCATGCATTTCCAGGCTTCTGCTGTGTTGTCTCTATCCTCTCTTTGCTCCTCTTTTAAGTGAAACCAAACCCAGCCTGGCTATCCTTACATGTAAAAGTGTAAGGTTGTATTATACTCCTGCAAATCCCTGAGTATATATATATAAATATATAAATATCTACACACACAGCACCACTGCTGGGCTCCTTGCAGGTGTGAGTGGATTCAAACCAAATCCCACTCTTACAGCACAGCCTGAATTGCTCTATTCTGCAATATCAAATTCAAATTTCAGCCTGGTTCTTAGCCACTAATTCTTCCATGAGAGAGGCTCTTCTTACCTAACCAACACCCAGAAAAGTTCCAAAAAAGCGAGCAGCTTAAATCTATCTGGGCCTTGGCATTAGGATAAGAGAATCTATGGTTTCCTATTAATGCTGCTCCAATCCTCTTAATGAAGATATTGGGCTGGCTTGGGCACATTTATAGCTCAGGTCATTCTTTCCACTGAACAAATAATGGTTGTGTTCAGAACAACTGGTTTGGCGTGCAGAGAGGCTGGTGGCTCCTCAGGAAAAGCAAAGGGCTCTGTGTGTGCTGAGAGGAGGGCTGTGAGTGGTGCTGAACAGAAAGAAAGAGCCCAGGGAAGAGCTGCACTTCGTGTCTGTAATCAAAGCAATAAATGAGGTTCAGGACGAAGGGGTAAGCAGGACAATTTCCATGGACATAAAGAAGGGAAGGGAATATGGAGAACATGCTCTAAAAATATGGAAATAAACAAATGCTGCTCTTTTTAGCTTAAAGGTTTAAGATGGAGATGTGCCAATAAGTGGAATGTGTGTATCTAGGTGCCTTCAGTAAGTCTCACAGCCTGCAGTAGGCATTCAATGAATTTATTCCATCAGCAGGTTTTTTAATGGAAGTGTTTGTTTTCTCAGGATTCCCTCTGTGTAATTGTTGTTTTTTCCTATGCCCCATCTCACTGAAGCACTGAGCAAGCCCCACAGGCAGGTAATACAAGCCAGCATCACCAAGATTAATGTTCCTTCCCCTGTAATCCCTTTTTTCCCCCCTTGAAAACTCTACAGTACAGAGGATGGAGCTGTGTGTTGTGTGCAAAGGGAGCCTCTGCTCCCAAATTCTTTGACAGCAAGGTATTAATGTGTAGAAAGACCCTGAGCCCCTGGAGTTTGCTCCTAAATAGGGCACAGCTCAGAACATCTGAAGGTCTCTAGGGCTCATGGGTGGGAATCCCCTAATGATCTTTAGTTATTTTTATCCGTGCCCAGTGCTCAGTGCTCTGGGGCAGAGGAGCCACTCAGATCTCCCAGGGAGAACACGGAGCTGGGCAGGGGAGGAGGAACAAGAAATAAAGCACAAAAAAGGGAAGGGGACATAGCAAGACACGGCATTAACATCAGAGAAAGGCACGAGACAGCGAGGAGAAAACCAGCAAAGGACTTTGGCAGGGTTTTTCTTCTTTTCCTTCTGTTTTTAATCCTGAGGAAAATGGGACAGCAGTTCACCAATGCTGAAGGGGAGCAAGGAGAGATTGATGTTGCAGAGCTGCAGGAATGGTATAAGAAATTTGTGGTGGAATGTCCCAGTGGGACCCTCTTCATGCACGAGTTCAAGCGGTTCTTCGGGGTCCAGGACAACCAGGAGGCAGCAGAGTACGTGGAGAACATGTTCAGGGCTTTTGATAAGAATGGGGTAAGTGCTGAGAAGCTTTTACAGTTATTTGTGTCATAATTTCCAAATCTGTCTTCTGCAGCAGGGAGGTGTTTGGGTTGTGCCCACCCTTCATGCACTGAGGCAGGGCTGAGGGCCCCACGAGGGCAGGAGAAGGAGCACAGGCTGGCCTGGCTTTATCTCCTCACATCTCCACCCAAATTAAAGTCAGAATGTCCCCTTAAGGGAATAAGGGTGGATTAAAAAGTTGAAACTTAGGCAGTCACACTTTGAGCCCCTCAAATAGCCAAGGCTCCCAATGGCAAAACTGTTTCTCTGTTGAGGTAGAAGTGACAGTGCAGGAAAGTCCTACTCAGGCTTGTTCTGTGTCAAGTGTCTGTATCAAGTCCAAGCAGGTGATTTGCAATAAAATATTGATATTAGCTTTGTTTCTGAATGCAAAGGAATGCTGAACAATTCAGACATTCTGGTTTTGATTCCCTTTGCCATATTTGTCATGAGACACCTGGGGAAAGTGGGTTTTCTGGTTTAGTCACAGCTCCTGCACTCCCTGCTCTGCTGCCACGGGCAGCCTGGGATGCTCGGGGTTCTCAGAATGTGGAACTCGGCTGCCTTGGGTGAGCAGCACTTGCCAAAGGGTTCAGCTGTTCTTTTCCTGAAGCGCTTCAGGAAGTGAAAAATGAAGAATGAAAACATTCCAAGTGTGGGAATGTTTTTTCCTTATATCAATACAGGAAAAGGGGACTTAGGTTGTTCATCTCTGATCAACTCATCTCCCTTAAGCTCCCTTTGAAAATAGGGTTAAAATCACATTGAAGTGGCAGCAAAAATCACTTTGCTGGGAAAGGATTTTAAAAGGCTGTGGAAGAAGTTGGCAGGTCAAGCTTGTCCCAGAATTCCAAGTTGTAAAAACCTAAAGTCCTTCAAAAAATGAAAGCTTCAGGTCATGAATTCCATTATGAAAGCTGTGGAGAAAAGGTAGCAGAGCAAACTGTGCATAAAAAATAAAGTCCCATTCCTAATTCACAGGAATTTCGATTAGGGATTTTCATTCCTAATTCCCAGAAGTGTTCCCAACAGGACAGGGAATGTGTTTTGGAGGGATGCTGGTGCCTGGCAGGATGGGGTAGGAGGGGCCCAGCCTGGCTGCTGCCATCCTGAGCTGCTACAAACCTTCCTTAAAGTGCCAAACAAACGCCTGCCCCTTCTGGCAGTTTTAACCCAGGTTTTCTGGAGTTGTAAAGCACTTTTCTATCAACTTTCTACCAGCCAAGTGTCATCCAGCTGCTGCTTCTCTCTTGCCACAGGATAACACCATTGATTTTCTGGAGTATGTAGCTGCCTTGAATCTTGTTTTACGAGGAAAACTGGAACACAAGCTGAGGTGGACGTTCAAAGTGTATGACAAGGATGGGAACGGCTGCATAGATAAACCTGAGCTGCTGGAAATTGTTGAGGTAAGTGGGCATTGCCCAATCCCTTTTTTGAGCAATCCCTGCTCTTTGGCAATGTTATGAGGTGTATGGGGTTTGTGATAATCAGGTTTCAAGGCTGCTGTGGATGGTGATGAAGTGAGAATGCCTGACCTTGGTGAGAGGGTTGGGAGCCTGCTGGGTGTCTGAGGGCTCTGCTGTACCCACTGTGGGCAGCCTGGGCTGCTGCTGCCCAGAGATGCAGCCTCTGGGAGCTGGGGATCCTGGGGCTCTGCTCTGCCCTTCCTTTCAGCCTGTCCTCACCAAGGGTCCCTGTGCTGTCCTGGCTGGGTGCTTGATGAGAATGCCCTCAGAGACACCAATTAGTACCCAAATTCCTTTTGCACTGGTGCCTGTCGGGGTTTCTGCTGTGGGGTTTCTGCTGTGGGGTTTCTGCTGTGGGGTTTCTGCTGTGTCCTGCGCTTGGATTTAGCCCTGATTGTGTGGAGGTGGGGAAGAGGCCTCTCAGTGCCTGTGGGGTTTGACTGGCAGGGTGGGAGCTGCTCTCCTCCCAAGTGACAGAACAAGGGAAATCACCTCGAGCTGCACCAGGGCAGGTTCAGGCCATTATTAGGAAAAATTTCTTCACTGAAAGTGTTGTCCAGTCCTAACACTGGGACCCTGCAGTGATATAAAAGCTGTGCAGCTGTGACACTTGGGGACAGGGGTTAGGGGTGGCCTTGGCAGTGCTGGGGGAACAGTTGGGTTGGATGATCCTAAAGGGCTTTTTCAGGCTGAAGGATGTTGTGGGGCTGAGCAGACAGCCAGGCACAAGTACCTGTGCTCCTCCCTGAGGTGAAATGTCTTGGTGGCTGTGCTGCAGCACCACAGGGGCTGTTCCCCTGCCCAGCAGGGCTCAGGAGGTGACAACTCCTGCCTGTCCCCCATCTCAGGGCACTGCAGCACCAGGAACTGGCCCTGTGGGCAGCAGGGAGGGTGAGCAGCTGGTCACCTGCAGCAGCAGCAGGTGTGACAGCAGGCCAGCCTGTCTGGTCCACGCTCCATTATAGTTTTGAGGTCAGCCAAGAATTGCCCAGAACTGTGAGGCCACTGCTAATCCTCTCTCTGGGAAGACTTTAGACAAAACCCTTCAACCTAAGCAGTAAAGGTAACAATGGACAGGTGATGCCACGGGAGGAGTAGATTAAGTCTGACCCTTTCCTGTGGCAAAGGGGAGCAGAAGCTGGGTCAAAACATGCGCTGAGACCAGCTTGATCTGCAGCCTGGACACAGCTGCCCCAGAGAGAGGGCTGCACTAGTCCAGATGTGCCTGGCTTTGGATGGTAGCAAAAAATCACACTCAAGGCTTATGATAATTCCCATCAGTGAAATTCTTGCTTTGTTCTTTGCAAAAGGAGCCCTGGGGTCTGGCCAATATGTGTAAGGAGAGCAGGAGGGCAGCAGCTTCACAGAGCAAATGAGGCAATTAATGAGCAGTGTGAGTTAGAGTGTAGGCATAAGGTCACAGGTTCCAGTGCAGATCTGAGGCTGCTGAGGGGCAGATCTTTCCAAAAAGGTCAAACCCCCAGCCTTTGAAAAAGACCTACACAATGATGGGATGATAACAGAGCTCACTGCTTTTCACTTTCCTAACTGGTGATGTCCCTTCAGTCTATCTACAGGCTGAAGAAGGTGTGCTGGTCAGATGTGGAGGACAGGACCCCACTGCTGACCCCTGAGGAGGTGGTGGACAGGATATTTCAGCTGGTGGATGAGAACGGGGATGGTGAGTGATGGGTGGCACAGGCTGCATTCCTGCCTGGTGAGAGCTCACTTGAGCTGGGCTGGCTGCCTTTGGCCGTGGCTGTGCAGAGATCACTTGGCTCTATGGTGTTGCTCACAGTGGACAGCTGGGTTTGGCTCTGCTCTGTTCCACAGGGTCAAAAGTGTCTTGGTGGAGCAGAAATCTTGTTGTTATTTTAATGTAAAATACCAAGGAGTCACTGCTCGGGCTGGATTTTGATGTGACTCAGACCCCATCCTCTGACAGCCCCCAGCAGCCAGAGGAGTCCCAGCACAAGGAGCTGAGTGAAGACACTGGTTCCAGTCAGACTGGGACTTGCAGGACCTGGCTGGCACAGCCCTGGAGGAGCCTGGGTGAGCCCCTGAGCAGTTGGAATCTCCTGGTGGGCTGGGGCAGGAGGGAATGCTGTGGGTCACAGCCCCTGGCTTGTCTCAGCCAGGCCTGCAGAGGTGGGGAGAGCCCATGAGATGGTGTCTGATCAGCGTTTTGTCTGACACATGGATGGAATTGTTCCTGCCTCCTCCTCTCTTATCTGAGTTCTGACTGCCCATCTGTGACCCCTGCTCTCACCCACAGGGCAGCTGTCTCTTGACGAGTTCATTGATGGAGCCAGGAAGGACAAGTGGGTGATGAAGATGTTGCAAATGGATGTGAACCCCGGGGGATGGATCACTGAGCAGAGGAGAAAGAGTGCTTTGTTCTGATAAATGCGGGTTTGACAGGCTGAAATCGTGATGCTGACTCCCAAGTGTGACCATTTCTCTAGCCTGGTAGTGACTTTCCTTTTTAATTCGATCTCAGCATCCAGATGAAAACTTGAGTGGTTTAAGGAGCCGTTTCTCGGTGTAAAAACCACGTGCTGAGCGCTGCTGGTACCCAGGGACTATTTCTGGCCCATGAATAAGTCTTGCTGTGTACACAATACTGTGTTTACCAGCTCTACTTTTTGGTTACACCCCAAGAAACAAACTTTTAGTGGCTTCCTGCAGCAGATCCTGAGCAGGGTTTGGAGCTGGTGCCAGACAGGGCCGGGAAGGGAGGAATGGAGCTGGTGGTGCTGTCCCCAGTGCAGACTGGTGCTGGCCTGGCTCACTCCTGCACTTACAGCACTTCAGAGCAGCACAGGGGCTCTGGCAGGTGCTGGATGTTCAGGGGTCTCTGTGTGTATTTTGCAGCCTTTGCTGCTGCTCGTGTCAGATTCCTGCGGACCAACAGCCACCAAAACTGAGACTTGGATCAGAGCAGTGGCCAGGAGGGGAGCAACGTGAGCGCTGGGCAGGAGCAGCAGCTCCTTCCTGTCCCTCCTGGGGACCAGATCTGCTCAGAGACCTGAGGGGCTGGGAGCTGCTGACTCCAAATGCTGGCATTTCACAGCCCCACTTGGAGGACAGAATGGCACAGATGTGACTCAGCTCCCTTTGAGCCCCTGGTTCTTATGGAATCATCACTCTGGAACAGCTTTTCCTGCTCTGGGAAGGGTGGATGAGCTCAGGGAGCTCCAGGATTTTCACTGCACTGGGAAAAGTTTAGAGTGGGAGCAGAGATGAGGGGAGAGCAGTTTTGTTTGGCAGTGTCTCTGCAAGGAGAGGATTTGTGCTGCTCCCTTGGCAGGACTACAGAATCATAAATCATTGATGGTTTGGGTTGGGAGGAACCTTAAAATTCCTCAATTTCCAACCCCCCTGCCCTGGGCTGGGATGCCACCTCAGGTTGCTCCAAGCCCTGCCCAAACTGGCCTTGAAAAGTGGAAAAAGTGACAAAAATTCCAGTACAGTGGTTTTACACTGGACTTAATTTAGCCCCAGACTACAGATATAAAATTTACACAAGTTGCAGGCTGAGCTCTGCTGTTCTAACCCATGTTTCTACATAGATGTATGTGGGAGAAGAATTTGGGTTGAATCAATATTTTGGTTCACCTTCATTGGATTCACTGATTCATTTACAAGAAAAAATCTCCCCTGGAAAATAACATGAGTTTGTTTGTTCCGTTTTAATTTTCCCATGGGATCAGTGGGCCAGGTCATACCAATGAAAAGATTTACAAGCCCTTTTTTGTGGCCTTTAATTAGGACTGTAGTAACTGTCATTAGCTGATTAGTTTGCTGGTTTATGGTCTTGTCAGTTTACCCAGTGTTTAAATTCCATGGGGAAGTGTTCAGGATTAGACACAATCAGTGCTAGAGTTCAGATTGTGCACATTTCCACTTTGAAATAGCCTTTCTATGGGTTCTCTGTAAATACTGAGCAGTTTGTGGCGTGCTGACTTATCAGAGCTGATTAGACTTGTGCTTTCTGCTGCTCTGAGGCAGCTGGTCAAAGCTCTCTCTAGTCAATAGTTTATCAGCCCAAGATCTGAAAGAAAAATCTGACTTTTGACTTGAGAGCCTGGATGAAAACATTCACTTTTATTGATTTTCCAGCTCGTGAAAAAAATGTTTTCATTGGAGGATACAAATCTCTAAGAATTCCTTGCATTTCAGCATCACAGCCAAGGTAACGCACCCTGCTCCTCTCACAGTTTTAGGGAGGCTGTTCAGTTCATAGAATTGCATTTTGCTGGTTCACTGATATGCTGCAAATTCTCCAATTCTGCTCACCTGGTCAGCCCAGGCTCTGCAGGGGCTGTTTGGGGACCCCCAGGCCAGCAGCCCTCCCCTGGTGAGCACTTGTACAGCTGCTGGTATAAGTTTTGTAAAACACGAATAAAGAAATATTTATTAAAAACCTTTGATTCATAGTATTTATTTGTTAATTAGGTGAAGACCTGTGTAAGCACCTGAGTATCTGACTGAAACTGTAGCCTGTGAGTGTGATATATTGAATTTAGGGGAGGAGCTGATGGAACAGCCAGGTAAGACAGAGATAAGGCAGAGATGACGATGCTGTGGCAGAGGAGGGAAGGAGCCTCTTCTGTTTAACTTCAGTGTGATGACAGCAAAATCCATGTGAGTATAATTAAAAAAACAATGTTTCTCCATTGAACTCAAAACAGGTGCTAAAAAGCAAATGAGCTGACTGCTGCTGCTGCCCCTGTTGTAACCCTGCCAGGACCGAACAGGACCCTGGAGGGCTCAGGAGCTGGATAGTTCCATGTGCTGTGGCCTGGGCAGGTGTGGGATGGAGGTGCAGGGGATGTGTTTGTGTCAGAGCTGGCAGAACCCAATGGAAAATTGTTCCTCTTATCAATTGTGTAATCTTTGGTCAAGAAATCTCAGGTGCTTTGGCCTGAGCGCTATTTTAAAGCCCTGGGTATAAACACCCTGATCTCCTCCCAAACTCCATTCAACATTCACATCAGGCTCTTGATGTCAGGCATTTTGCATAATCCGTTTTCCAGACTCAGGGCCCAGCTCGAATTGGATTTGACTGATCGGATTTCTTTCTGCTCTAAACTGGGAAACAGGATGCCTTGGAAAAGGCAAATGCCGTGTGACTTTTCTGGGCTACCATCTGCCCCGTGTTTGATGCCCCTGCAGCCGGGCAGGACCAAATGTGGAATTATCATGTTGGAAAGATTGAGCTAAGGCTGTTGAATGGAAGAGGGAACAGGAGCCAAGGAGGAATCACATCCTAAAATACTCGGGGAGATGCATCCCTGGAGAAAGCGCTGAGCAGCAGGGATGGAAGGCTGAGGACAAGAGAGGATCCCTGCGCCTAGCTCGGTGCTCAGCCCTGCTCTGTGCAGGCTTGGGCAGGGGCGGCTCCCCCGGGGCTGGGGGTAGGGTTTGTGTCCAGGTCATTCCCGAAGCGCCTGTGGGCAGATTCCCTTCGAAAGTGTCCTGTGGAAGGGCAGAGTGACCTCCTGAGCCCCGTGCTGGTCACTGCAGCCACTACCTGTGGTCTCAGGGGTTTTTCTTACAGCGTCTGTGCTCAGATCTGCCATTCGTTCCTTTCCTTTCTTTTCTCCCTTTCCTTCTTTATTTTTCTTCCTTTCTTTCCTTCCTGCCTTCGTGCCTGCTCTTCTCCTCCTTCTCCTTCTCCTTCTCCTTCTCCTTCTCCTTCTCCTTCTCCTTCTCCTTCTCCTTCTCCTTCTCCTTCTCCTTCTCCTTCTCCTTCTCCTTCTCCTTCTCCTTCTCCTTCTCCTTCCCTTTCTCTTCTTTATTTTCTTCAAAGTTACGTGCGCCTCAGAAGTTTAGAAAGTGTCTCAAGTGTGTCACCCTTACAGATCCTGCGGATCTGAGGAGCTGCGGTGGCAACGGCCACGGGCGCGGCTTTTGTGGCTTCTGTGCCTGTTCTGCGCTCCGGGCCGGCACAAGGGGCTGGTTTGGGGCGATCCCCTCGGGTTTGGGGCAGTTGTCTGGGGTTTGGAGCGATTCTCTGGGGTTTGGGGCGATTCTCTGGGGTTTGGGGCGATCCCCTCGGGTTTGGGGCAGTTGTCTGGGGTTTGGGGC
>VWYI01042161.1:22845-36001 GCA_013399455.1 Anthoscopus minutus | reverse complement strand
GGGGGGGTCTCAAAAACCGGGATGGGAACAGGGACGGGAACAGAGGGATCCCAAAAACCAGGATGGGATTGGGATAGGAGCAGAGAGGTCCCAAAAACCGGGATGGGAACAGGGGAGTCCCAAAAACCAGGATGGGACTGGGATGGGGACAGAGGGATCCCAAAAACCAGGATGATAACAGAGACGGGACAGGGAGGAAGCCAGAGGGATCCTAAAAACTGTGATAGGGACAGAGACAGCCCTTTTTGGAATATCTTTGACTTTATAAATAGAAAGCTGGCTGGTCAGAGCTGCTTCCTGCTGCTCCATGGGCGCAGAAAGGCTGAGGGGGGCTCGGGCAGGACCGACAGCGCCTGTGCTCAGGCTGAGCTCAGCTCCCTCCTGGTGCTGGTGCAGAGCCAAAGGGCTCTGAGCTTTGTGCTGGTCACCTGTGGGGGAGCTGGCTTTGCTGCAGCAAGGAGAGTTACACTCTGAGGAAACAGCTCAGCCCTCCTCTGATGAGGGCTTGCAGCTGCTCTCTCTTGCGGAGCTGAGTGGACAGGTTGGCCCATCGAGGGCTCCTGTCCAGACTGCTGTGGTTTGTGAGCCCGAGAACAACCCCAGAGCAGCTGTTTCTGTTCTGGTGTGAGCCACTAAATCTGTCCTGCTGGAAACAGGATTGATAGGAAGAGAGAAGCATGACCTGAAATAATATTGTAAAACATCTTTATTAGTTCACCATAGCACTGGAAGTACAAAAGCTTCCAGGTAAAATTCTGTCAGATGGAAAAGACACACGGGAAAAACGGTCAGGAAGCTGCTTATGAATTGCAAACACCCAGTGCTAAATAACAAAACCCTCAGCTGGGTAAGAAACCCTCCCTTGTGTCCTGTGCCTGGGACTCCTCCCGTGGGGGAGGAACCTCCCTGCAGGAGGTGCAGCCCCGCTCAGCTCCGCTCCCGCAGCCGCCCCGGTGCCTCGGGGTCCGGGCAGCCCTCCCCTCTGCCCCGGGGCTCCAGACAGGGCTGAGCTGCCTGGGAGCTCCCCTCTACCTGGGGCTGAGCTCCCCACTGATCCCGCCTGGGATGGGCCCCAGTGCCTGACAGGAATCTTCAGGCACCTCACTCTGAGTCTCACCTCTCTGTAGCAGCTCCCCCCTCCAAAACCCACACAGACATGGGGGTCAAAACCTCCTGGTGCTCATTTTCCAGGTGGTAAAACGTGCAGGAATAGTCCTACAATGCTTCTCCCTCTCAGGTAACTGCATTGCTGATTCTGCTTATCTGGAAGCACTTCCTTCCTTCCAGATGCTTCAGGGAGAAACATTTCCTTACAGTCCATGGGGTTGTTAAAAAAAGGCACCATTCGATGTTTTTAATGCTTTTAAACAAAGAAAAGCCACTGCATTCACCCCTCCCCTTTTTCTAGCTCATAAATGTTTTAACTCACATTATCACTAATCACTGCTGACCAAATAACAGCAAATGAAGGAGTGACCAGAACCAGTGGTTGCTTGCTCTGGAAATGCAAAAGGAAGGAGAAGGTTTAGATCTGCTTGTCCAGGATCCTCTCACAGGGGCCAAGTCCTGGGCAGCCCCAGGGCTGGACCCTGCTGAGGGGGTGTTGGCCACGGCCTCGGTGGGAATTTTGGGGTGTTCTCAGTGCTTTCTTGGCCTCGGGCTGCTCCCCTGCCCAGGCAGCACTGAGCTGAGCTGAGTCCCCTCTCTGAGCTCAGCAGCAGCGTGCAGAGGCCCCGAGGCCATGCCAGGTCCATGTGGGGCCAGCCCAGCTCTGCACCCCCTCCCTGCAGAGCCTCTCCTCTCGCTGCCCGGGCACCCCGGTCCCGGCGCTGTCCGTGGGAGCTGCAGCCCCACAGCCCCAGCTGAGGTGACAATGCCAGGGGAGGCCAAGGGACAGCGTCCCAGGAGCTACTGGGCAGCCTGGGCGTCCTGCCCCGCCTCGTGAGGGTTCTTGCCGTCGTTCTGGATCAGCCTCACGATGTGTGTCAGGTCCAGGCTGCGGGTGAGGATGTCCAGCAGCATCTCGTCCTTCTGCACGCCCTCCATGAACTCCTCCAGGGACAGCTCGCCTGCAGGGAGGGTTCACAAAGCTCTGCTGAGCCCACAGCCTCACCCCTCCCCACGCACAGCCCCTGGAATCGGGGTCCCAGCACTGTGTGCTGTGCCCCAAACCTCCCCAGATCCCAGCCAGGATCCCTGCGGGGCAGCCCAGAGGGGATGGGGAGCTCAACCTTCACAGGGAGCCACCCTCTGCCAGCTCTCCCCACCCTGGTGTTTCGGGGCATCCAGGAGTGCAGGGAAGGGGAAGGCAGGAGCAGGGGCACTGCCCAAGGAAGGGCCTCACCATCTCCATTGATATCGATTTTGGTGAACACCATGTCTGTGAACTCCTCCGCCGTCATCTTCTCGTTGCAGCGGTTGATGGATCGAATGGCCTGGAGGGAACGAGGGGCACAGGCAGTTCCTGAGTGCTCTGCAGGTTTGTGTCCATCAGAGCAAGTGGCCAGGTGACCAGACATGAAAGGCCAAAGTATTTTTCAGGGCTAAAACTTGTTTTCAGTCAAGCTAGGCTTCGAAAGGAATAAGTTCTGTCTAAAAAGCTGGAGATTAAAATCACCTAAACAGGCAATCTGGGATAAGCCAGAAGCCATTCACCTCTGAAAACCCTTAGATTAAATTCAAGTGCTTATCTTAGCCCCAGTTTCAGTGATCAGGGTTAAGCAAGCTGCCTGGAGAGGCCAAGGGGCTGCTGTGTGTCCGAGGGGGTGTGGGAGGCAGCAGCTGGGAGCTGGCAGAGGACAGGCAACAGATTTGGGCTGCAAGTTCCTGTTCCAGCCTCTCTGTCTCCCTGCATCCCGGGCCCATCTGTGGCAGGAATGGGAGAGCTGAGCCCACTCACTTTGATGATGTTCAGCAGCTCAGCCCGGTCGATGCAGCCATTCCCATCCACATCATAGAGCTTGAAATACCACCTCAGCTTCTGATCCACCTTCCCCTTCAGCACCAGGCTCAGAGCTGCCACATATTCCATAAAATCTATGTAGCCATCCTAAAAGCAGAAGGTTAGAAGCTAAGGTGAGGTTAAAAGCAGAGAGTCAGGCATTTTCTTGGGGATTTTCTTGGTCACTTTTGGAAGTCCTCCCTCAAACTGGTCCCTCCACCCTGAGACCAGAGATTGTGGAGCACAGTGGTGAAAGCCAATTCCGTATTGATCTCTGCAGAAATGTTGTAGAATCACAGAATTATAAAGTAAATAAAGCTGGGAAAGGCCTCCAAGATCATCAAGTCCAGCCTTGGACCGTTACCTCTTGGGAAGACATGGACTGGCTGGGTGGATCTGGCTTGGGGACTGAGAGCTGGCCTGTGCTCAGGGAATTAACATGCCAGGCATTAATTACCTGCCAAAGCAGTGGGAATTCAGAGGTCAGAGAGGTTTATGCAGATGAACCCTGATAAATTACCCAACCTCACTCTGCCTGCGCACACCTAGAGCTCCTGTCTCCTGCCAGGAGGGTCTCCTTTCCAGGAGAGCAGCAAATTCAGGAGTCACCTCTCAGGCTGGGAGGTTGTTTCTCTGTCCCTGTGCCATTCCTGCTCCACGTTTGGAACACAAACACTTTTATCTTTGACTTTCCTCCTGGGTGTTTGCCCACCCCAGCTCACGCCACGTCCAGGATGGTGGCAGCACTGCAAAGCTGCTGGCACAGGCTCACAGGCCACTAAACTGCCCCTCGATGCTGCCCACGGTGATCACAGCTCCCAGAAGGTTGTTAAAATGCCTCCTGCCCACCACAGAGCTTTCCCATGCTTTGAAGGGAAATGGTTCTTGCTGTGATTTGTGGCACTTGCCTGGCAGTGGCACCGGGGACGCGGTTCCGTGGAGAACCCGGCAGAGCTGGGTTGGCAGCTGGGCTCGGTGATCCCAGGGGCCCTTTCCAACCTGAATGATTCCATCATTCCCGCTACAAACCACGGCAGAGCATCAGCCAGGGTTTTGTCAATGAGCAAAGGCACCGCCCGCGGGCCAGGGCCGGTTTCAGAGGAGATCATCGGCTTTATCCCACGGCTGCGGAGCCAGATTAGGTACAAATAGCTGCTAAGCCCCATTCCCAGCAGGATTTCCTGTGCATCAATTCCCTTTCCAGGCGTGCTTTCAGACGCGGGGCAACGAGCAAGGGGAAGGTCAAGGCACAAACACCTGGAGGATTTAGGGCCTGATTTGCATTTTTGTCAATGGGATTAATGCCACTAAATCCTTTGGTTTGCCACAAAATAACCTCATCTCGAAAGAGGTGCGATTTCAGGTCGTTTGCAAGTAGAGAAGGATGCAGTTTCCTGTTGGAGGCAGCATCCATCTGCTTCCCTGGCACAGCTCCTGAGCTGGGGGAGCAGCATTCCCAAATCCCTGCTCCGGGACTGCATTCCCAAATCCCTGCTCCGGGCCTGCATTCCCAAATCCCTGCTCCGGGACTGCATTCCCAAATCCCTGCTCCGGGACTGCATTCCCAAATCCCTGCTCCGGGACTGCCCGCTCTGGGGTCCGGCACGGCCACAGCCTGGGCTGCAAAGCCGCTCCACAGAGTGCCCGAGCTCCTTATCCCGTGGAATAAAGTCAATCCCAGTGCAATCCATTTACAGTTCCAAACAATGCAAAGAGCCTGGATCCGTGCTGGGGACTCACTGTCCCTGCAGGGATGTCCTCACACTGCCTCACTGTCACAAAATCCAGCGCCTAAGGATTAAAGGGCACTTCATTTTAAAGGGATCAAAGACTTCCAGATAAAACCCCACTGTTTTAAAAGGGAAATATCAGTTCTAGAAGTCTCTGTGTCCTTGCAGAGCAGGCAGTGGGTAAAAAAGTTTTGCTGGCATTTTTCACGTTCCAGAACTGATTCTACTATTTATGAGGCCACAGTAAACCAGGCTGTGCATACTCAGCCGTTCCCCTCTCACACCCACCCAGCCCCAGCCTGCGGGATCCCAGGGCACAGAGCACAGCCCATCCCTGCACGGCTGAGTGGGAAGGACAATATTTACCTTATTGAAGTCAAATGTCTCAAACATTTGCTCAACGTATTTGTTCGCTGCTGGACTGAGGTTTTTCAAGCCAAAAAACTGTTTGAACTCGTAGAGGGTGAGCTGGCCAGAAGGACACTCCGTCATGAACTTCTTGTACCACTGGTGGCACTCGGTGGTGCTCAGCTCCTCCACGGTTTTCCCATCCATGTTCCCCATCTCCACACCAAGTGTTGGTCCCTTTGCAGGTACAAACGGATGGTTTGTGAAATTTAGGGGAAAAAAAAGTCACAGTTCTGCTTCTTGCCTTCTTAGCCCAGACGTCCTCAGCACTGCAGGGGTCAGAGCATCAGGATAATCAGAAGTGCCTGGTGCTGCACGGATTCTGATGGATGCAGGAGACTCGTTCTCCAGGGAAAAGCCAAAAGCACAAAACCCTCTTTGGAGGGGAAGGTGACATTTAAGTACCCAGCAAATCCCTCCCCAGCCAATAAGGTTGGGGGGTAATGGGCTCCTACCAGGCATTAAGAGTTCAGGGTTAAAATAGAAAAGAGGTAAAATGGGGAAGTCTTGCAGATTATAGGCCCAGCAGGAGATTAGGAGGGTGGAATTTTCTCTGTGATGAGCTAATCTCTTAATCCACTTCATTTATCGTTTGGGGGGGGCTGATGTCACATAAGCAACAACTTTTGCACCAGAGTTTGAGTAAGAAGAATGAGAGAAAACCACTCTGAATCCTCTGTGTTGTCACTGCTTTTTGCTTTTCCTTCACTTCACTCTTCCAGAGGATTCCAGGGGCTCTGGAGCCCGGAATTCAGAGAGGGGGAGGTTCCACTTCAGCTCCTGGAAGAGACGCACCGGGAGGGTAAATTTGGTATGAGGAGACAAATATAGAAACATAATTGCTTTGATTGGTAAAGGTTTAAGTGCTTTAACTGCAGACAAGAAGAAGGGGAAGGGCCCTCTTCCCCCAGCTCCAGGGGTCCCGTGTCCAGCCTTAGTCCTGCTAATTGCGTGGTTTTTCCTCAAAATTGTCCCACACTCTGCCCACCCCAGCAGTGTGTCCTGATTGCTGCGTTAGAAACTCAGCTCACACCAGTGGAGTTGAATGCAGATTTAATTTTCACTTATGATGGATCACTATGAAAAATTCTCCATGTAAATACAACAAAATCCAATGTTGTTTTCACTTTGACATGCAGCATTCCAAGAAGTACTCAGGAATAAAATATCCTCAGAAAGCATGATGGGCCAGACCCTCCTCTAGGAGTAAGTGGATGTGACCCCAGGGCCTGTCCCACAGAGAATTTATCCATAACTCTTATTTATTTATTTTTTATTATTTATTTATTCTTATTTATCCACATCTCTTACCCATAAGCTCACAGTTTATATCTAACAACTGCAGTTATCTAACAAGTCACAGAGCCTAGTGTTGCTTCTGCACCACAGTAAATTAGGAATAACTCTGCTAAAAAAAGCAGCATTACACAATCATAAAACACTTAGGGAAAAATAATTAAGCTGAGGAACACTAATTGGATGTGCTAATTCTGTACTTGCCACCAGACCCCTGGTGTGCAAGGTGAGCCTTCAGCGAGCTCCAGCCCAGCCTGGGCTGGGTGGCTGCTCCCTCAGTGCCCCGTGCTGTGACACCCAGTGCAGCGGGCAGGAAATGACAGGACAAGTTGGACAGGGTTTTCAGAGCAAAATCCACTCTGCATATTTTCCTGGGGAGCAGTGGCAGAGCCTCCCCACCCAGCCCTGGGCCCGCTGCTGGCCGTGGCTCATGCACCAGTGGGACACCCAAGTCACTGGAGTCACCAAAATCACTGAAGTCACTGGAGTCACCAAAGTCACCAAAGTCACGAAAGTCATGAAAGTCACCAAAGTTGCCAAAGTCACTGGTGTCACTGGAGTCCCTGAAGTCACGAAAGTCACCAGAGTCACTGGAGTCCCTGAAGTCACTAAAGTCACTGAAGTCACTGGAGTCACTGGAATCACCTAAATCACCAGGAGCACTGGAATCACTGGAGTCACTGGAATCACCTAAATCACCAGGAGCACTGGAATCACTGGAGTCACTGGAATCACCTAAATCACCAGGAGCACTGGAATCACTGGAGTCACTGGAATCACCTAAATCACCAGGAGCACTGGAATCACTGGAGTCACTGGAATCACCTAAATCACCAGGAGCACTGGAATCACTGGAGTCACTGGAATCACCTAAATCACCGGGAGCACTGAAATCACTGGAGTCACTGGAATCACCTAAATCACCAGGAGCACTGGAATCACTGGAGTCACTGGAGTCACTGAAATCACTGAAATCACTGGAGTCACTGGAGTCACTGGAGTCACTGGAGGCACTGAAATCACTGGAGTCACTGAAATCCCTGAAATCACTGAAATCACTGGAGTCACTGGAGTCACTGGAGTCACTGAAGCTGCCATTTCAGGGCTTTATTGCCTGGGCTGTGCTGCTCTCAGCTATGGTTTTGGGCCATGGAAGGATCTCCACTTCATGGGGTCCGTGCTCTCCAGGTCGGTGCGGAGCCGGCTGTGCCTGGTGGCTTCGTGGAAGCGGAAGCCGCAGAACGGCGTCTGCGTGGTGCAGAAGGGGGCCAGCGAGTTGGACCACTCAGGCTGGTAGAACATGAAGGCAAAGGAGCTGAGGGGACGGCCCCCAGTGTGGACAACAACGGGCACAAAGCGAGAGCCCAGAGGAAGGGCTGGAGGCGGCCGGTTCCTCGACCTGGGAGGTGGGTTGGTGGTCTCTGGCATTGCTTTGGCCTTCTCCATTCCCTTGGTTCTTGTGTGGGCTTTGCCAGGGGCTTCTGGTGTTTCAGCCACCTGCAGAGTGAAAGATCCAGAGAAATGTGTGGTTATTGCCCCCACCCCTCAGCACCTGTCACTAGAGGACATGAAATGGAAGAGTGGAATCAAATCACAACAGCAAGGCTTTACCCCAATGAGGCAGAAAAGCCTTTATTTCGGGGTTTGCAACCCCTTTTATAAGTTGTTCCCATACAGGTTACCATGATTGGCCAAAGGAATCACCTCTCTGGTGCCACTGGTGGAACAAGAGAAAAACCCATTCAGAACATCAGTGTGAGATTGTTTTGGGAACCAAAACCTATTTACAAAAAACAGTCCTTGAAAGAGAAATTTCAAAAAAAACTTTCCCTTGGGAACAGATCAGCCACTCACAGGCTGAAAACTCTCTCAGGCTCAGAAAATCCTGCCCACAAGCATCCCCACCAGGAGAGCCTGGGAAGCTCCTGCAAGGGCAGCCAGGGCAGTGTAAGCACTGAGGAGGAAGGGGTTTACACATCCTTAGCCAAAAATATGATGTGGTGCTGCATAAAGAGAAAGGGAATTTAAATTCAAATGATGCTCTGGGAGTATGGAAGAAACAAATGCTGAGAGAATATGAACAACAAGACACAAAGGATTTGATTCTCTCTTCACTCTCAGTTATCGCAGTGATAAATGCCAGCAGCACACACTCCTGGCAAAGCTGGCACCAACCACAGCTGTGGCAAACCTGCCTTGAAAACTGTTCAACACAATCCAAGAGGACACAGCAGCACTGGCAGAACCTGGCACTGTCCTTTGGAGCAGCAGCTCAGCAGCTCTGGGTCCCTCTGCAGGGACCCCACACCTCCCTGAGCCTCCTCCTGCTCTGGGAATTGCTCACAGCCATCTCCAAGTGGGATTTCCCCCAGAAATGTGAAGGCACCACGCAGGGCACAAGGAGCAGGGAAAAAGCCCATCTGGCATTTGCAAGAACCCTTTGCAGAGGAGGGGGTGGACACGAGCCCCGGGACACACACGGGGTGACCTGTGACCCACGGCTGCTGAGGGCTGTGCTTGACTGCAGAGATATTTCTGCTGCTGTTACCTAAGCATGACTCAGTTATCTTGTTTTCATTGACGACACCTCTGTGCAAATGGAAACTGCCTCTTCCCTCAGCAATTAGCCACTCCATTCCTGCCTGTCCTAAATAAATGCTTTGCTGTTTGCTTATTTTTAACCTTGTAAAGAGGTTTCCTGCTTTCCGTGACGTACTTGGTGCTATTTCTGTTCCCTAGATCCTAAACCTATTAGAAGGGGAATGCCTGCAAATCATTTCGAAATCTCCTTAAGGCCTTTGAGGGGAATCACCAGATCCCTACATGTTCACCACCTCTTTTTGCCACTCATTTCTCCAGGGCAAATGTCGAATGCCTGAAAGGCTGGACCTCAGCAAAAAGGGTTATTTCAGCAGCTGCTGCTGCACCTCAGTCCATTTTTCCCCAGGGGATAAAATAATTGGGTTTTCTGAATCTGAAAAGCAGATTTTATACCACCACAGCCATCTCAGTGAGGTTTGTGCACCCCTGCTCAGGTCTTAGGTTGTTCAGAAGCTGCTGGTTTTACACACGTGCGTGCTGGTTGCTCCTGGCCCTTTTCACTTTGGAACAGACAAGTATGCACAGGACTGTGCGGATGCCTCTGCACCCACCCAGCAGGAGCACTAAAGTCATGAATTTGGGGTGTGGAGGGGAGGCTGGAGCTGCCTTGGCTGCCCAATTGCTAAGTCATGCAGATGCCTTCAAGATGAGCAAGCCTGGCCGGGCGCTGGAGCCCCAGAGTCACCTCAGTGAGGGCAGGTCCCGAGGCAGGGCGTGCTGAGCTCAGCTCCTGCCATGGGGCTCGGCTGCCCCGTGGTTCCTGCTCATCCTCTGGGGCACCTGGAGCTTTGCAGAAATCTCTTCCCTGCCCAGGTGAATGCACCTGCCTGCATGATCCCTGCCTTGGAGGGGAAGCACCAGCTTGAGGTCCCGGTGCTATTTATGGCACTGCCAGTGCTCCGTGCCTGAATGAAGAGCCCCACGTAATCCTATTGCACCCACTCCTATGTAGAGAGATCCCTGATCCCAAACTGCCTGGTGTCTGCCAGGGCAAATCCCCCAGGTGGGTCCCAGGAAAAGGCTGGCCCAGCTGGGGAAGCAGGAAGAGTTCAGTGGTGCTCCCTGGGGAGCAGCTCCCTGGGCAGCTGCCAGAGCCCATCCTGTCCCTGCTCAGGGACTGTCCCCACACTGGCAGCTCCTTGCCTGCCCCCCTGAGCCACCCTAGGAGCCACCCCAAGAGCCATCCCTGGAGCCATCCCTGGAGCCATCCCTGGAGCCATCCCAGGACTACCACGTGTGGTTTGCTCTAAGCTCTCAGCATAACGGGGGCAAAGCCGGCTGACAGCAGCAGTGGGGTTTGCACAGCAGGGATGGGATGGGATGGGATGGGATGGGATGGGATGGGATGGGATGGGATGGGATGGGATGGAGGATCTCACAGACATCACTGGGATCTTGTCAGGCTGGGCACGCTCAGGGCAAGGATCTGCAGCCCACAGGAAGGGGACGTGGTGAGACAATGTCCCTCCTGCCCAGCTGTGAGCCTGGGACACCCACCTGTGAGGTTTGCTTGGTGATGGAGGCCCTGGGACTGTCTGGGGTGGAGGAGGGAGGCAGCACAGGGCAGAGCCCGGGCTATGGGGGCCATTGTGACCACAGGGGCCACTGTGACCACAGCATCACCGAGGTGCTGGATGTCACTGGGGCGGCAGGAGGTGCAGAGGAGTGCAGAGGCTCAGCCATGGGGACCAGCACTTAAGCCCTGGGAAGCCCCAGTGCTGCCTGGGGCACAGGCAGGATCTGCAGGACACTCTGCTGGCCCTGCTACCCCAGCTGCAGCCTGGGACCCCTGTCCCCTTGGGCACGAGCTGATTCCCTGCCCCTGGCAGCCCTTTGCTGTTCTGCAGGCACACCTGAGAGTTTCTCCTCCCATCCTTCACTCCTCAATGTCCGGCCAGAGCTGCCCTCACTGCACAAACTCTTCTCACACCTGCAAGTGCAGCAGGAACCATCCACATCTGTGGGTGCAGCTCCTCACCCTAATGCAAAAGCAGATTGTTCTGGGGTGTTTACCCAAACTGGGATCAAAGGCAGCCTCACACTGTGGTGTGTTACATCACAGCAGTGCTCACACGGCTCCTTCTATACCATCAAATCTGCTGGAGATCTTCCAAGTGCTTTCCTGAGCTTGGTGCCCAGCCCAGCCCACCAATCCCTTTCACTGTATGGCCTCAATCACTCAGGAGTGACAGTTGTCCTTCCTTAAAAATACAGCCCAGCCACCCAACCTGGCCACTTGCCTGTGTCTCTGGAGTTTACACTTCACAGAAGCCACACTTGACCCAGCAGCACACCCAGCCTGCTCCTCGTGCTGCTCCTGAGCTTTTCCTGCCCTTCTGAGGGAGGTCTGTGCCTTGCTGGGAGGTGGGAGGTAAAGAACAAACATCTTTCATCTGGAACAAACAAATGGGAACGTGCACAGGAGCCCTGGCAGAATTGCTTAGCACCTTGTGTTCAGTGGGATAATAAATTCACCTCAAAATCCCTTCATGTTGTGAGGGTGATGTTTTCCTGCTCTCACCACCCAGGGTGAGGCAGGAGCATGGCAGGTGGGGTGGCAGGGCCGGGCTGTGGCACCCCCAGCCCTGGGGCTCAGGAACAGCCCTGGGCAGTGGCAGGAGGCTGAATCACCCCCTCTGCTCCGCAGAGCAGCCCCGCAGCCCCTTTGAAGTCTCCTTGCTGTAATGAGATTTTGTGGGACACCTTTGTGCACGAGCCCAGGCTCTCTCATTCCACAGGATTTTATTGGCTTCACTTCTTAAAATAGTTCCTCTTCTCCTTCCCTTTTCCATGACTGTCCCCTTGTGTGTCCTGCTCCATTTGTTCACTCAAGGACTGTGGATATCAGCGAGCACTTTTGCCTCACCTGTATTGTAAAGACATACTGTGTCCTTTGTCCTTCCAGCAGAGCCTGGACTCTTCATTCCACCTGATTTCTGCTGTCAAGAAATTCTCGAGAATTCTCGAAATTCGAGAATTCTGCCAGGGAATTTTCTTTAAATGCCACAGGTTGGACTTGGTGATTTCAACCTCTTCAAACTGATCCAGTGTCATAGACAGGTGGAAGAATTATAAAAGGCCTTATGAATTCAGGCCTTGCTCTGCTAAAACTGCTAAAGCTGGCCTGTCATTTCTTCTAAGTGCAGCTAACAAGCAATATGCAAGTTCCCATGTGAAGCTGTTTTGAGAATGAGAAGTTCATTTAACACAACAACCTATTCTGAGGGTCAAAAACAAATGCACCTGTGTAAGCAATAAGATCTGTCCCATGAGAACCCACAAAGGAAAAATGTAAACATATCTAGAGAGAGAAAAATTGATAGACATATACAATAGCAAATTTTCAACATATTGCTGATCAGTTAGGTTTAACATATATTTCCTATAAATATCAGCTTTGTGAATAAAGAAGAAGGTGAAATGAGCCAAGCTGGCTGCAGGACTGGGCAGCAGGGCAGGACTTAGAGATAGAATTTCCAAAGTGTTGGAAGGAAGATTGCAGCTGGCCAAGAGCACAGACACCAGAGCACGAGCACAAGCCCTGGCAGCAGCTGGCCTCAGGAGCAGCAACAAAAGGAATTCAAGCAGCAAATATACAAAGTACCTGTGGGGGGTTTTCCCCCACCCGGGGGTGCTGGGGCTTTGCAACCCCTGATGATTTGTGTGACCCACAAACAGAGCAGAGGGGCTTTGCTTTTTTCGGCCTCCAGAGGCTGTTTATTGTTTCTTATCACAAATTTCGAGGCAGGGATGACACAGGCTCTGCACTCTTGGAAAACACACCAGCAAAAGCCTCCAAAGGCTCAAAATGTCCAGATTTATACAAGAGAAGGTGACCAATTACTTGATACCACGTTCCTAAGACGTCTGTTGTTATTGCTCCACTACCAATACCTAATTATTTGTCTGCTCACACAACAACTGTGGCCAATTCTATCCAATAACTTTGTGCTCCCAACACTGCAGAACATGGAGTAGGTGAAGAAGGAGAAGGGAAACTGAGGCAATGCCCACAATTCTCCATCTTGAGTCCTCACCTACATCCATACTATATAAAACCCAAAATACACATTTTTCACCAAGTGACACACTCCCAACCACACCACTGTCTAATTCACACTCTGGCTGTTTGCACTCCATCCCAAAGCCTTGGAAGCTTTCTCCATGGACAGAGGTCAAA
>VWYI01042161.1:0-22281 GCA_013399455.1 Anthoscopus minutus | reverse complement strand
TCTGTGTTTCTGTGATCCTGTGATCCTGTGTCTGTGTTTCTATGATCCTATGATCCTGTGTCTGTGTTTCTGTGATCCTGTGATCCTGTGTCTGTGTTTCTGTAATCCTATGATCCTGTGTCTGTGTTTCTGTGATCCTATGATCCTGTGTCTGTGTTTCTATGATCCTATGATCCTGTGTCTGTGTTTCTGCGATTCTGTGACCCCGTGACCTGCCCGAAGCTCCGCAGGCTGTTTTCCCACCCGGAGCCGGCTGCAGCGCTGCTGTTTCCCACTTTCCATCCCATCCCGTCTCTTCCCCGCAGGCAGGACCATCCCTTCTCGCCCGCCCCGCTGGGTGCCGGGGCTGGTGCGTGTGCGCAGCGCCGTTCCGCCCCACAGCAGCGCTTGGGATAACTGTGAGGAGAGTCCCGGTTACTGCAGCCTCGTGCGGGGCACGGAGCCGCCCCTTGGGCGGCAGCCGCAGCTCCGGGAGCGGAGCCGGGAGCCGCTGCCCGCTCCAGCCCGGAGAGGCATCCGAGCAGCGCGATGGAGCTGCAGCCCCCCTTAAATCCTCCGGAAAATGCTTTCAATTATTAGAGCGCCTCTAGCACAGGCACGGAATTGAATTTTAACATTTTAATTCTCATTTTCCTCCCCCATTTCCCATTCATAATTCACTTTATTTAAGTGCTGCCTCATAATCTGTGCCACGATTAGATTTCCCTTTTGGAATATCGTAACAGTGCTCATTTTTCATTCTTAACAGGGGATTTAATGCGTTGCTTTAGTTTGTTCTTTAAAGCAAAAAAAAAAGATGCTTTTCACAAGAAAAGCATCATTTCAAAGCCATTAAGTGATACTTATCAGTGAAAAAAAAAGAGAAATCTATATTGTTTTGACTCTCAAAACTTGGTAGAGATAGAAAGAGGTATAAGATCTTGAGCTGAAGTTGGAAGCTGTGTTTCAGAGTAATTGCTTTGACAACTGTTTTGGGTTTAAAGTTCTCCAGAATTCCCTGCATTTTTTTAGTAGCCAGTGTTACTCATTAACTCTCAATTTTTACTTGCACGGTGCAAAAAATCCTTTTCGGCGCTAGAAATTTGCTTTGTGCCTGAAACTAGAAATGGTTTGGGGTCAAGACCAATCGCCTTCAACGTTTTGCATCAAAAGCACCCCGACCCTTGGAGCAGCCCGGTCTCACCGGGTGTTTCTGGCCGGGTCTGGGCAGAAGGGGACGAGACAGAGAAACACGGGAGGGAGAGAAAAAGCAAAGCCCTCAAGGCTTCGGGCAGAGGGAACGGCCGGAGCTCATCCAGGGAAGATCGGGCTGGATATCAGGGAAAGGTTCCTCGCCCACAGGGTGGCTGGGCACTGGAGCAGGCTCTCCAGAGCTCAGGGGCGCTTGGCCAGAGGCGCCGGGAACAGGGTGGGGTTTGGGGGCGTCTGAGCAGCGCCAGCCCCGGGACGCTGCCCGCAGCTCAGCCCGCTCGGGAGCTCTGACCCAAAGGCTCTCTCCGTGGCTGTCGCTGGGCTCTCCTCAGCCCAGGGACACCTGGCGAGGGCGGGCCGGGGGTGGGGCCGTCCCCGCCCCTCCGGGGCCGCTCGGCCCCGTCCCCGCCGGTGCCGCGGGGATGCCCGGCCCGGAGCAGCGCCCGGCTCGGCCAGGATGAAGAAGCACCACCCGCACTCGGTGCAGGGCACCTTCAGCCGCCTCTTCGGCAAGCGCCACTCCAGCCCCACCGCCACGTCCCTGTTCGCCACCAACCCGCCCTGGATCTTCACGCAGGAGGTGACCTCGGACAGCGCGGGTGGCACCGGTCAGTGTCCCCGGCCGTAAGCCGTGCGGGGTCGGGACGGGGCGGTCCAGGGGGAAGAAAGTCGGGGGGCGGCGGGGGCTCCGCTGCTGCCCGGCGGGGAAGCTCCGGGAGCGCTCGGCGGCACCGGGATGCGGCGGCGCAGGTCCCAAAGCTGTGCCCGAGCGGGAGAGGCTCCGCACCTCGGCTGCCGCTCTGGGCAAGTTAAACGTGGCTAAAAGAGGCTGATGAGTGGCTGTGAATCTGTTTTATTGCTTCCCATCGCTCTTTCCCACGCCATGTTTGATCCACGCCTTCCCAGGTTTGAGTTATTTACTCATAAACCTGTTTCTCGCAGGGCTGTGAGCGAGGAGGGAGCTGAGGGTTGCATATTCCTCGGGATTTATTTGTGTTTCTTTGTGGTTTTAATTGCAATACGGTGCCCTGGAGGCTCATGTAGGAGGGAGCCAAATTAATAGTAATGGAGCCAGGCAGATAGAAGATAGCACTTTGTGGATGAAATTTGGTGGCTGTAAGAGCCCGACAAACTCTTCCAAGATTAAAAAAAAATGGAAGTGCTGCCTGCTGAGCTGTGCAGGGTGAAGTATTGTCTGTGAAAGCAACTGCGAGGTGGTTACACCCCAAAGGCCAAGCTGCTGAAACCAAGATAAAATTAAAATGTGACAGAGAGTTTCATGCAACTCTGCAGCCTGGAAGGAAAATTGCTGATTTCTAACTGTCGTAAATCTGAGGAGGATTCAAGCTTCTCTCTGATGTGGTTTGGATTAAAAAAAAGAAGTTGCTGTGTCTGCTTATTCCAAGCCTGATTTCCGTGGCTGCAGTTCTGCAAGTGGCACTACAAAAGCTTCCAGCTCAGGTGTGGGTCAGACTGCAAAGGACAAGCTGGGAATCCCAAAACCTGAGCCTAAGGAACAGCTGCTGGATCGCTCCTTAGCATCCTCCTGGCAGCACTGCCCTGAACTTGGCTTGTGGAGGGAGGGTGCAGTGGCAGTGTGACACCGCGGCTGAGGGTGCGGGGTGAGGAGGGGACAGCAGCCCGAGGGACAGCAGCCCGGGGGACAGCTCTGTTGGACCTGGGCTCGCACACAGAGCGGTCCTGCCCGGGACAGCCCCAGCCCCGTCCCTGTTTTTGGGACATTTCCTGCAGAGCTCCGTGCCAGGAGGCGTCCACTGCTCCTGCTGATCCCCACCTTCGTTTCTCACATAGAGTAAACACAAGTTAGGCAATGTGGAATGGGTGTAGCTTTGCATGTCCCTGACTCAGAGATTCCTGAATATAGTGACTGATGCCACCTCCTCCTCCTGGGAGCTGTGGATACCCCGGCTCAAACCTGCTGCACCTCCTCCAGGTGATGCAACCCGCGGGGAGGAAGAAGTTCCATTGCATGAGTGGCAAATTGTTTATTTAATTTCCCATGGCTGAGCAAACACAAATGTCTCCAGGACAGGCTGAATGTCAAAAAGTGGCCGAAGCAAGGCCAGCGCTTTGAGCCAGCTGCTTCCCACAGCTTCCAAGGGTGCATTTCCTGATCCCTCCTTCCAGGAAACGAGGCTGGCAGAGCTCAGGTCTTGCTGGTGATGGGCTCCCAGCAGGCAAGTCCTGTTTATCTAGCAAAGAAAACACAACTACGAGCACTTCATTTTACTTTAATTAAAGCATTCAAGGTAGCTATGCTTAGTAATCTAGGATCAAAGTCCTTGTGATCTTTAATCCAGTTTCTCACTGGGTTTACCTAGTGACTTGTTAAATATAAATCTCATCATTTCAAGTCTCAGAACTACTCTGTTGCTGCTCAGGCTGTCTGAGTCCAAACTCTCCTGTTGCCTTGGCCTTAATTTCTGCTCCTTACTCACTGAACGCACAAAATTAATCATCACAGAATCACAGAGTGGTTTGGGTGGAAAGGGACCTTAAAACTCCTCTCATTCCACTCCCTGTCATGGGCAGGGACACCTTCCACTAGGTCAGGCTTCTCCAAGCCCCATCAACCTGACCTTGGACATTTCCAAGCCATTTGCTGGCACCTCTGTCCTCCCTGGGACTCCAGCAGCTCCTCCTGGGAGCTTGGGCCCCTCCCAGGCAAGAAGTGGTAAAGTCTCGGTAGGACCAGGCTGGCTGGAGCAGAGACTGATTGGTGATTTGAAAGCTGGAGAAAATGTCCTTTGAGCAGAGAATCACTTGTAGTGGGAGAAGTTTGGTGTGAGGGAGGGGAAGCTGGGAATGCCTGGAAGGGCAGTGACAGCAGGGCAGGTACTCCTGGGAGTGTCCCAGGGTAACCTGGGGGATAGTGGGTGGGAGAAGGGAAAAGCTGATGTACTTATGGACTCTGGGGCGTGTTTGAAGGTTGTGTGGAATTCATCTGCCTCCAGTCCCTCAGAGGAGGCTGTGCTGCCTCATGCCCAGCCCCTGATGTGGTCAGATTCTTCATTCCAGGTGTTCATGCAAGAGCTTTCCTTCTGTGGGATGCACAGAGAGGAATTTGCCCTCCTCTTTTTCACTAGACTTGGTGTAAAGCTGTTTCCTTGGGAGCTTCCTCCTGATTTCTTCCCATCCTTCTTCTTCTCCCTTCCTCACTATCTAAGTCTCTTGTTGGGAACACTCCTGCAGCTTTCCCTTCAATCACAGCCATTTTGGTTTTTCCCCCTCCTTGCTCAAACCGTCAGATTTTCTTTAATGTTGGTCTCCTTGGCTACGAGTTATTTGTGTACCTCCTTCCAGCCAAGGTGGGGTTTACATGCTTCAGTATTTCTGCTTGTTAATTCATGCTGCTAATCAGACACAAAGAATGTAATTAAATTAATTTTATGAGCTTTATTCACTGTCAGAAATAAACCAGCCCAAGAGGTGTGGTTCAAGGTGAAAGCACAAGGCTGGGAACCAGGAATTCCTGATGGCTTCTCCTGCTTGTCACACCAGGGCCCTGTGACTTCCTGCCCTGGCACCTCCCTCCATCCATGGCTGTATTTTGTGGGAAGTCGCCCAAGGCAGGCTGGAGTGTGGAAGTGTTGTGAAGCACCTGGAATTCCCTCTGGCTTGGATGTCAGAGCCCACAGAGTGCTCGGCGGGGCAGGAGCTGTCCCTCCTCCTGATCAGCTCTGCTGCTGCCTCCTCCTCAATTCCAGCTGCTCAGGATTGCATCCTGTTCCTTCTGAGCTGCTTCAGTTCCTCCGGAGCTCAGGGAGGGCTCTCCATGCTCTGCAGGTGTGTGACAGGGTTGTGAGTGCCTGTCCTGCACACATGGAACCTTTCTTTCCCTGTCTTCCATTCACCTCCAAGACATCCAAGATTTCCTCCAGATCTTCTGGGCTTTTCCCACTCCTGGGAGCTGATGCAGCCAATTCCCCACAGCTCCCTTTAAAGATCCCTGGTGTCCAACGCTGTTTTCACCAGTGCCCAGCTCAGTACTGCTGCTAACAGTCTGCTCTCCCCTCAGGTGATGTGATCCAGGTGTATTACGGTGACAATCGCTTCGGGACAGTGACAGACTCTGGCACAGCCACGCTTAAACCCCGGCCAAGGGTCCGGCCGCTGCTGACCTTCCTGCCCCTGGTGAGTGCCCAGAGCCAGCTGGGCTGGCTGCTGCTCTCAGCCCCTGCCCCAGGGACAGCAGAAAGGAAGAGCAAAACCACTCTGTAATGATGCTGGGCATGAGGGACTGGGAGGGCATCTGAGTCCAGGGCTGGTGTGGGGCACGGATGAGGCTCTCGGGGCAGAGTGTGGCTGTGGGACATGACAAAGAAGAGGTCAGGACACAGGGAGATTCCTTCCTCTGAGGCAGGGAAGCCTTTATTTTGGGGTTTGCAACCGTTTTTATAAAGTGTTCTGATACAGGTTAACATGATTGGCCAAAGGAACCACCTCTCTGGTGCCATTGGTGGAACAAAAGAAACACACATTCAGGACATCTGTTCTACCTTATTTTGAGAACCAGAATCAATTTACAAAAATCAGTCTTTGAATGAAAAGTTTCCCAATGGATTTTTCCCTTGGGAACAACTCAGCCACTGTCAGCCCGAGAATTCTCTCAGGTTCAAAAAATCATGTCTACAGGAGAGCACTCAGACTTGCACTTTCAATTAAAAAATAACTGCTGAGCACAGAGATGATAGATCAGGCTTGCACTGCCATTTATCTCACTGCTGCTGGCCAGATCTGTCCCAGGATAAGGCGTGCTGCTGGAGCCAGCAGTGCTGAACCTGCTGCAGCACAGGAATGGGGTGATGCTATGCCTGTGCAGAGGATGATTCTTTTCAATCTCTGTATGATAAAAAAACAACATTCCCTGCAGAGCTACCAGTGCTCCAGCAGCAGCAGCAGCAAGGGCCAAACCAGCCAGAGCAGAGGGCGTGAAGGTGGCTGTAACTGCAGAGGCCACGCTTGTTTGTGGCTGGATTTGAGGAACCCTGTGCAGCACTTTCCGGAGTCTGATAAAGAGCACAGTGAGGCATAGGATTCACAGAATCCCAGGGACTGGGCTGGAGGGGAGCTTAAATCTCATCTTGTTCCACACCCCTCCACTAGAGCAGGGAGCTCAGAGAGGCCCTGGAGATGCCAGTAGCTATACTGAAGTGATACCCGCAGGTCAGGAGGTCAGTGAAGACAGTAAAATGCTTAAATCCTTTGGTCTTGACAAGGAGGTGATCTCTGCTAATGGAAGCCGGTGTGGAAGAGGGATTACAGCAGGAATGCCCCCGGGACAAATCCTAAGGGCTGTCACCCTGGCCCTGGTGCTGCTGCTGCCCACAGAGGCACAGCTGGCCCTGGGGCTCTCTTTCCCTTGTGAGGCTCCCTCCCAAACCTGGGCTTCTCCCCGACAGTAACAGCATTAACTGAAGGAATTAGTAGGAAAGGGCAGCGTTTTGAAGGATCAGTCTGTGTTGGATGTTTGCACTCTTTTGGTGAGGTTTGATGGTGATTTGATCTGGCACAGACTCTTCTGCTGCCACGCACATACCTGCACCAGGTACACACCTGCACGGGGCTGTTCTGCAGCTCCTGCCTTAACCCTTTCCCCCCCACCCACGGGGAGCAGCTCGCAGTGAGTCAGGAGGATGCACACGCCCTGCCCCGCGGCTCCTGTGCCGCTGCACCTGGCAGCTCTTCCCACACCCAGCAGCTTCCTTCCCCCAACCCTGGGCTGGCCCACACGGGATCCTGCAGGGGCTGCAGGGGAGGGTCCCCCCACGTCCCCCTGCCCACCTGGCTCCCCCAGCACTGCAGGTGCAGGGAGAGCTTTGGCATCTCGGGGGAGTAAATTCCTTCAGCAAACCACCAAGCTGCCCTAGCTCAAAAAGTGGGAGTTTGGGGGCAGCTCTTTGTATTCAGAGAATGTAGGACCCCAGGGTGCTCAGCAGTTGTTTTTTGGGGTGGCTTTTGTAACGGGGAGCCTCAAACTTTGGTCATTTAATGGGGTGGGCAGGGTGGGCTGCTGAGAGCCTGGGGAGCTGGGGACAGGCAGGCTCCCTGCACTGGGATGTCTGACTCTGTTCTAGGGATGAAAAGTGATTCCTGGTGGTTGCAGTGAAAGCTTCCCCCCACGGGATCCTCAGCAGGCACAAATCTGATTCAGGTACTACAAACTGGAAATGCAGGTTCCTGGCACAGCACCCAGAGCCTGCTCTGAACCAGCGGGAGGTTTTCTGTGCTGGCTACACCCAGCAAACACCAGGAACAATCTTCCCAACCATCTCTGCAGACTGGCAGTGTGCTGGGGATGCTTTCCATTTTAGAAGCCAGCTCATGACGTAGGGATGGGTGCTTTTTGGGAGATGATGCTGAGCGTTAGCAACTGCCACAGGTTTTGGTGATGAACAGGCTTGCCCAGTTTGAAATGACACGTCCAAAATTACTGCTCCTTTATGAAGGGCAGACTGTGTCCTCCAGCTTTGCATAGCTCTCTCTGACTGCCAGTCTCTCTCCACTCCTGTCCATACAGGTGATGCATGTGGTGGTAATGGAGGGCTCAGGCATTTTTGTTTCCCTGTAAATGAGCAGGTATCCTGGGCTGCTCTGGAAACCAGCAGCAATGGATTTCCATAGCAAATGGGAGCTGCTGGGGTTTTATTCTTTGTGATTTTGGTATCTCATTGCTCTGGACAATTTAACTATTAGCTCTTGAAGTGCCTCTCTTGGCCTTTGTCTTCCCTCTGGCTCTCAGGTGGAGTTCAGGATCTGCCCTCCTGCCTTTGCAGCCCTTGGCTTCTCCATCAGCACGGAGTTGTCTGGTCCTTAGTGCAATCCCAGGGGTATGAATTCCCTCACTCCTGGGTCACCAGGAACTGGCTCATTCCCTAGTGGTTATAGAGGATCTTTGGTCATCTGCAGGGGCATGGATGGAGCACATGAAATATGTGTATTTTGCTATTATTTTGGCCAAAGCTGGGGCATTCCAGGGCTCTTTCACAGGAGCCCAGGAGCTGCTGTTGAATCTGCTGTGCCCCAGCAGCTCCTGAGCTCCCCAGCCAGGGCAGTGTGGAACTCTAAAGTGCTGTCTGAGCCTGGATGGGGCTGGATGAACGGACCTTTGATCCGGGAGACTTTGGAATCCCGTAGCAATCTGATGTAAAAACGGTGATAACGGCAGTGAAAGGCAAAGGGCAGGGGCTCAATCATTATCCAGGCTTTTGTGTGCAGGAAATGGCTCGGGGAGAGGCGCAGGCTGATGGCAGGATAACATTTCCTTTGTCAAGGGCTGTTAACAGCGCAAACAGCTGCCTGGGGTGAGCAGGAATGCAGCAGGGTGGATGTGGAGCCTGGGAAAGGGACAGTGTGTCCCTGACCACTGCCCATGCGTGTCCCTCGTTGGATGCTCCCTCAGAGCTTTGGCTCTTTCTGACATTGTGGTGCCCCAAGCTGCCCCCAGGTCCCTCCCGGCCGGTGTGTGACAGCCCTGGTGTCACCCCTGTGTGACAGCCCGGCCCTGGTCACCTCCACCTGCACGTGGGTGCCCAGGGATGTCTCAGAGCCACCCCAGACGTGAGTCACAGGGACAGGAGAGGTTTCTGCTGCTGGCAGAGCCCTGATGAGCGCTCCAGGTGAGTCAGCCTGCCTGAATGGCTCAGCTGGGTGGTTGCAATTACCCGGAGTGCCCTCGCTTCAGGCGACCTCCCAGATGTGTAGGCTGCGAAATTGCTGGTCCTGTATCAGCTTCAGGCACTGCTGAGTTCTCAGTACGAACGTGAAGGGAGTAATTGAGAGCAAAACACAAACCACACAAGGAGCAGTTTTCCCCACAGTGCTCAGATATGCTGGTGCCAGTTTCCCAAAAAGCTGGAGGTCTGTCAGTGACCTCAGCATGGGGGGTACGTGACCATGGCAGTGCTTGCTGCAGAAAATCCCCCACCAAACCGGGGCAGCTGCTCAGTTCTCTGGGACATGGATGGTGGGGAGCAGGTGCTGCTGCTGGTGCGCTGGGGATGTGAAATAGCTGAATTCCTCTCCAGCCCTCCCGCCTGAATTGTGTCCATGGCCTGTGCAGCCTTGATCACTTCACTCATCCCCTCAAACCCTGTCAACAGCAGCTTCCACAGGGATCTCCATATCATGGAAACTGCCCTGGATCCCATCAAGGCTTGTGAGGACAAATTACCAGCTGCTTGTCAGCCCTTTGCTCTGATCTCTGGGCATTAGACTGACAGCTGTTTTCTCAACTCTTGCAGAACGCCCAAGAATCCCATGGGGTGGCTGTGCCAACGCCGTCAGTGCCAGAAGACTTTGAGGAAAAGGCAGCTCTTGGTAAGGGATGTTCTCTGTGGAGTCCTGGCCAGCACAAAGTGCTCACCAAGCCCTGAGGGCAGGAAGTGTGTGTGTACCAAGCTCTGGAGCAGACAGTCTGCCCATATACTTTCACGCTAAAATAGAGTCTGCTTTTAATTATTTTTTGAAGTAATTGAAAATTAATTCATTCCGAAGGGGTGAGGCAGAGAGGCTGTTACAGCTCAGGAAGTTTTAGACAAGCCTAGCAAAAGGGCTGGCTCCCTGGGCAGGCCAGTGGCACAGGCCAGGCTGGCTCAGCACTGATGTAGAGGGGCTCACACGCTGTGCTCTCGCTGTTCCTGCAGGCTCTGGCTCCCAGCTCAATGGCAACTATCGGATGTACAGCTCTGTGGGGGACCTGCGCCCGCAGGCGCTCGATGGGGATGACCTGGATGAAGATATCCCCCCGCCGCCATCGGTACCCCCCCCACCGCCTCCAGCTGCGCCTCTGCCACCCCCTCTGGCCTCGCCTGTCCCTCCACCCCCGGAAATGCTGCCACCACCGCCACCGCTGCCCGAGATGGTGCCACCGCATCCTGCCATGCCCGAGATGGTGCCACCGCCTCCTGCCATGCCCGAGATGGTGCCACCACCTCCTGCCATGGCAGCCCCGCCACCTCCCGCCTCTGCCCTGTCCTCCCCCAGCACCCCGGCTCCTCCAGACTTCATCCCACCAGCCCCTCCAGGCGCCCGGGACCCCGCGCCCTTCACCCCCAGCATCTCCAAGTGGAAATCTGAGACGGTGCTGAACACGAGACAGGCAGATGCTGAGGGGCCGCTCTGCCCTGCCGAGGCCGGGGTGCCCGCAGCCCCCAGCCCCAAGGAGAGCCTGCAGCCCAAGCCCGAGCCCCACCTCACCTTCCCCAGGTCGTTCAAGGTGCCGCCGCCGGCCCCGGCGCGCTCCTCGTCCATCCCAGTGCAGGAGGGCCAGCCCGGCCGGCAGGAGCCCGTCCCCAGGCAGCCTCACACCCGGCCACCCCTCCCACCCTGCTTCACCATCAGACCCGCGGCAAAGGCACGGCTGGGAGAAGCCGAGCAGAGAAATTCCGGGCTCAGACAGGGTGTTGGGAAGCCGGCTGCACCCCCTCCTCTGAGCCCCAAGCCAAGCCCAGGGCTCAGCCAAGGAACGAATCCTGCTGGCCGCCAGTCCCCACTCCCAGGCTCCGAGGGGGAGAAGGTTTCCCAGCTGAAAACAGCTGGGAGAGGCTCCCCTCCAAAATCTGAACCTCTCACTGCCAACGACCTGGATCTCCCTCCTCCGGACTACCCAACCTGCGAGGATGACTGGAAGGATGCCAACAACCTGAACAAGCTTCGGGATGAGCTCTCGGCCCTGCTGCGCTCCCCGCGCCGGGAGGAGAGGCCGCTGGAGAAGCCAGGGGCTCCCCAGCCCTTGGACAGCACTCCCAGCCATGCTGGCAGCTGTGAGCCAGGGCTCAGTGAGCCCCAGCTCGCCAGGAAGGACACAGGGTTATCCAAGGGAGAGGAGAGTGAGAAGAAAGAGGTGCCCAGCAGCCCCCCCAGCACTAACAGAGGCTCTCCCAGCACTGCAGTCATCGCCCCGGGGAGCAGCCCTGACACACAGCCCCGCAGTGTGATGACAATCAGGAACGAGCTGGAGGCTGTGCTGTCCCTGAAGAAAGAGGGGAAACCTGCGCAGGGGCTCAGCAGCCAGAAGCAGGCTGTGGAGAATGGCATCAGCACCCCACAGGTGAGGAAGAGCCCCCCAGACCTGAGGAAGAGCCCCTCTGACACGAAGGACTCAGTGGTGCCACAGCTGGTCCCCAGCCCGCTCCCAGCCCCGGCGGCTGCTGTGGAGAAGGATGAGAAAGACCACGAGGACCATCCTGCTCCTGCTGCTGGCAAGGTCACAGAGGATGTGAGCCCTGCTCCTGAGTCCCTCAACAGCAGCGTGAGTCCCCCAGATCCGCCTCAGGGACCGGCAGAGGAGCCCCCTGCTCCCACCCCCTCCTCACCCCCTGTGTCCCCTGCACAGAGCCCAGCACCACAGCCCAGCTCGGCCGTCTTCCAGTACAAAGTGCATCGGGCTGGGGCCAGCTCGGCCGAGCCTCCCTGTGCCCCGGGCTCAGCTGAACCCCCGTGCCCCAGGAGCTCGGCCAGGAGCCCCCCGGACACGTCGGGAGCGGGGCAGGAGGAGGTGCTGATCCACCCCGTGACAGGGGAGCGAGTGGAGCGGGGCTCGCCCATGGCCCTGCTGCTGGCAGCCCGGCAGCGCGCCCAGCGGGGCCGCCAGGGCGGGGACGGGGCGGCTGCGCTGAGGGCGAAGCCCTCACCCCTGAGACTCAGCAGTGCCTCGTCGGATACCACCTCCAGCAGCTTCTTCCGCCACGAGTCCAAGCCCTACTCCTTCACTGTGGTGCCTCGGCCGGCTGCGGCCAGTTCGGCGGGGTCCGGCTGGAGCAAAGCCCCCTCCTTCTCCAGCTCCTCGGAGCAGGGCCGGGGTGGGCGGGCGGTGGGTGAGGCGCAGCCCCCTGGGCGAGCCGCTGCCTCCAGCCTGCTCCGGGGCCTGCTGGACTCGGGGCAGCCGAGCCAGCCCAGCCCAGCCCGCCATGGAGCACCCAGGGAGGAGGAGAACGGGGACACGGTGCTGGACTTCGGGATTATCCCCCCACCCCCCGAATTCAGCAACGAGGTGGACGAGGGTCCCCTCCCGAGTCGGGAGGAGAGCCGCAAGTGCCCCAGTGTCCCTGACAGCAGCCGGGGCTCAGGCGAGCCGCGTTACTTCAGGTGGTCTGGCTACAGCCGCAGCTACGGGGGCAACCAGGAGCCGGCAGCTCCGCTGCCCTTGGAGAAGAGCTGGCGGAACGGCGACTTCACAGCCCAGCACCCGGATTACAGCAGCTCCACGAGTTTCCCCAGCCACAGCCCCAACCCACGCCCGCTGATAAAGAAGCGCCTGTACATGTCTGAACCTGACAGCTCCTACCCCCGGGCAGCCGCAGCCCCCCGGGCCTCGGGCACCATCTCCTCCACCCTCTCCTCCTACGCTGCTGGGGAGGGGTCTCGCCGCCTGGGCTCTGCCCACAGGAACGGCCCCTCGAGCACCCAGGGCAGGCGGGCGTCCATGGACGCTGCCGGGAAACCCGCGGCATACGGCGGCACCGGGGCTGATGCCAAGTACAAGGGGCAGAACGGGGACTTCTCGCCCGCCAGCGTGCTGGCAGCCAGCAGGTACGTGCCCCCCCGAGCCCACCCCTTCCTGCCCTCCATGCCCCTTGCAAGTGGCCCCGCAGCCGCGCTGGGGCTCCAGAGAAGTCGCTGTCCCTTGGCTCCTGCTCGCGCCCATCCAAGGGCAGCGTCCGTTCTGTGGCTCCTCCCTGGTGCCAGCTGTGACCCCAGTGCCCATCTGCCTCCCCACCTCACTGAGTGGAGACACAAACCAATAAAACACATCATGGTGGTACTGACAGAACGCTGAGGTTTGCCTAGGCTCTCGGTGACTTCCTTTGTGTTCTCCCTGCAGGCCTGCCCACGGCACCTCGCACTACGGGGGACCCTCCAACACCTTCACGGTCAGGCCCGGGACCCGCCAGCCCATCTCCTACGCCTACCAGAGCCACCGGTAGGCTGGACCTGGGGCTGCCCCGCCAGCATCCGGCTGGGAAGGGGCGAGAGGGTGCCTGGTTTGGTCCTTTCCTTCTCTACGGGCACCAGGGATGGTCCCAGCCCAGTCTGAAAATGCACTTGCTTGAAACTGCTGATGGAGAAGGTGGGGAATGAGCCCAAGACTTGGACTTTTCTCAAAAGACTCGTGGAGAGTAGTTACTGTGGTGGGCAGGCTGCTGCCTTGTTACATGAGCAAACGTGGTTTCCTTTTTTCCCATTTTCCCTCCTGGATTATTTTCAGATTTGCAGACTGATAGGCCGTCTAGGAAAGCCAAAGAGCATCCTCAACTCTCTTTAAAGAGCATCACCACTGGAAAGATTGAATTCAGTTTGTTTTCTAATTGGTTTAACTTCAGCATGTTTGGGAGCAAGGAGAAACCAACTGAGAGATGTGCACCATGGAAGCCAAGCAGTGTATAGCTAAATGTCAGGGATTAAAATAAGAATGTGAGGCCAGTGGGATAGGAGAAGAGTTTAGGATGCCCAGATGTTGAGCCTTTCTGTCCTTCAAGAGTTTGGAGCAAATCAGTTCTGCCTTAAACCCAGCTCTGGGCAGTCAGTGCCTATGCTGCTGAGCCAGGCTCTGACCCCTTCTCCAGGAGCAGCTTAGGGAGCAGGGGCCTTGCTTTGCTGTGCCTTTTGGTCACTGTAAATGTTTCTGTTGGCAATTATTCCTTGTGGAAGGAGGCTGTGAGGCCTGGCTGGATGGCTGTAAAGCACTTTGGAGATGTAGGACATGGAGCAATCCTTGTCCTTGGGCTGGTGGGTGCCAGTCACTCGCCCAGGTGCTGTGCTACTGGTGCTCTCCCCGAGGGGCCGCTTGCCACCTCATAGCCATGTGACCCCCAAAGTGTCCTTATTAACTGTTCTACTGAGACTTGGCTTCCATGTGCGTGGTTTGGGGACTGAGAAGCTAAATTTCAGTGTGACTGTATTTTTCCTGGTGGCATGTGGGGTGTCTGCAGGGACAGCCCAAAGGGAGCTGGTTCCTGCTGTTCCCTCTGTGCTTTTCCAGGTGCTGGATGTGCAGACCTGCCCCTGCTTCCCACTGATGCCTCTGAGCAGCTGCTGGTGCCTGAGCAGGAGTGGGAGCTGTGACCAGCCTTAGAGGGTTTCAGCTTCCTGAGTGAGCAGTGGGGTCTCAGGACAGCTGACCTGACTTGTGAATAGCCAACTTCCTGAAACTAGAAACAGAGAATCTTCCTCCTAGGTAAACTTGCTGAAAATCACTGTAAGATAACTGTAAAAACTTGTAGAGAATATTTTCTAATCACTGGCAAACTAGAAGCACTTTGAGACATGAGTCTGTTTTTATGGAAAGCACTTTCTATTTTCAATGCTATAAATACCACTGGTTCCACTCCAGCTTACCCTGCCTGCCACACACCTGGATGTGGCCTGCAAGCAGATCTTGCTCTACAGTTCAGCTCAGAATCAGGGATAAATTTTCCTTCACAGTGGAATTCTCAAAAGTTATCTTGATATTCAAGTCATGTCACTGACATTCTGTTTTGTGTTATTTCCAGCTTTACCTAATAATTTAACAGCCCTTTCAGATATTGCAGCAGCTTTAAAGTATTCTGAACTTTACTTTGCTGTGAATAAAATGAAAATACAAATACAACAATCAGCCTGATAGCTAATTCAAAGGACATTTTTACGCCAGTAAGTCACAGTTGACTTGGAAGATTTCCATTACTCACCCCAGCCAATATTGAAATAATACACTTTAAATATCTGGGTGTTGGTTTTAAAAAAATATTTATGGAGAAAAGTGACTATGGAGTAACTATAAGGACATTTACATGTGCCAAGTGTCATGTGGAATACCACCTGCCCTAAAACACGGAGTTTTCTCCATTCAAGGAGCATCTTGACCATTCTCATTCAATCTGTAGAATGATCCATGGTCGTCCTTGAGGGCCTTCAGGTCATGTTTTGGTATTGGATGAAGTTTCACCAGTTCAGCTCTTTGATAACGTTGCAACTTCATGGTTTTTTCTTCCTGATACCTTATTTTTTTTTAAATAATAAGCTATAATTGCAAATGAGCTCTCAAAAACAATTTTAAGGCTGAGTGTGCAATTTCAGCTTTTGATACTGACTTTGCCCAGAAGCAGTGAGGGCAGGGGCTATGTATGCAATTTTTCACCTCAAGAATTCTTCCAAATTGGAATCTCCCCACCACAAGTTTGGTTCTGGTTTGGTTTTTTTTCTTTTTAGAGAAAAATGTGACACTCCAATATTGGCACTTGCTTTAAATGTCACATTTACTTCACCCAGACACACAATTCATATGTAGTTGAAATATGTTCTTAGAAACCATGGAGTGTCTCATTTTTAGCAGACATAGTTGTTTTAATTTAGTATTAGAAACGTGATAATAGAAGTCAGCTTTATAAAATAGCCATTCTTCATTCAAGAGCACCATTCTGGGGCTGCACAGGGGACTGAGCTGTCACTAAATCAGGTTGGACTCTGCTCCCAGTTGCAGGACTGGTTAGCATGCAGGTTTTCAGCAGTGGAACACTTCTATTCTTCAAACACTTTGGACTATCCCTGCTTCTTTTGAATGCATTCAGCACATTCTGGTATTTCAGTAACAACTCACCATTGATTCTGGGGCCGTTGTGACAAAGGAACCACTGTCAGAGCTGTTGGCAGCCAAAGCACCTGGGGACAGAGATCTCTCACAAGGTGAGGACTGCAGGGATGGGGAGAGCCCCCTCTTCCTGGGGCAGGTAACTCTGTCAGGTACGTGGATAAACTCTCCTTGGGTTCCTGGTCCTGCTCCTCCCAGCCCTTTCACTAGAGAAATTTAGCAATAGAGAAACAAAACTAAGGGATATTAACGGAGCAAAGCACCCTGCCTCAGCCCAGTGCTCAGAGCAATCCTGAGGCCTGAGTGTGGAATTATTCTCACTTCACCCTCTCTGATGCAGAGTGGTAATTCAAGTCGTGATACAACTTAAATTATCCCCTGCAGCTGCCTCTTCCTCACAAGTTCCTGCTAGGGGAGTGTAACAGAGCTTTAGCTGTATAGTATTGAACAAAGTCTCTTATTTATGAGTGCCATTGAACACCAACCTTGTTGCATTAAACATTTCTGGATGTTTTATTCTCTGTGTGGTCTGACTTCTTTTTAGTGTTGCTTACACGGTCTTTGTCTGCTGGAGGATTGAGAAGTTTGCACGTCCTTGAAAGGATGGGAAAATGTAGCTCAGCAAGGGTTTGAATTTCCGCTTACCCAGGGCTTGGCCCAATTTCTCTGAGCAGTTGATCCAAAGCCTGTGGCCATTTCAGTGTTTTAGAAGCCCAGTCGAGGCCTGAAGGGGCAGCTGAGCCCCAGGAGCTGTGTCACTCCCATCCAGCTGGTTGGGCAGGCTGGCAGAGGAGCTGGAGCAGCTTCTATAAATAGTCTTGGGTTGGAGCCCTTCATTAGGGAGAAACTCTCATACCTGTTACAAGTCCCAACTCGAATGCTGTGCCCAAAGCTGCAAGCACAGTGTGAGCAATGCAAGCAGCAACACAAAAGGCTTCTCTCCACTCAGAATTAAACTGATCTGCATCCTCATCTCCTTCATCCTGCTCTGGCTGCAGAAGCAGGCTCTGTGTGAGGGAGGAAAGGGTGCAGCGTGTGCTTTGAAGCTTTTACTGCAGCCACAGTGGATGTGCCCAAGTGTCCCCCAACCTGAATGGTGTGTGGTGCTGAGCAAGCCACAGACTCCACAGAATTCCCTACACTCCTTGGCAGGGAGCTGCAAATCCAGCAAGGATTGATGTGGGATTGCTGGTGTTCCTGCTACGCTGCCCACGTGTCTGTGTGCCTTTGCTGCAGCCTTGCCAGCACTGGTACAACAACTCTGAGCCCAGCTGCACCCCAGGAGCCGCTCCTGAGCTGCTGCTCTTCTGTGCTTCTCTTATAAGAGTGAAAACCCCCAGGTGCAAGTGCTAGAAACCCCAAAAGCAGGTGCTCCTTAAGGCGGTGCGCAGAGCTGGGGCGGCGCTGCCTTGCCCTTGTCAAGGGCAGCTGCTGCCATCCTGTGGCACCACAAACACCAGCCCAATGCTGAACCATTGAGGGCTCTCTGGTCTTTAATTGTAAAAAAAAAGTTAATGTATCACCAATGACCTGCTCTCCCGACAGGTTTCACCATTCCCCATGGATCTTTTGCCACAGACTCTTGTGTTTTGCTCAGGTGCGGCAATATGAGGAACCTAATGTGGTTTAAAGTCTGACATTTGAACTTTTCTTTTTAGCTGTGCATGATGGAACCCCAAGTTCAGAGTTTTGGAAAGAAAAACCTCCTGAAAAGCAGTAGGACCCAGAGCCTGCCTTGCACCAGTGCTGAAGAACTCCAGCACCCTGGCATTGAACAGGAATACGGTGAACATTTATTTAACAACAGTTTTAATACCAGGGACTGAAATCACAACTTTTAAGTGTGTGGATGATCTCGGCTGGCTCTTCAGTGTGACAGAAGTGGCCCAGTGAAACTTAAACTCAGTTACAAATGAAAACCATCTTCCAAGACAACTATTTCAGAACCAGCACAAGACCTGTTTCAGTACAGCATCACAGGTCCCTAACAGGGGACTTTGTGGTTCAGGGGGTATTTCTGAGGAAATGTGTCCATTTTTATCATCATTTACTGTTTCTTGTCATACATTGCTCTAGGATAGGAAGTTGCTGTGAACACCTGTATGACACAGGGAATTTAAAAAGCAGCAAGTGACGTTTACAAAGAGTATGAGACAACTACAGAGCCCGGGAAAGCTTAGTCTGCCTAAAAATTCAGTGTGGGCTTTGCACAACTAAACCTATGTGTATGCAGAGAGAAAAACTGCAAGCAGTGTACATTTAAGTGCTGCTATCATGCTAAAGAACTGGGGGTAACATTCATTTCAATGGTATTTTTGTTCCATCAGTCAGGACTTGCTTAATTCTGTCTAGGAAATATTAGGCCAGACCAAGGCATACCTAGAGCAGCAGCAATGCATGCAGAGCAGTGACTTTCTCCAGGTAAAATATATTCCAGGGAAAGAGCCGAGTTAGAAATGAAAGTGGTATTTGACAAAAACACCTCTACAGGTTCTGTGGAGTCTGGTTTGGGGGGTAGGGGAATGTCCTGTCCCCTCAGTGCCTGCACAAGTCACTTGTCACAAGTGCATGGATCTGGGTTATCACTAAGCAGAGTCTGGTACAGGAGCAAGCAAATGACAGCTGAAGTCCTTTGTCCAGGTTTTCCCTCACATAAACCTCCTGTTCACAGCTTCATCCTTGAGCAAGTTGCCTTCAGCACAGAGGAGATGAACCGTGGTGTCCAAGAGCACAGTACCCACTCCCCTCTGGCTGCCAGTGCCCTGAACTGGCCTTGGAGCATCCCAGGATTCCAGCACCATCCCAAAGGTGTTTAAGTGCAGGGCTCCAGCTGGGATCCACACTTTACATCCCGACACCAAACGCTGGCATTTTACACCAGTGCACAACCAGTGCTCACCAGAGGCTCCACACTGGTGCTGAGGCTGAATCCTCTCCTCCACATGCTGCATTAAGGACAACATTGGAACCCTTCCAACCCTTGAATCCCAACAGGTCTTTTCATTCCATCTGATTTACAGAGCAAAGAACTTTGCTCAAGGGTGAGGCTCTCACATCTGCCCAACAAGAGCCATGTTGCTAACCTCCCCCAAAAGCTTCTATTAATTCCATGGGTAGTCTGGAGAACTGAGGAAAGAATCAAGTCTTTTTGACTTTATTTCTTTTTTCAAAACACCTAATTCCCTGTCTCTCCGAGTCTCCTCTGTGCCTGAAGTCAATTTTTTTCTGAGTAAAACCAAAGTCTTTTATTACAGGAGAAGCCACTCTCGAGGAGACAGTAGAGCTTGGTTTGTAACTAACTTAAGCCTAATTCAAAATTACTACAGGAACCTTCTCAGCCACAAGCTTGGAGGCAGACAACAGACCCCACTCCAGCTCACACACCTGTGACTTCAGCGGAATCAAAGTGATGCCAGCAAGGAACTTGGACCACGAGTTTATAAAACTATTCTTTTACACAGTTGATTCCAGAAGCTTCACCAGCTGGTAGGGGAATAGTGTGGTGTAAAACTTGATGATCCCATCCAACTGTCGTGAGCAAGGCATCATCTGAAGGAGACCAGGACAAGCCTTTTACAAAGTCTCGATGAGAACGGCTTCTGAACCTGGAAAACACCAACACTCCATTGGCCATCGTTTGAGAGTGTGTGGGCTTCTGCAATCCCTAACTGCTGGCTTGTTAGGATGGTGCTCCTCTATTTAGGAACATTTTCACCTCCAATTTGCCCAGAGAAGCTGTGGCTGCCCCTGGATCCCTGGAAGTGTCCAAGGCCAGGTTGGACAGGGCGTGGAGCACCCTGGGATGTGTCCTGCCCACGGCAGGGAGTGGAATGAATGATCTTTAAGGTCCCTTCCACCCCAAACCATCCTGTGCATTAGTAATTAACTCAAGAAGCCAACAACAGTGAGTACATTCTGCCTCTACTTACACCTCTGAGAGGTCTGAGTCAAGAACAGCAACTGAACAGTCTTCACTGATGGAAGCCAGTAAGGGTGAACTAGGGAAGAGATGAGAGCACAGTTAGTACAAGCAAATACAAGAATTTTTAGAGATAAACTTGTGAACAGCAGGATTCCTAGTGATCCTGACCCCGATACAGCAAATTATCTCACAAAAATCTTACAAAAATGTTTCAAATCAGCATCTGGTAGGGTGTCAGTACACTGAGTGGGAATATTAGAGTCTGAAAGTGATCCTTCTTTAATCATAGGTGACTGTAATTAGAAAAATCCCCACGGTGTGTGGGTCAGTAATTCTGGAACTGCAGAATTCTTGTCATGGACATTCACACATGTCCTAAGTGAGATGTTGCTTGGTTTACTCTGTTCTTTGCTACAATCTCCTTGATAAGAAGACTAAAACTGGCACTCTCATAGGTTTCACTCAAAAATAACAGGCTTTTAAGGGGATGCAGTCCCTTGGTTCTGTGCCAGAATTATTCAGTACCTGTGTGCAGAGAAAGCAAAGCCTGTGATGCCCTGGGTGTGCACAGCAGCACTGAGGGCAGAGTCAGGGTTCTTTGTGTCCACCAGTGCAACTGTTCCACTTTCATCACCTGGGAGAGAAGGGGATGGAAGTTACCAGCAAGAACTGTCCTGTGAAAGTAACAACCTTGATTTGCCCCGAGTCCAGGTTCTTACCCAAGACAAAGATGTCACTTTTCTGTGGATGCCACATGACTGAGGTAGGGAGGTAGTTACAGGCACTGCAAACTGCGAGAAGAAACTGGGGTGAGTGTGGAAGGAGGCAGCACAAAGATATTCCTCATCTATCCCACTCAGCATTGCTACTGCATTAAGACAGGTGTTTTAAGCTTTTGTACTTCTGTGACAGTGTTAGACCTCCTTAGGTTTTAACAGGCACATCACTAGATTTGGAGTTAGAAGTCAGGCATAAAATAATTTATTTCTTCGAACACAAACTCATGCAGAAGCAGTGACTGCACAGAAAGACATACCAATTCGGGTAGCTGGTTTGGGGCATCTGGTGTCCCAGAGTAAAATTCTGTTGTCCTGTAAATCCAAAAAGAATGAGAAGAATGTTATGGTTTCTTTGTGGCGTAAATTCAGATCCACTGCTGACTCACAGGCAAAATGTCCCTGCCCTTTCCTCTGGATTAAAATGATACTGTCATTAAGTGCAGCCTTCAGTCATTCCCACAACAGAACTAGGAGCTCCCAAAATTTGATACAAACCTCTGGGAATCAGCTTGGCAAGCTGATTATAAATTTATCAGACTCAAACACTGCAATAACACAGGTAGGTGGGTTAAAACACAAGAGGTGGTTTCTAAGTGCATTAAACTGTGAATATCTAAAATTAAATCTCATTTTAATGGGGTAGATTTAGACAATAGAGTGAGCCTTACCTCAGCACAGGACAGGAACACAGTGTCCTTACCAGGACAGGAAGCCACACATGTCACTGCATCGGCATGAGCTACCAAAAGCACAAAAGAATAAAGAGCCTCAAAGATTATATCCAACTTTCCCATATATTCCCAAGGACCTCCAGAGGCACAGCAGTTGAATAGTTATGCCCAGACTCAAATAACTTCTGCTCAGCAGCAGCCAACTGCTTCCTACCAAAGTGATCAGCTGCCCAATCCAACCACGGCCACAAGTCCTTATGACACCCCTGAGCTTGAGGGAGCCAGACAAGGGGTCAGGGGGAAAAGGGTCAAAATTGGATGTAAATGGGTTTAAAAAACAGGAGAGAGAGTGATGGCACTCACCTCTATAGGAGTGCAGCACCGTTTGCTCCGGGATGTCCCAGACCTTCACGCTGGGGACAAGAGTGAGCAGTGAGCGCCCAGCACAGCCCGGGCACACGGCTGCCAGGCTGGGGACACTCACCAGAAATCCCTGCCCCCGCTGACGGCCTGGCTGCTGCCAGCCAGGACAGACACGGACATCACGATGTCATCGTGCTCGTATTTACAGAACTTGTTCACGATGAGGCTCTCGTCCTCCTCCAGCTCCCACAGCTCCACTGCACCTGGGGGATGCAGGGGAACACCTCAGTGACAGGGACACCCGCCTGCGGGACGGGCAGGCGGCCACGCAGCTCAGGGAGGGAATGGGGACGGACACACCCCAGAGAAGGATGGGCGCCATCCCCATTGCTTACCGGAGTCGGAGGCCACCAGGATGCCCCTGTCAGCCAGCCAGCACAGGTCGGCGCCCCCCGCCTCGGTCTGCACGCCGGCCGTGCAGAAGCCCTCGCTGGGGGCGCGCCGAGGCTCCGCGAACACCCACAGCGAGCCGGTCCAGCAGCGCCCGTTCAGCCCGGAGGCGCCCAGCAGCAGGGCCCCGTCTGTAGGAGAGACAGGAGGAGAGACGCGGGGAGAGGCGCGGGGAGCTCCGGGGAGCGCCCGAGGCTCCCGGGCCCCGCCGCGCCCCCCGCGCCGCCGCCCCGCTACCTGCGCGGTAGTGCGCGCGCTCCAGGTGCCGCTCCATGCAGGCGGGCGCGTTGGGCGGGATGTTCCACTCGGGGGCGG
>VWYI01042159.1:0-21949 GCA_013399455.1 Anthoscopus minutus | reverse complement strand
TTTCTTCCCCTGATAATACAACCAAGAGTAAAATGCAAGCCATGATTTAAGGGGGTATGATTCTAAACGATTCTGAGCCCTGCAGATAGATTTTTAAAATTATTCTAGAATCTCCTGTAATTCTAGTCTTTGTAAAACTGATGCAACTTTGTTATTGCAAAGTTTTTGATAATATAAAGGAGGTTTCTTTTGAGTATGGCAGAAATATTTAAATATTTCTGTCTTCAACTCCTTGTTTTAGGGGATTTTTAGAAGTGACTAATTGAGAGCAGCTGATCCACTGAAACAAATACAAGCTGGTTTCAAGAAGAAATTTCATTCTTCATGATTGCCAGACAGGTGGCCCAGCATGGAGAGTAGCTTAAGCACTGGAATAGGGTCCTCAGGACCTGGGTTTTACTCCTAGCTTTACTTCTGACTTCTCAGATGATCCTGGGCAAAAGGTTTTTCTGTTTCTCCCTTGAATATTCCAGTTTCTGCTCTGTTAAAGGTTTGTGTAATATTTGCTTCCATTGTAAATATAACATGCTATCAGCTCACAAGTGAAAAGGAGTATTTTCTAGATGGTGGATTTCTTTGCTAACTGTGTGGTTTTAATTGCTGAACTGGCTTAGATTTTGTTGTTGTTGTGGTTATTAATTAAAAAACCTGTATTTAATCCTGTATCCTTTCAGGAAGTCCCCTGACAGAACGAGAAGTAGCAGCCCCCAGTAGCTGTGTATCATTTGCTGTTGCTGGGGCAGGTGCTCCAGTAACCACTCCAGTGATAGAAAATACAGACTCACCAGTCTGGGACTTCCAGCAGCAAGCAAGGTGAGAGATGGGGATTCACACAGACACTCCCCAGGCCAGGTGTGAAAAGGATGTATGGTTTGGGGTTTTTAGCTCAGACTGAGCTAAAATATAGTTCATATCTGAGCTTAAAATAAAACAGATTAATTGACTGCTTTGAGGAACCTCAGCAGATCAGGTCATGCATGGAAGTATTCAGGAATTAACCTGTATGATCCAATCCTATGTCACCTCCAGTGTTTCTAATATCTGAATCCTTTCAAAGAACTTAAAAACTGTTCTACATTTAACACTTCATTTTTCCATTTGGTTTTTTTTGTTGTTGTGGATTTCTGATTTGTTTTAGTTTGATTTTTTTGTTTGGTTTTTTTTTTTAATTTCCAGGAATGAACTTCAAACATTACAGCTTTCAACCATAACCCCAGTGCTTTGCTGTCATGTGTTACTGAGTCATTAAATAAACTGTATTTCTGTTCCTTCAGTTTCTTTGTCCTGTCTTTTAAATGTACAGCAAGAGTGAGGAGTGGGAAATACCTTTTGAATAAGCAGAAGCCCAAACTATGTAGAGATATGTTATGCTTTGAGGCTCAGTAATTTTGGGGTTTGTTTTATTCCTGCCCCCGTCAGTACAGATAGAAACTGCTTTGGGTAAATAAAATGGCATTAAAATTTCAGAAGCATTTTGCTGTTTTTTCCTGCTTTGCATAAAATAATATGGTTTTTGTTCTTAACAGATTATCCAAAGAGCTTCTCCTGGATCCACAGCAAACCTTGGTCTTCAAAGTGTGGCATAAAGCAGGTAAAGTTTGTAGTGCAGTATTAAGAGGAGTGTGTTTTCTGCAGCCCCTTCCTTAGGTTACTTGTATTTCATGCAAGGAAAATAAATCCTGTTAAGGGAATTGGAGAGTAGAATTGTAATGCCATCTCTTGCCTTGTACTAGAAGTGTGCTAGAGATAAATACCTGATGATTTCCTGGACCTTGGCATCCTCCTTTTCCCCATTAATCATTTTACAAGATTTGGTTCATCCGTATTCTCTTTGGTTTTATTTTGACAGTACTTTAGAGGTTGGTTCCTGCTGAAGGAAATTCTTAACTGCTTCCTTCAGGTGCTGTTTGTTGCTGAAGTGCAGCCAGCAAGTTGTAGCCAAATACTTTTATTTCTTTCTTTTTACATGTTGAAGTTCACCTGTCTAAGATAAACCTCCTGTGTATCCAGAGCACTGTGTGTACACAGTGGTTCTCCTGGCAGTCCCTCTCCCTGCCCTCACTGCTCTGCAGGGGCATTTTTTGATGAGCATAACCGAGGTAATCCCAATAATATCCCCCTAATGGACGGGATTGTTCTGCACCTCGGGTCAGCTTCCAAGCCCTATTTCAGGGGCTGTGTTGTAGCATTCCTGAAAAGGATTGGTGTCAATGCCTGTATGCTGTGTGTCCTTCTTGCCCAGAGTCGCAGCGCGTGATAGGATTTGCATCCGTGGACCTTTCTCCTCTCCTCTCTGGCTTCCAGCTGGTGTGTGGGTGGTACAACATCACCGACTTCAGCGGGCAGTGCCGAGGGCAGATCAAGGTGGCAGTGTCCCCTCTGCAGAACATAAATCATCTCAAAGAAGAGAGGCAGGCCAGGGCCCGGAGCCAGCCGGAAAACTCTTCTGTATGTTCTTCCTTTTCCTCCCCTCTCACACCTAGCTGGATTGCTAATAGTCAGCACTCTGGGCTCCCGAGCAAATTCACCACAAATTCACAGCACTGTCATGGAGCAGTAAATATACCAAAGCCACCTAATTCCTTAGGAGTTCTGCTCCAGCTTTCCATGGTGGCTGCTGGCCAGTGCCAGTTACAACCCTCCAGCCAAGTCATGAGCATCCCCATTGGCTTCATTCTGTTGTTGCTTCATGGGTGTTGGGGATTTTTTTTAAGGAAAATATTGTGTGGATTTGGTTGTCTGGGAGCATGGCATAGTTATGTTTGCTGCTTTGGTGCTCAAAAAGATACAGTAGAGTAAACTTTTCATTGGTTAGGAAACATCTAATTTGGCAGGAATCTGTTTTTCTGGGATATTTGCCATTTTTTCGGGGTTTGTCTTTATTCTCTAGACTTCCCAGATATGCTGGGGTGTGTTATAGATATGTAATGCAGCCCTTATCCTACTCTCCATCACTTTACTCTCTGATAGTATGGAGGGAGTTAACAGAAGTGTCTGAAATAAAAATGTTGTGAAATAGTACTTTGGCTCAGTGCTGGGAAATCATTGGAAAATTTAAAGCTATTTAGAAAACATGAGGTTTTGTTAGATCAGCAGGATAATTACCTTAATTTCTCTTATCTTTTTGCTGCGAAAAACTCATGTACAGTCTTTCTTTTTCCTTTTCATCCTAGGTGAAGGTCAGCTTTCCAGCATGTCCTAGTAGTTCTACAAACTCCTCCAAGCAGATGTTGAATTCCTTGTCAAAGGAAGTCAGTGCTCCTGCTCGAGAGCGGTAAGTCCACAGGCTGACAACCTCTTTGATTATTTTCAGGTCTCAGAAATATCCCTCTAAAGCCAATTGACTCTACTGGAAAAATTGTGCACCCTGTTGAAGTGTGTCCACTGTGTTCAGCCTTAAAAATGAGTGGACATTCCCTTTCCCAGTGAGAGGGAGGTGCAGGAGGTAGCAATCCTGGGACAGGTTCCTTTTGACACAGCCCAGATTTTCTTTTCCTTGTTGCTGATACTTCCTGATTTGTTTCATTTGCACCCTTGCAAATTAGGATTTAAAAGACGCCATTGTTAAAACTGGCAGGTACTTTCTCCAGGCCCTGATAAGAATAAGGGTTGGATTTGGTTTTATTTTTAGTAAGTGTAAATTAGGATAGAGTATTCCTGATGCATCCCCTTTATTTTGCCTTAACTTCTGTCCATGGCCAGTGAATAATAGCTGGTGAAGTGCTGTAGTACTGCATATTACAGGATTAAGGCTGTCAGATATCCTGCAGTAATTCCTGCTTTCTGTCCCCTCAGAGGAGTGAGAGAGTATTTTAGTTCATGATTTGTTTATTTAGCCTACAGAGATGATCCTTTTCCCATGTGTGTCTTTGAAGTTTAGAGGGACTGTGGGCCAGCACTATGGGATCTGAACAACTGGCTTGGGAGCTGCCAGCAGACTTGGAAAGCTCCCTACCAGCCCCACCTCTAACCTGACTTTGGTATAAATCTGAAACAGTAAATGACATTCCTGTGGACATTTGGAAGAGCCAGTTTCATCCATCGGTGGCTCTTCAGCGGATTTCAAGGCATTAGATATTCTTAGTTGGCAGACTTTCCAGGTTAGAGGTTCCAGCCTGGATTTTGGCGTTAAACACAGGCCTATTTTCAGCAGGACTAGCCCCCCTGGCACGCACACGCCTCGGCACGAGGAGCACACGCAGAACGTGCGCAGATTCCGTGAATCCCTGCAGCAGGCGGAGGGGAACGCGCGCGGGGCAGCCAGGCTGGACACGGCACCGCCGTCCTCGCGCCCTGCTCTCCTCACTGCTCTCAGGTAAAGCAGGGCTGTGGCCAGCAGGGCACTTGGTTAGCAGGGAAGAGCTTGGGAGTGACGGGTCCAGGTCGAAGGAAAAGGAGGTGAAGCAGTGCAGTAAGCGATGGTGAGGCAAGGCTGGGAAATCAGGGGCTGCCTGGGGAGCTCCACAGCAGGACTGAGATGCTGTAGCAGTGCGGTGAGCTGTTGAAGGGGAACAGCAGCAGCAGTGTTTCCAGATCTGGAGGGAATGCTTGTGTTCGTCCATCCTGGTGCCGCTGTGAACAGGGGCTGTGAAGCCAATAGTCCCTTCAGTTGACTTCCACAGGTACAAGAAAAAGCCTGTAAGCATTTTTGGGGTGCACGGGGCAGTATATCCTTTCCCATCAGGATGTTTTTCTTCTTGCTAGAAGCAGTGTTCTCTTACTAGGTTCTAGGTTTAAATTAGGTATAAATTTAGAAGAATAGTATTTATTATCTGTAGGAATATAGGACTGAAAGAGACTTCCTGAGGTATTTCATCCCTTCCCGTGCTACCACAAGCAATGTGTCTTAAAATCTCTAGGTCTAAACACATACAAATCCTCAGATTTTTATCAAGCTCAGCCATAAGTCAAGTAGTACCCTTGGCTTTATGACTTTTACTGGCAGGTCATCTCAAATCCAACTCCTTTGATTAAGTAAGTTTAGAACTAGTTCTTTTTTAGCTTCCAGCATAAGTTTCATAGCCAAGTCAGGATTTCTTCTGGAGTGTTATCCTCTTGCATAGAGCAACCTCAACACTTGCCTACTGATCTGCTTTTCAATAAAAACCTGTCATCTTTTATTTGCAGATTTACATGTTGTTGCCTAGAATGATCCAACTTAAACCCAACTGCCACAGGCATGTTTTCCCCCTCTTACCAAATTTCTTACCGCTGCTTGCAGAAAAAACTTGAGCGAGCTGGATGAGGTTCAAAGATACTTCAGTGAGAAGCTGACCAGGTCTTTTCCTGACTTCAGCACATCCAAACCAAGCCATGAGGAGTGGGAGAGTGACCGTCAGGGCTTGATGAGCAGAGAGGTGGATCCCAAAGGCTGCCATCTTTTGGAAAAATCTAGTCAGTTGGTGTCTCAGGTCAGCAGCCTAATCAATGGTAAGTTGTTGTGAGTAGCAAAATGACAAGGAAATCAAATCCCTGCTGATGCTTTTAAAATAACTTAGCAGAGTAGAGAATAAACTGGAGCCCAGAGCTACAGTTGCTGCCAGTTGGAAAGTTACTCTATGCCTTTTCTGCCCACGGCTTCCTACAGGGAAGCAGTGTTTCCAAGAGGAATTGAAGGGCACATCCCTGTTAAGCCAGAATTTGCCATTCTTGTATCACCATCTTGATCATCCTTTTTTTTTCCTGTCTTTATTCTTCAAGGTTTTGCTATTTTTATTTACTTTCTCATCCTTAGCAATTTTTTTTACTGCTTTTTTACATGCCTTCCTCTACAATCTGTTCCAGACTCCTCCTTTTCCAAATGTCCCCCATCATTTCCTTGGAGCAGGATTTGCCTCAAAATAGTTGGCTACTTTACCTAATACTGGTGAATTCAGTTCTCAGAGGATGCAAGCAGTGAATAGGATCTTCTCAGTGGGAAGCAAAATTAAGTGATTGTAGCTTTTTAAAGAATTTGTAAAATTTCCCATTAATTTCATCCTTAATGCTTCCATTTCTTTCCTTAGCATTTCTGTTCTCCTGGCCTTGCCAGTGGTAAACAGAGCAGAACATGCTCTCATCAGCAGTGTTTGCAAAGCTGTGCATGTTTAGCTCCCAGCCATCCTTACATCTAGGACTTTACCGCCAAAAATCCAAGGCTGAATTGTTGCTCCATGAATTTACTGATGCTGTTTTTTGTTAACCAGACTTGCAGACTATAACCAAAACTAGCAAAGAAGCTTCTCATGTACATCAGGACAGCAGCAGGAAGCTGGGTGCTGTGGATGTAGCCAGCTGGAAGGAGGAAGGAGCCAGACGTGAAGTTCCTGGAGGCCAGCTGGAGTCAGGTGGGCCCAGCCCTTTGAGCAACACGCAGCAGCCATGCAGTGCTGGGAGATCTGTGTTTGACAGACACATGCTGCACGAGCTCCTAGGCCCCATTGTCCCTGAAGACGAGCATCCAGTGGGTTATATCCAGGGAAGCTTTGCCATCCAGCCACCCAGTGAAGAAGAATACGAAGAAGATGTTATAGAGCCACGGGCTCTTAATGAAATAATGACCCTAACAGACAGGACGAGCCCCTGGTCCAGTGTGATCTCTGAAACAGGGCAGGGGGCTGAGCAGCATCCTCTGGAGCCCCGGCCTGAAGATCAGCACTCCATAGATGTAGGTTGTTTCCAGAGAGGGAACAGCAGCACCTTGTCCAGCATCCTGCAAGGGGACAGCCAGAGCTTGCTCAGCACCCTGAGCCCGCCCATGAGCCCCCACACTGCTGGGAACAGTCCCTGGGGAGCAGCAGAACACTTCCAGACCTTCAACAACAGCACGGGAACAGTGGAGAAGGAGCCACTTCTGCCCACTGGGCAGAGCCTCTGGAACAGAGCACTGAACACTGAGCCCATTAAGAAAAGTGAAGAGCTCCATGCAGGCTCCAGGGAACTGCTGCCATTCCCAGGAAACGTGGGTTTGTCCAGTCAAAAAGCCACTGAGAGAGAGGAGGAGGAAAAGGCTGAGGTTGTAAATGGAGATCATCGAGGCAAGGAAGGAAGTGGCTCTGGTGAGAACTGCGTTCAGAGTGTATCAGCCCAAGCAGGCTCAGAAAGAAATAGTGAGAGCTTGCCTGATGACAGCCATGAAGACCCAGTAGAAGGCTCGGAAAACCCCATCAAACCAAAAATCACTCTGTATCCTTTGCTCCTTTCTTAAACACTCCTTGCAGTCGATGACTTTTCTACTTAGTTAGAATCTCCCTGGCCTCAGGACAGAGAAATTTTCTATGTGAAGCTCTTCCCCAGGAAGCAAATCCAGAACTGGTGATCTGGGAAGGTGTTGGAGGACCCCATTACACTGATTCACACACAGTAGTGATGAATTTCTTTAACCTGTAGACAATAGATTTTGTGATTTGTGAGAGTCACTTCGTTCTGGATAGTTCTGACATGTCCTCTTGCATTTTCTCTCCATATTATTTTTCCCTATGTGTTAGGGCTCTTGTGTGTCTCCTGTACTAAAAGAAACATGCTTTATTTTGCTTTTTAAATCCTTCCTAATGTTTCTTGCACAAATTAGAAATCTTGGGTTAAGTGTTGGAATTTTTGCAGGATGAAGTCCTCTACAAATTAGTGAGGTGTTTTAAAGCAAGTTTGTCCCATGCTCTGGGAGCCCAGGTGAGAGAGGGTTCAGTGTTCAGAACAATGGAATGTCGATTAAATCAAGTGAAATTTGCTCTTTGGGATCTGTTAACAGCTGAGGCTTTTTCTGCATCTGGACCTCTGTGCAACTGCGTACTGTCAAAGGTGGTTTCCTTAACACTTCTGCTCTAGATCCGATCCTGTTGTTGTTCCCAACTTCTTCCTTCCACCCCAGGAGATGGAAGCCTCCATGAGGCTGCTCAGCACTTCTTCTCATCCTTCTACGTCTCCAAAAGTAAGTATGGGATGTCCTTTCCTTCACTGTCCATTCCTTAAAGTGGGAACAAAACTTTTCCCTTCCTTTGCCTGCCAGCATTCAACTTAGATGTGATGGCTTCCAAATCATGTCAAGGGGAATCTTGCTGACACTTGTCTCTGTGAAAATGAGCTGCATTGTCTGTGATCCTTCTGCCTTTGTATCAACCAGTTGTTCAGTATGCTCAGGAAATGCTACTCCATCAGGGTTGGTGGAAGTGGCAGGTTCTTAATCTACACTTCTTTGTGCTTTAATGTGAGTTGACATGCCTAGTTCTGAGGAGTTCTAACTTGTAATTACCTCTTTTAGATCAGGTTAAAATGAGGGAGTTTCAAGCAGGAGGGAGTTCCTGGAGAGGTATCTTATAATGGTTCTGTGACCCAGGGAGTAGTAGAATCACTTGAGTGATTGTTTCTCCTGCTCCAGAGCTGTGGATTGCTGAGGTTTTGCTTTTTTTATGTTCGTGAAGGTGTATTTACTGCAAGAGGTTTGTGGCTCAGTTGTTTCAATGCCTACATGTTTAACTTATTTTCATTTCATAAAGAAAGGCTATAAAAAAGAGAGAGAGTGGCTTTTTACACAAGCAGATAGTGATGGGATAAGGGGAAAAGTTTTAAACTAAAAGAAGGGAGATTTAGATTGGGAAGAAATTCTTCTCTGTGAGGGTGTGGAGGCCCTGGCACAGGGCCAGAGGAGCAGTGGTTGCTCCATCCCTGGAAATGTTCCAGGAAATGTTGAATGGGGCTTGGAACAAGCTGGGATAGTGGAAGGCATTCCTGCCCCTGACAGGGGTTGAAATGAGATAAGCTGAAAGGTCCCTTCCCACCCAAACCATTCTGGAATTCCATGATCCTTTTCCAGCCCCAGCTCTGCTGTGGATGTTGATGTGTGTGTGGGTGTGTGGCAGTTGGGCTGTTTGTTTTCCTCTCCCAGATCAGGTGATGCACTTGTTCCTCTCCATATGACCTACAAAACAAGCAATTCAAGGAACATTTATGTCACTGGGACCAGGCTGTCTGATGAATCAAAACAGACTCAGACAGGCTCTAATAGCTCTGAAGTCATAGAAACCTGTGGTTTAATACTAATAGCAGCTTTACTTGAATCCCCTCTCTGCAGCTCTGAGCTGAGTGGCTGGAACCACAACCCTGCAAGTTATTGCTAATTAGGTAAAATGTTAGCAAGGCACTGTTTGGATATTTTGATCTTAAAGCACTTGATTTCAGGATTACCTGGCACTAATCCTTTGCTGCAGCACTTGTAGAGTGTGCTGAGACAGGATTTGGTTGTCCCTTGTGCATCAAATTATCTCTGTGGAGAACCAGTTTTTCACTGCTGTAAATACATAGAGTTCAGAAAAAATGCTTCCTCATAGTTTTGGTTTCAATTGGCCTTTGGAACATCAGCTTCTAAATCTGAACTTGGTTTGGTTCTGCACAGGTCAGCAAACACCAAGCGCTGACAGCAAGGCTGAAATCCGAGCTGTCCTCTGGACATCACCTGAGCCCTCACTCACTTGACAGCTGGCAAATGTCTCTCCCAGCCTTCCTAGTGCTCCTGCCACCTCTCCCTGGCTTGTCTGACTCCCTGCTTTTCCCGTTTTCCTTCCTGGAATGACAAATCATTGTAGAGCTGGGCAGTCACAGCAAAGGAGCTGGTGGCATTTGAGACAAAAATACTGTCTCAGCTGTTGCTGTGAGGACATGAGGCCCTGAGGAGGTGCTGCAGCAGCTCAGGCTCAGCATGGATGCTGTGACCACCTTCCAGGGATCAGAGTTTTGTAAAGCTTCACAAAACCTCTTTGATTTTTCTTTCTTTTCTCAGTTACTTCAAACTAACACTTCCCATTCTTGAGGTCCTTCCCAGCTCTTGTCTTCCACACTTCTCACCTGCTCTGAGTGGGGGCTAGAGGATAGGTTTGAAAAATCAGAGCATTAATAAACTTTTCCATAAAATGCCAGAGTCCCAGAATGGTTTGGGTGGTAAAGAACCTCAAAGATCCTCTTGTTCCACCCCCTGCCACAGGCAGGGACACCTTCCACCATCCCAGGGTGCTCCAAGCCCCATCCAGCCGGGTCTTGGACACTTCCAGGGATCCAGGGGCAGCCACATCTTCTCTGGGCACCCTGTGCCAGGGCCTCTCCATCCTCATAGGGAAAGATTCCTTCCCAATATCCCATCTCACCCTGCCCTCTGGCAGTGGGAAGCCATTCCCCCTTGTCCTGGCATGCCAGACCCTTGGCTAAAGTCCTTCTCCAAATACCATGATATTTTTTGTCTCTTCACCTCTAGGAATAGTCAAAAAGGATAAAAAACTTACATGGAAACCAATTTTTCTCAGAATAATTCATGTTTGTGTACGCAGACTTACCTTCAGGGTGACTTAGAAATAACACTGCCTTGGGCAGATTCACAGTAACACACAGGCTTTATGTGTTCCAAAAATGCCAATGGCAGCAACAGCCAAAGCATCCTTTCTTGGTTGTGTTGTTTCTTCTTGATCTGCTGCATCTTCCTGGCTTCCTGCCTAGAGAGCAGGAGTAGGTGCAAGGCCACTGCCAGGGTAGGTTGTGGCCTGCTAACACGGATCTGTTTGTCCTCCATCCCTGTGCACAAACAAAACTGCTGGCAAACTTGCTGAGCCACAGTGCTGAAACATTCCCTGCCTCCCAAAGGCTGGAATTCTTTGACCTTGGAAGAGGCCATGCCCCCCACCATGACCTATAACATGCTCACGAATCTGCTTTAGTCCAGCCCCTGGCACACAGGCACTGAATAATCCTTGGCTGGTTTCAGTGTCACTGCCATTCCTGTAAAAAGGAGAGTGAAGCGTGATCCTCGGTGCACGAGTCCCCTTTCCTCTTGCATCTTCCTTGTGGAACATGTGTGCTTCCTGGCTGAGAACCAGACACTTGGGGTCTGAGAGACACAGAGGGAGAAACCTGGGATATGGGCACTGAGCTGAGCCCGTTCCTGGGGTGAGGATGGTGTAAACACGACATTTCAGATGTGTGCTCTGGAAACTATGCAGGAGGATAAAAGTGGCAGTCAGAAACTGCCTGTGAGATGGATCAAAGGAAGGTTTGATGTCCAAAAAAGAGCAAGGGAGAGCTGGGGAAGGGTCTGGACCACCAGGAGTGGCTAAGGGAGCTGGGAAAGGGGCTCAGCCTGGAGAAAAGGAGGCTCAGAGGGAGCTTTTGGCTCTCCACAATTACCTGAGAGGAGGAGGCAGGCCAGGAGGGGGTTCAGCTCTGCTCACAGGGAGCAAAGGACAAGATAAAATGGCCTCAAGCTGTGCTAGGGGAGGTTTAGGTTGGATATGAGGGCAAATTCCTGCCCCTCAAAAGGTTGTCCAGCACTGGCACAGCTGCCCAAGGGCAGTGGTGAGTCCCCATTCCTGGAGGAATTTAAAGCTGTGTGGATGTGGCACTTGGCAGTGCTGAGGGAACAGTTGGGCTCCATGATTTTACATGTCTTCTTCAACCTCAATAATTCCATGATTCTATCAATAATTCCATGATTCTATGACTCTGGTCATCTGTCTGAACTGGGAGTGCTAATGGTGCTTTTAAACCTTTTAGTCAGGCCTGCACATGTAAAATAGCAGCAGGACCTGGTGTTAAACCGTCCCCACAGCTGGAAGTTCATTTTTGGGAAGGTCATTAGGATAGATACACACACCTTAGCACCACTTCAACCTGCACATTGGGCAATGGTAGGAAAATGGGAGGAAGTGTATTTTAACTGTATTTAGGTGTATTTCATATCTGAAACAAGGTGCCAGTGGTGTGTATTCCAAGCACACCTGGTTTCCTGACTTCAGGAGCAAACAGACTGCTCTTCTTCACCTCAGTGACATCAAATAGCATCAGGCACCTGCTCTCGTGTTGTGGCTTTGGAGTACAGAGCATTTTAGGGATATTAGATATTAGGATGGAATTATTGACTGGGACCCTAGTACAGGATGACCAGAGCAGCTGTGGCTGCCCCTGGGGATCCCCAGAAGTGCCCAAGGCCAGGTTGAACGTTGCTTGGAGCAATCTGGGACAGTGGGAGGTGTCCTTGCCCATGGCAGGAGTGGCACTGGATGAGCTCTAAGGTCCTTTGCTATCCAAACCATTCTGGGATTCTCTTCCTTACATTGAAAATGGGAGGTGCTGGCTCTCGCTCCTGGCTGTGCAGGACACGTGGCACATGGGAAAGCGGAGCTATGTGAGGCAGGAAATGCAGTTTCATGCACCTTTGAAATAGGGTTAATTGGCAGATTGGGGGAATTTCCTAGAGAGATGCTTTCAGATGTTGTGCAGAACTCAGGGATCAGCACAGAGCCTGGTCACTGCCCTCTCCAGCCACTCCTGACCTTTTGGCTGTTCCTTGGACAGATGGGCAGAAAGCAGTGTGGGAAGAATAAGCTTCTGTCCTGGGCTGTGGACAGCCCTGTCCAAGTGAGGTGCTTTGCCCAGTGAGCAGCTCTCTCTGCTGGGTCTTAAGCTTCTGCTGTGGCCAGGTTTGCATTTAATATCTCTTGAATTCCTTACATTTTGGTTTAGGAAATTCATCCTTGGGGATTGTTAAGAAGAAAGAAGAGCAAAGCAAAGAATCTCCTAATTATCCATGTTGGCTATTTCAGTGGGATAAAAATGGGAAGTATTTAGTAGCATTTTGCCTGCAGGCTGGCACCTGACACTGTAATGCACAGGTTGCCAAACACAAGGACTGACTTATTCCTAAAAAAAGCTATTTCCCTCTCCAAACAGTGCAGATGAAAATGCACCAAAACAGGGTCCCTGGTGCTGTTTCTCTTGGGAGGGAGCTGGGCACCTCAGGAGACCTTTCCTGAGGCTCAGAGAAGCAGCTCAGAGATGTAGGTGAAAGGCCAGGCTGGCAGATCAGTTTTCCAAAAGACCTTCCTGGCCCCACAGCTTCCTCCCATGAAGGCTCCCAGGGCAGGGTCCCTTTCTTAGTGCTTCACTGGCACAGCCCAGCTTTAAACTAGCTGGGGAGAAATGTGTTTCTTTGTATGCTGAAATTGCTCATCTTCTAGTGCTGCTGGCACATCAAGGACAAAGCCAAGCTGCTGGGAGGCTGCAGGCCGAGCACAAAGGAGATGACACTGTTTAAACCAGGGCTTTTTCTCTCATGGGCTGGTGCTTTGAGGTCCCTGCAGGCAACTGAGCTTGGCCCATCCCATTTATCATGGAATCACGGTGATGGTTTGGGCTGGCAGGGACCTTAAAGCTTATCCAGCCCCACCCTTGCATGGCTTCCACTAGACCAGATTGCTCTAAACCGCATCCAACCTGGCCTTGAGCATTTCCAGGGATCCAGGGGCAGCCACAGCTTCTCTGGGCACCCTGTGCCAGGGCCTCGCCACTCTCATAGGGAAGAATTTCTTCCCAATATAGAATCTAAATCTCTCCTGTTTCAGTTTAAACCCATTCCCTGCCTTGTCTTGTTAGCAGGCTTAAGATTTGTTGTAATAGAGCATTGCCTCTCCCCTGTGAGGAGATTTGGTCTTCAGGGTTCTGCAAATTATAAAGTGAGGTAATAATTGGAAGCCAGAATGAAGTCAGGTCCCAGTAGCTTCATACAGAGAGACTTTGGCTGAGGGTGGATGCTCACAAGTTCAGAGGTCACACACCAGAGCCCCAGTCCGGGGTTCAGGTTGTTCTCTCTCTCACCGGGCTCTTCTTTCCTGTGCATCCCACTTGCCACCCTCTGCACAACCCCGTGGTTTGCCATGACAGCAAACCAGGTGCAGGGCAGAGCTCTCACACCTGGTCCCTTGTCTCCCCAGAGCAGGAGCAGAGTAGTGCCCGGAGGAATCCCCTACCGAAGAGCAAACCGGCCCCGGCCCTGCCCCGAGCTCTCGGAAGAGGAAGCCGAAAGGATCGCCAGGATCTTCTCTGCTCAGCTCTCCAAGAAGGAATAGTGCTCCAGAGACTGGCCTCAGCAGAGCTTCCTGAGCCACAGCTGGATGCATTGGCAAAGGCTGAGCCCTCTGGCAAAGGGGAAGCCACAGCTTTCAGGCTCTGTTTTTAGTTTGCCCAATTGGTTTGTTAATTGAAGTCCCCAGCTGAGGAGGGCTTAAAGCCTGTGGTCACCCATGGGGAGCTGTGTCTTGTAGGGGCAGGTCCCCAGTGAGATGCACCCCTGTGGGTAACCCATGGCCTGTTACCTGCTCTCCAAGTAGTCCAGTTTTAGGATTTATTCCTTTGAAATGGCCCTTTCCAAAACTCTTGGTGGGCAACACAATTCTCTGTTTCCACAGGTGCCTGAAGTGCTTGTGTGAGCATAGGCCAAGGGCACTAAAATCTGGTGGGTGTACAAAAGGGGATGAGTAGAAAGATGAGACTTTTATATTTATATTTAAATTATTTTTGTACACCTTTCAGAGAACAGACTTTGATGCCAACAGAGCTCAGTTATTTTTATACTGCTCTCTCCAGTGTTTGTTTCAATAAAATTCCCCTGGTTTCTTGTCAGGCCGTGCAAAGTCTCCCTGTGCCAGGGCAGGAACCTTTCCTCAACAGGAGTCTCTCACACATGAGCTTCCAAGAAAGAGAAATGCTGCTGGAAGCTGGGGTGGCCGGGAGCACATGGGAAGATCACTGATTTGCCAAGGACTTGAGTATCACCGTGCAGCACAGCCCCAATGTGGGATGAGTCGCTTCCAATCCGAGCTGCTTTTCAAACCACACGTGGAATTCAGGATTTAGCAGCCAAAGGATCAGCATCCCTTTTTTCTCCCATTCCTGCAGAGTTTTTTCCAGGGAACACTGCATGCATAATCCACTACTGACACAACTTGCCCTGTGCTTGTGGTTCCTTTCCCTGCCCTTGCTGGGTTGGGATGGGAGGTAAAGGCACCCAGTGTCCCCAGGAAGACAGGAGTGACGTGCAAGCTGCTTTCTCCTTGTCCCCCAAAAAAACTCAGGCAGGATGCCAACTGGGCTGGCATCACTGTCACAGAGGAGGTCACAGTACTGACCCCTGAGCTATATCTTTGGCATGAGGTAAACAGCATCTTCCTTTCAGGTCTAGGTCAGCCGGGCAGGAAAACAAGGCAGGAGCCAGCTGGAGAGGGGTGTTGGTGTCAGGCAGCTTTTGTCTGGAGCCCGAGAGATGGAGCAAAGGTGGCTTCAGGATGTCAGGACCACTCACAGTCCCTCTTGTGCAAGGCGAGCTCAGGTGCGAGCGCAGAGCCTTGCAACACATCCTGAGGGACCTTTCTGCATGTGGGCTGACAAGCAGCAAGGGTTGAACACACTGAGTTCTTCTAAAATGGAGGAAAGGGGGCAGTTTTTACTCCCCCTTGGCCTCCAGCCTCTTGTCATGAGCCTGGTCCCTCCTGGCAGTCTCAGACCCAGGGCCCCGCCACGCTCTGAAGGGCATAGTGGGTTTGGTGGTGGATTTCACTCCAAGGTGCTCACCTGGCCCCTGCTCCACACATGAGCTTGGGGAACATGTTCCACCATGCAGAGGCAATCCTTCTGGGAGCTTGGCAGCTGTCTGGGATGGATTGTGGCTCGTGCTGTGTTGGGCAAAGGGATCCAACCTGCCCCGCACAAAGAGCTCGGTGCTGCACTGCCTCCAAACCACTTGTAAAGCCTTGGTGCAAGGGTTTTCTGCATCTCCTCCTACCCAGAGTGGTTTTAAGAACCGGCATTCCGCCCCAGTCCAATGCAGGAGGCCTGGGCAGGGCCCCCCACCCCGTGGCTGAGCCCCGTGACGGCGGCAGAGCGCTGAAGCAGCCACCTCATCGCGGCTGCCAGGTGACCCAGTCCCATCAACTGAAATGCCACCGGGGGAATGCTGTTTTCCTGTCACCCGATCCGTGGCTGCTGGAATGTCCTCCCGGTGCTATATAAGGCTGGGGCCAGGGAGACGGCTCTCAGGGCACTGCCTGTGTAAGGCAGGAGTTGGATCCCTGTGCCGAGGTCGCTACGGTGAGGCCACGGAGGGACATGGCTCTGGGCAGGGCACTCTGCAGGACATGATCTCACCCAGCAACCCCTGTTTTGGCCGGGATGGGACAGGGAAGGTTGGGCATTGGTGATCCCACGCTGAGCAAGCCCTGTGCCTCAGTTTCCCTGGGACAGAAGGGAGGAGACAGGGCAGGATGCGATTTTTGGGATTGACCAAAGCCGTCAAGAGCCACCACGACACGTCATCACCGTCGCCGAGTAGGACGCCCACGTGAAGTCCTGCCCTGGCTACCCCGTAAACCCTTCCTCTCCTTCCAGCCCTTCTGCCACCATGGTGGGTCTGGAGGCCCCTGAGGTGCCCCCGACGGCCGCCATGAAGTTCGTCAGCGCGGGGATGGCCGGCTGCATCGCCGACCTGTGCACCTTTCCCCTGGACACCGCCAAAGTGCGGCTGCAGGTACGCTCCGCCGGGTCCCCAGCACCCCGTGGGCAAAAGCAGCTCCCGGCCGAGTGGGGCTCTCCACGCCGCCTGTGCCACAGAGCCGGTGGCACCTGGGAGAAACAGAATATGGGCTGATACAGCTGGCACTCCACAGATCCAGGGCGAGATGAGGATCCCCCGGAGCAGCAGCTCCGTGGAGTACCGGGGTGTTTTGGGGACGCTGTGCACCATGGTGAGGACGGAGGGAGCCCGCAGCCTCTACAGCGGGCTGGCAGCCGGGCTGCAGCGCCAGATGAGCTTCGCCTCCATCCGCATCGGGCTGTACGACTCCGTGAAGCAGCTCTACACCCCCAAGGGTGCTGAGAGTGAGTGTCCAGGCAGGCCGGACTCCCCTTCCTGATGCACAGCCCTGTCCCGGGGAGAAACTCGCCCTGGGGGGCACCATCCCCTGAGATGAGCCTCGGAGGCACCGCAGGCTGCTCACCCTGGGGTCCCTGCAGGGCTGGGGGTCCCTACAGGGGCAGGGGTCCCCATTCCTGCCCTCTCCAGACACAGGCATGTCCGCGCGGCTCCTGGCCGGCTGCACCACGGGGGCCTTGTCCGTAGCCTGTGCCCAGCCCACCGACGTGGTCAAGGTCCGGTTCCAGGCCAGCGGGGCCCTGCCGGACAGTGCCCGCCGGTACAGCGGCACCGTGGATGCCTATCGCACCATCGCCAGGGAGGAGGGCATCCGCGGGCTCTGGAGAGGTAGGAGTGGACAGGGAGGGGCCTGGGAAAGGGGTGGGGTGGGAATAGAAATGGAAATGGCGATGAGGAAGGGAAGGAATGGGGACGAGGATGGGCACAGCAGGGCTGGGGCACCTGCCCAGGATGCCACAGAAGGGGCTGTGAGCAGCGTTCCCGATGCCACCTGCCCTTCCCGCCGGCCCAGGGACGCTGCCCAACATCGCCCGCAACGCCATCATCAACTGCGGCGAGCTCGTCACCTACGACATCCTCAAGGACGCGCTGCTGCGGACGCGGCTCATGACAGGTGAGGACAGCGAGGGGGGACGTGGCCAGGTGCCATCCCTGTCCCTGCAACATCCAAGCCCCAGCTCTTCCCCGCCTTTAGACAATGTCCCGTGCCACTTCGTGGCCGCCTTCGGCGCCGGGTTCTGTGCCACAGTGGTGGCATCACCGGTGGACGTGGTGAAGACGCGGTACATGAACTCTAGCCCCGGGCACTACCGCAATGCCCTGAGCTGCCTCCTGGCCCTGCTCAGGCAGGATGGCCCCGCCGGCCTCTACAAGGGGTGAGTTGAGCACCTGCAAACTCACTGCGATAATGGCACGGACCAGAGCCCCAGATATCCCAACCCACGCGCGGGACTTTGGGGAACGGGGATGTCCCCGACACGTCCCCTTCAGCACCGCTTTTGCCGGCACAGCTTCGTCCCGTCCTTCCTGCGGCTGGGCTCCTGGAACGTGGTGATGTTTGTGTCATACGAGCAGCTGCAGCGAGCCATGGCGCTGGCGCGGCCGGCCCTGGCCTGAGCCCCTCGGCGCCTTTCGCCGACCCAGAGAGGCTCAGCATCAATTATATTAATTGCCGAAGCGCCGGGGAGAAGCGACGCCACGCGCTCGGGGAAGGACCGGAGAGATGGAAGGAGAAAGGATGCTGCTCGAGGAGAAACGTGGGGGAACGGAGGTTTTCAGAGAAGAGATTTAGGGGACAAAGGAAAAAGTGTTTGTTGTCTTTCCAGCTTGGAAGAACAGCACTTCCCAAGGGCAGTGGTGCGGGCAGGCGGGACCAAGCTGAGGGCCAGGGCCGTTATTCCTTACTGGCGCTTCCAATAAACCACCCCTATGGGGTCTGATCACAGCGTGGCTCAGGGTTTCTTTGCTTGTTTGGGGTGTTTAAGGTCATTGTCCCAGCTCTACATGTGACACCGGTCCATGTGGCATTCTCTATGATTTTTGGTGCACTGAACAATTTCACTTTGATCTCTAATTATTCGGGTCTGTCACAATCACGAACAGCAGATCCTCCTTTGGCCCCGCCAAGGCAGTAGATCCTTGACCCACGCCAATCCCTCTAAAGCCTCAAATGGTCCCTTTTTAGGACAGTGAAAATGTACATCCTAAGCAGGAGAGGACACAGAATTCCCTTGTCCTGTATCTCAAGCACAAGACAGCAGGGAATTGCTTTCTTCCCACGGGGTTCCTCTGCTATCACTCCATCTGTAGCATCCCCATTTGTCGCAGATACTCAGTGCTGTTTCAAGGACTCCCGTCAGAAAAACCATTCCTGTTACCAGCAGCAAATTCCCGAGGCGGTTTGTACTCCCTGGAAGCGGCGGGAATGACCAAGGACAGCTGCTGCTGCGGGAAAAGGTGGCGCCTCGGGAGCTGCGGGCGGTAGCGCAGGGGCGGGGCCCCGGGACAGGTGCGGCACCGGGTCTGCGGTTCCGGCCCGGCCCAGCCCAGCCCCGTATCCGCCCGAGCCCGCCCTGGCAGCGCAGAACGCGGGGTTCCCTCGCCTTGGAGCCCCCTGTTCCTGCTGTGCCAGCGGTAGCTGCGCCAGGAAAGGGAAAAATCCCCGTGGCTGGGGCAGCGACGCCGGGAAGGAGCGAATGGTGCTTCAGGTGAGGGGCCGGGGGGGGAGAGGCTGCGCAGGGGCCGCCTGGGCCTGGGGGATCCACAGGGGGACCTGTGTCCTTTTAGCGCTGGTCCGTGGGACCCGGCTGCTGGGTGGGACGAGGTTGTCCCGCCACTCGAGGCTCTCTGGGATCGTGTTTCGTGGAATAAAGCTTGTGCCGCTGCGATGATAATGTTTTATGCGATGGGCTGAGCTTCGTTTTTCGGGAAGCGGCGGGATGAGGATCCCCGTGCCCCACGCCCCCCATGGGTAGCAGAGAGAAACTGCTCCTCGGTCTGCGACCAAGGGTCAGAGGGAAAAACTCAGCGGTGCTGATGGAGAAACAAGTTTTGTTTGGTTTTGGACTTGACGTTTTCCCTCTGATCCCACCTGATCTGCGTGTTTTGCCTTAGGAGACAGGAACAGTAGACAGAAGGGAGAATGGGGGCAAAGACAATTCGTTACCCCAGAAGGGATGAGTTTATTTCTATTTGTTTCCTAACCCACCTGGAATGATTTGGGTCTCAGGAGGCACCTGGGAGCCTCCTTTTGTGAACCAGGCGGGGCCGTGGCTATATAAAACGGGTAAAGGATTAGGGGGGGAGGAAAGAGGAGCCATGATTGGGATCAATGATACCTTGGGTGTTTGCATCTGGAAATGGCCATCGTTTTCCTGATGGGAGTCCTGGGAACAGCGCTGAGAGTCGGTGAGGATTGAGGATGCTGCAGCTGCAGTGCTGAGAAGGGAGAGTCTGCAGTGAAAGTTGTATGGTGAGTCTCCTAATGTCCCCTACCTAATGCTGTGCTAGCACCAAGTCACCTCATTTCAATTTAAACTGCCTTGAAATACTCTTAAATTCCAAATGCACATGGGAAGCTTAATGTTCCTAAGGGAATGCTTTAGGGATGTGCAGCTTCTGAACTGCGCAGATAATTCCTGCTGCTCCGTGGTTGTGGGACAGGAGGGTCAGAAAAGTAGCATCTTCAGTGCCACCTCGCAAATACTCAGCTCTGTTCCCAGGACTTCGAAGCTCCACTTCCTTGGAGCTCCCAGGATCAGGAGGAAATGGTGTTCATGTTGCACTGGGAAGGCATGGAGCAGGATCAGTGCTGTAGCTGTGTCTATTTCCTGCTCTCTGCACTCCTTCAAGGATGCCCTGGAGTGCTCTGTTTCACGGCAGGATAATCTGCATGTTAGAGCTTCCCGTGCCTGTGTGCGCAGCTGGGTCAGTCACTGGTTGTCCCGTCCCATATCCCATGGAATCCCTGAGGCTGGAAAAGCCCTCTGTGATGCTGAAACGCCCCCAGGACAAACCTTCCCAAGCTGCAAGCAAATCTAGTGGCAAGGAGGGAAATCCAAGAGAGTAGTGGGAAGGGCTTTCTACCGGGTCTGGACACCCTCAAGGCAGGGGTGATTTTTAAATGTTTGTCTGCAGCAGCAGCAGCTCCCTCCCTACATGAGAGCTGCCTCAGCTGGGATGAGTGCAAGGATATTCAGCTCTTCCTTAGGAATTGGAGCATGGCAGGGTAGAGAGCTCATGTTAAATCTTGTTTAAACACTTTTAATATCAAAATACATTAGAACAGAGACTTTGAGGAAATAACATACAAAAGTCTATTGCAAGCATAGGTACAAGCTGTCTTTGTTAAGGATTCACATTGATGGAAGTTTTGTCAAACCACTTGGAGGACAGAATGTGTCCAAAAAGTTTCGTTAACACCTTGTCTTCTGCTGCTAGGGCCCCAGGTCTCAGAGGCTGTGAGGAGATTCCTCCCTGGAGCAGGGTCATCCCGTGAGGATAAGCCACAGAGATTCTGTTGTGGGAGCAGGTAAGGATCTATTTCTACTTGCTCGTTGTTTTTGCTGGCTTTAGTGTCATGGCTGCAGTGTTCCTTCAGACATTGTGCCCTGCAGCAGCAGTTCCAGCTCCTGTGCTGGGCAGGGAACACATCTGGGGTAGGGTTTGAGTCTCATCAGCATCCATTGGAATCGATATTTGTTTTACTCCCATCAGTCTCTCTGGTTTGCCACCCTCGGTGCTGCAGGACAGAGCTGTGTAAAGGTTCCCATCTGTACCAAGTCCTGCCTGTGTCTCCAGCAGCAGGTTCTGGAGGCATCAAGGGCTGCCTGCTGAGCCTTGCTCTCACCTTGAGCTTTACAGAGGGTGACAGACTCTGCCCTTAAGGATCCAGTGTTTCTTTGGAACATTGATCGTTACAGCTGCATAACTAGGGAACGGGGATTAGAGCCAGTTCTTGGGACTAACACTGGCTTTGTCCCACAGACCAATTGATAGCACAGGGACGATGCCCTGGACCTTGAGGCTAATAGTATGTGTTACCAGGTGATTCTTGTAAGTTTGAACTGAAACGATCTTATGTTTGAGAGCTGCATCTCCCCTGCTGCTGGCAGAGGAGGCAGAGCTGGGACAGGACAGCTCCTCCATTCCTTGGTTCCACCAAATCCTGTGGTTTTCTTCCCGGGGCTGCTGCGGGTATTGATTCTGTGAGTTAGAGATAAAAATTGTGCTTACATTTGTATCTTAGAGGAAAGTTGGACTGGAATGCCACAGGAACAAGTTACATTCATCACGACATCACACAGCCTCCCAAGAAAGTGAATCCATGGGTATGGAATAGGGGTCACGGGGCTGGAAAAGGGATGAGAAGGGAAAGTGTTCTGGTGCACTGAGGTTGCTGTTCCACTGGACCTCATCCTTTCTGTGGGAAGTTTTACTGAGGATGTTGTTACAAGGTCAATGGCCCTTTATGCTGGAGGTTCTGCTGTGGCTCTTGTAACAAGGGACCTGATACTTTATGTGGAATGTGTTCTTTACTGAGGATGTTACAAATACCTGGCCTTTTATGAGGGCAGTTTGAGGGAGGATATTGTTACAAGGTAAATGGGCATTCATGGGCGCAGTTTTACTCCGATGTCAAAAAGCCTTGGCAAAGTCCAGGAACGTAGGTGGGATGTTTGATCTCTGCAATGGCTTCTGCCTGCTACAAAAGAGCCAATTTTAGTGGTTTGT
>VWYI01042154.1:8288-26057 GCA_013399455.1 Anthoscopus minutus | reverse complement strand
CTGCAACAAAGTTTCAGCAATATTGTTGCAAAGAAAATGCACAAGGAAAAAATATATAGAAGAATTTCTAAGATATTAATAAATTACTTCGATACTTCAGAGGACTTCCAAAATTTTAAAGAACGTTGTTTCTGATAAATTTTGCTCTTCCACTAAGGTAAAGAGCATTTTTCTTCTCATTGGTGGTAAGACTAAGTCAAAGGATAGGAACATGGATAAAAATGAGAGCTCCAATAATATTAGAGAATTAAATCAAATAAAATCTATGGTGGAGATGTGTAATATTTCTGATATATCAATGATAATTACAGTAACTGTAGCCTGAGATTTGTTGCTTCTACAGTCAGAACAATTTGTGTTTACTACATAAACTCATGGGAATTTCTCCTACCTTGTCCCCCCGATCACTGGTTATCACTGTAGGTCTCTTTGTGCAGCTTTATCTCACCATGGGAAATTGTGTACAATCCTTTGTGGGAAAGGGAATAAGTACCAATCCAAAGCTCAACATTTCCTTCTGTAAATAACTGCAGTGCTACTAATGTAGGGGAGGAAAGAGCATTCCTTCAGCAGCAAAAAAGAAAAAATTTCCCTGAAGTCAAGTTTCAGGAAAGTCATGATGTAGTAATTAAGAAATTTGCATCCTCTGTCCTTTCAAATGAAAAATGAAGTTCCACAGAACTTAAGGCAAATGGTAGAGGCCACTCTTTCTGTTCATGTGTTTTCCTTTGCTATTAAAGTACTCAAGGATGTTTCTGGTTATATCTCTGTTTAAAGTTGAGACATTTGCACTGAAACATCTTGAATTGTCCAAGCAAAAATTCATCCGGTCTAGCTGACCGTCATCTGTTTCAGAACAATAATGAGACTTCACAGGAGATGGGCACTGCTTGCCTCATCCCTGCTATGGGTGCAGCCCTTTGGCTGCCTGGCATCTGCTGTGAAAGGCAGCCCTGCAGCGATTCTCAGCTGACCCAAATTCAGTGTTCCATGGAAATCCAGAGTTCACTGATGGAGAACATGCTAATCATATCCTGTGAAAGATGAGTAGGGTGATCCTTACAGCTGGAAGGAGATGCAGCCTAAATGACTAAACCACTGTACTGAGTGCAAACAGCACACAAAAAGCTTCTCTGCCCACTAAAAGGTTTTGGCAGTAGATTTATTATAACAACACGACCCTGATTTTTGTTAAAGTGTGTGGGACAAAAACTTTTATTCTATGTAGTTAAATGTGCATTTTAATGCTGTCTCACACTCTGTGTTTTTCCAGCCAGTCCTCCTTGTCCTGCTGCACACATCAGTCAGGTAAAATTACACAGACCAAGCTGATGGCTCACATCAAAGAGCAAACCTGCACATCAGTCTTTACTGATCAATTCTCTCTGGCAACCCAAGAAATATCAAAATACAACTCTTCACAGTTAACAGTTTCTAAAATCTACACTTGTCAATTTGCAGGAAAAATATTTAGAACTTTTCAAAAGTAACTTGTCTTTAATCTAGAGACTGTATAATTTTTCAAATGTTATGCTTTTTCCATGTATAAACATACACATTTGTATGAACATATATGTCTGTACACATACAAGAAATGCTCTCTTTCCAGAAATGCTCTGGTCTCCAAGTCTGTTTTAAGAACAGAGCAAAGCTAAGACATGAGATAAAAGCAGAGATTTTGAGATTTTTGTGTCTATGGATTGACAAATTCAGTATGATGAATAAATTAATTTTATGTTATTCCTAAAATCTGGAAATGAATACATTAACATACATTAAACTGCAAGAGAGACATAATTTACTGTCTCAGTTCATAGATTAATGAAAGAATCATGCAAAGAGTGATAGGACTAAACAGTTTCAAATTACTTCATTTATGTCAGTGGCAGATGCAAAAGTTTGCATCTAGAAGTTTTAACATGTGTTGTTAGGAGGTAGTATTACACAAATAAAAGAAGTTTTCACCAAAATATATACATGTATTTATGATGGCAAAGTATCTAAAGGGATTTGTTACTTGAATTTTGAAAAGAATTTGAAACTCCCATTAGAAGGGCTGATTTTGTGGTTTGTGTGTTGTTTTTTTGCTTTAAATTTATTTTTAGGAGAAAGAGAAAAGACTGGACTCTCATTTGTCATTTCAGAATCTCTTTCTCCAGTCTCTCAGTCTCTTTCTCCAATCTTGCTTTCAAAGTCTTCAAAATTCTCTCGCAGTTAGCACCTTTCCAACTCTGTAACTAGTCTTCCCTTCTCCCTACATTATTTTCTATAACATCAAACAACAGCTACTTATTTTTACATAAGTGTCTTACAGCCTGTCCTTCCTTTAGTTATATGTCTATCTTATTATAAACAACAAAACTCACAAGAGTTACTGTGGTTTGAACATCATGTTCATGGGTATTTTTTCTTTTTACTTTTCTTGTCTTTTCTCTTGACAACTTTTTTCCCTGTCAAAATCCATGCAGTTATAGGGGTCTATCAAAAATTTGCTTTTTTCTAAAAGGTTTATTGTTTCCATTCTTCATAAACATGGGATTAGTAATCTGATTTATTTGAATGTAGACCCTGCCCATGCCAGAGGGATTGAAACCTATGATCTTTAGGGTCCCTTCTAACCCAATTCTTTTTATGATTCTGTGACTTTTAATGAAATTGTATTTGGTTTTTGCTCATTACCCATGCTATTGCCAGCTACAATCTGTGCTCTGATCTATTGTATCTTCCTCATATACATTTTCTCATTCAATATCTGTCATCACTTCCTTCAGGTGCATTGAGGTACCAGCCTATATTATCCGTGGATTGTCAGAAATCACATGGTAAGTCTTTTCCCATTTCCATTTATGTGATTGGTGTTCCTACTAAATCAAGGGGAAATTTCTTCTGATTCTACCAAAAACCCCACTGAGTACCTTTTTTTCAGTTAAGAACAGTTAGTATATCTAAGGGATTGTAAGCAGAATTCATGTTTACATTTCTCAAATTTGTTTTCCTATTATTATGTTTATTATAAGGAAGTCATAAACTTCACTATTCTACATAATGTACATGACATTTTTACCTTTTTTTTCTTAGTTAAAAAAATAAAACATAGTTTTAAACAAGGAACTGGTTCAATTGTTTGTGCTTATGTAAGGCACTGTTAGTACAAAAGGTTCTCTCAGGTGCTTTCTTAAGAGTCAGAAGTTATTTCATTATAATTTTTGAATTTATGAAAGAAGGGCTAAAAGTTCTTGCAGGAAGACCAAACTCAGAAGGTAACAGATGTCACCCAGAGCCACTTCTGCTCAGGTCTTAACATCCATAAACCACCAATGAAACTCAGACATGAAGCTACTCTTTAATAGTTCAAACCAATTAATTCACCAGAAGATGATTAACTGTTTATTCTGCTTTCCTTGCTACTTAGTTTCATTATAGTCAATCTATGAGAAGAAGTGGTTTGTTTATGGGAAGTAGCTGCTCTACCTTTCTACTTCCAACTCAGTTCCTTTATAAAAAATGTACTTTACTGCTAAGACTCCACACATCATTATTCATTTCCACAAGAGAAAAAGATTTTTTTTGAGCGCTACAACTCCAATTAAAAGTAGTAGGGATAAGCAGCAAGCCTTACTGCTTACCAAAACCCCATTTATGCCTTTCTACATGTACATCTTTGCAAAGTCACTCACAGAATTCAAACTGACTGGCAAGTTGATCAACTCAAAGTCCAAAATATCTGGTTGAAGAGGAAAATCATCACTTGGCTTAGAATAAATGCTGTCAGTCAATCTGCAGGAATGCAAACCTGCTCTCTTTTTTTTATTTTCTCCTTCTCTGAATCTCTGACAGGGTGAGAGGAAAAATAGGCTGATTGTGAGGAACGAAAGCAAAAGTTTTACACGTTATTCAGTTTACAGAAGACCAGTTCTGTTGATTTCAGGTGACCACTCTGGGTCTGCTTCTTCTCATAGGCTTTTCCTGGGGGAAAACACAAACTCTTAAAAGAAGTTTGGTACAGCTGGTAGCTATGTCAAGAAGAGTTCAGGCTTCAGAAAAAGCCAGCTTGTTGGCTGCCAAATCTAATTATTATTGCTTTATTGGTTGTGCATATGTCTGGAACAAGGAATGCACACACTTTTATTAATATGTTTAAAGAACTGTAATGACAGCTAAACCATTAAGTTATGTACTTCTACTTCAACTTCTGTTTGGCAAGTACTTCTTCATATTTATGACTATTATTCATTATACTTAGAAAAAATTATGCGTATTCACTGTTGCTTGTTTTATAACACTAATTGAAAATGCTTATCATTGACATGTAAACAGCCTGGTGTATGTTAAAGCACTTACACCAAAACCTGCTGATTTCCTGAACCTTATTTTGTAATAAAGTAGCTGAGGGGCTTTGTAAAAAACAACAACAAAAAACCAAACTCAAAAGCCAATCAAAGTTTTAAAAAACCTTTGAGTGTTTTGGTCTAGTTTTAGAGTATATCTTTTTTTTCTGAAAGCACTGAACATTTATAATTTTCTAAAAACGGTGTATTCTTAATATGCACATGATTACAATGTACTTCTTAGACAGCTTTTTCAACTTAAAAATAATATTATTATATTATCAATGGACTACTGGAATCTTTGTTGCTAGAATTCAAGCTTTAATTTTTCTACCAATTTCAAAGATCACAACAAACACTAAGTTGCATTTTTGGGATTTTGTTTTTTGTTTTGTTAGGGAGTTTTTGTTTGCTGTTGTTGTTTTGGGTTGGGCTTCACATATTGACCATCCACATGAACTTAACACAAGTAAGTAAGTAAGTAACACAAGTAAGTAACACAAGTAAGTAAACCATTTAAGAGTATCTTTATTTTTTTTTTATTTGCAAGAATCTCACTGAAAGAACAAAATCCCAAACAGAATACATATATCTGTGTGTATATATATATATATATGTAAATAGTTCACAAAACCTGGATGAAAAGTAGATTGAAAGCCATATGCATTTTAGCTTCACCAAGCTCATACACTGCTCATATGCTGCTGGATCAGCATATCTGACTGCCAAAAATTCCATTTAAAGTTATTCTCCCTTGGTAATGTTGCAGATCTGTGCTCTGAGACTGTGCCAAGCATTTGTTTGGATGAGGTGGTGGCCCCACAGAGAACAGGACATATTCTCTGTGACACTGTATTTGTACTGAGGTAGAAAAGAGCTCAGGAGATTTTCCATTTGACTTTTTATTTTCAATAGATATTATTATGTTGGATTTAGAGCAGCAAGAAACTTCTGGATTAGGTAAGGAAAACACAAGTATAGATTTAACCTACCAACAGGTCAAAGGTTTGAGTCCACATAAATGATTTTTATTTTGGCCATAATCACTGTCTCTTTAGAGTAGGCATGTAATATCCTCTGTATATAATGGAAACCCTAAGAAATATAATTCGGTTCCAGCACTCATACCCTTTCTAATAATGGTTCACAAACTGGCTTAAATTCATGGGTTAGAATGCTTGAAGGTTTCTAATTATCATTATCCATAGCTTTTTTTGCAATAGTAAGGATGTTTTCCACTTTGAGAAACTGTACTTTCTGGTTTGTTTCATGGGTATTGCAAGGCCATAGAGTGGTAAAATGTGGCTGAAATATTTTGTTGGAACTTGGGAAACTGTAACAGCTCAGTCCAGGATTTAAAATTTTTTAGAAGTTTAAAAAGACATCTCTGTTGCATTGACTTCCAGCCACCAGAAGAGTATAAAGATTCCTAACTGCACAAAAATTTTTTTTTCAGGGAAGAAAACCAGAAACACAACAAAATAATTAGATGAGGTGAAATGAAAGTATTTTTTATATGACAAATCTCTTAATTATGCAAAAATCAAATGAAAATAGAGATTACAATCAATTTTTATACTGTGCAATGTGAGATAGATATTTTTAAAAAGAAAATAATAATATTATTGTATGAACAATCTGGATTGCTTTGTATTATAGCTATAAGTTCATTTAAAATCATGTCAGACTAATATATTTATGAAAGAAAAAACAGTCACAGCCCTTGAAGCTCAACTCAGGAAACTTAGTAGCTGTGGAAGTTGAAACACACGTTCCTCAAATAGTTTGGTATTTTCATATTATTTCTGAATGTGTAGGAACTCCATTGTTGTGGGGAAAATGCAGAAATGGAAAAGTTCTTGATTAAAATTTACAATTTTTTTCTGAATCCCCTTACATAGGTCTTAAGTTCTTGGGTGTCAGGAAATTAGGAGCTGGGTACTGCCTTGGAAATGCTGAAAAGCCGTGGTTCTTCATCTATATGCATGCATCTTATCAGGCCTCCCAAATTTAAAATTACACTGTATTATTATCATGGGAGACCCCAGGAAACATATGGAGAAGAAGAAGAAGCAGCACATCTTGCAAAAGAGATAAATTATACCATTAAACATGTTTGGCTTTCACAATATACACCTACATTCATGCCTGGGGGAGGAGCAGCCATGGGGAGAAAGGCTTAGATCCACTTTCCAACAACAGGAATACCAAACACAATTATTGTAAGCACCCTGCACCAGTACCTGTTTCCTGGCCCACAGGCTGTTTCCAGGCAACTCAGGCATGCTTACCTCTTGCCCATTATTCACACACTGCAAACTTTCCAGTGCATTAACCAGCAATCTTTCATCTCTCTGTAAAACTGCCTCGCAGTCCTTGCATGATTGCCACAATCTGGTGTGCTTTCCCTAGCATACACGTGTCAAAATAGCATCCTTTTAGGGCTTTAGCTAGTTGTCTAGCTCATACTTCTTTTAATGAGTTTATCCCTTGCTACATCCAAGCATGCTTTCCTGCCATATAGCTACTAGTCACAAGGCTATCTTAATTATGTTAATCAGACTTTCCCAGCTAATACAATTAACTATAATTAGCTGATCCCTTTCCTCCTACATTTTTTTCCCTCAGGGGGATTAGGAGTTATTAAACTAGATGGATACCCAATCCCTCTTGCATGACAATCCCCCAGAAGAGCTCTAGGGCCAAAAGGCAGGAGCTGCACTGCCCATGCTCTTACCTAACCCAGCCTGATTGAGCAGTAGAAGACCCTTGAAGAGGCATTGACTGAAAATGTACCTTCCATTATAATTGCTTTACATGGAGGATGGAAGCCATGGCAAGACATTCTGTACTTTAAATCTGCTGTGGATTTTCCTGCAGTACTGAGTTGGTGACTGTCATCAGCTCAGCTGCAGAGGCACACACTGCAGTTACTGCTGCACAGTTCCTCCTCTTACTCATACTGCAGACAAAGCTCCCCTTACAGGTAGATAGCTGATATTCTACTGCCTGGCATGCAGAGCAATTCTGTACAGTTAGATGAGTCACAAAGCTGCATTTGCAGTAAATGAGTTGCAAAAGGATCATGTCCCATCTGGCATTATTTTTCTGTCACTGTTTTGCCACAAGTGACCACCACATTGCTAAAGCAATCTTCAGAGATCTCAGATATTTCTCTATAAGTACCATCACCACCTGTTGCACAGGCACATTGTTCACCAGCTAGAGGTTCCAAATGCTTTGTACAGGCTTATGATGCAGAAGGCATATGTAAAATCTACAAAGGATGCAAATATATTTTTAAAAAAATATTGAAGAGGTAATTTGGCTGCTCTGGATGACCTGAAAATACACGATCCAACAATACAATAAACCTTTTGAAAGCCTGGTATAATGGAATAGAGAAAAGAGGGGAACATTTCTCAAAAGCATTCTTATCACCACCAAACAGAAGTACCTGCAACTTACTGACAAATAGAAAAAAATCTGGGAAATTACTATTAAAAAATGGAAATATAAACGAGTAAAGTAGAAAAAAAAAGTGTGCCAGAGGCAGTCCTCAATTAGCAGGGATAATGGTAGATGACAGAATAACCTATTTAAGCTTAAGCTCAGCCTTTTACTGACACCATTTTTACTGATACTTCCTGCCTTTTATATGCTCAGTGTGCATACAAATGGTCACAGTAGGTATAGTGACACAATGCAAGACTTGAAAGTGTGTATCTGCTCACATCATCCTGAGTCTCACTCCGTGCATACTTTATAATTCCAATAATTTTTACCATTGTGACTGTAAGTTCAGACTGCTGACAGTGAAATTGTAAATGGCCATGCTCCAGGGACAGAGAGTCTACTCATACATCTCAGCCTCAGGGAGGAATTTCAAAATAAAATCACAAACTAATTTGAATACCTACTGTCATCATTCATTTGTGTATTTAATGACAATAAAGTGATGCCTGTGACCTCTGTGAAAATGACAGTTTCAGGTTCAGAGTCTACATGTTCCAAGGCATGAGAATTGCAAATTTAAATGCTTCTTTTTGTGGACAGCTTTACAGTATTGCAGGGGCAAGATTGAAGTAAAGTGTGTCGAATGAGACTGCAGGAAGGAATAGAAAAAATCAGCAGATCTTGCAGTGGTAGGGATGAGTTAAATACAGTTATACCTTGAGCTTGTCTAGATATAATAAGGAGCCTAGAATATTTGCTGAATGTATGTCTCTCTGCATATATTTCTGTGTTGTGTTCAAGACCTTGTTCCTTGGCAAAGTAAAAAGACACCTCATATATAAACAAAATATTGTTGATAAAACAGATACTTTAACAGTCTAATCGAAAAATCAATAATAGTCCAGACATATTTACTACGTAAAGAGAAAGAACTTTCTATATGGAGAAGCCTCAATGTTAAAACTGCTATACAAAGACTTAGTTTCTATCCCCTGGTGTAATTCTTACCCTTCCCCTGGTTCTCTGGGCCCTAGTGTTGGTGGTTTCACACTGTGGTGAGAGGAGGGGATTTCAGGGAGCTGTTGGCACCTGGAGTCCTTTGCTAGAGGGAATTTGCTGATCATTGAGATGGTTCCTTCATCCTCATGTTAGAGATCCATGTGTGGTCATATTTTTGTGTTTGTGTTAAGATAACATGCCTTTACATCCTCCTCTTTCTTATTTGCCTCTGTATCCACATTATATCAGTTTCATTATATGGTACCGTTTACTTATGGATTTAAATATATTAATTGTTGCTTTTATAGTATGTGTATAGATATATGTAACCCTTTATACATCTCTCTCTTTCTGCACTCAAATATGGAAATTAACATTTTCTGTATTTCTATATCAACAAATTAACAGTTTTCTATATAGGACTTTTGAAGACTTGCAAATTAATGCTTTTGAAAGATTGAGACACAAAGTTTTACATTCCCGCTTTTGCATGGTTTCTGTGTGGCAAGCATATCCCAGAAAATAATTCCTTCTACTTTTGTCTAGGAAAATACCCTCTGTTCCAAGTTCTTCACATGTAAGTTATAACTGTTGGGGTTTCATTAGCTACTGGTTGAATTGTCACAAGCAGATCTAATGGAATCCAAATTAGCATTAATGGATTTTAATTCATCACATGTGATACACACTTCTGAATTAGGCTAAAAATATTTTTATGTGATCTGTAAATTTAATTTATCCTGAAGAGCAGATTACATTAATTTTAACTTACTGGGAAAAATACATACACAGATGAACTTCAGAAATAAATCTCTAATTCACATCTTACCTGTTTAATAGCTGTGTGAGAAATGAATATATTGCAAGGGACAGTGTAGTTTTAGTACAACTTACTGTTTCCATTCACAGCCATCAACACTGGGACACAGTGAAAACAGAATTTGGCATTAAAGCACAGCCTAGTTATAGAGCAGAGTACACTGGAAGTGTCAAAGCCTTTGAGTGTCACCATGATTAGTGATAAAGAGTAGAACAGTAACAAGATGTGTCATAAATGGGACACCTGTGAGGTGGTGGAAGTCACAGATTAGAAGCACAGCAGACACAGCAGGAAGAAAGAAATACTGCAGTGAAAGAAAAGTGGAAACAGTTTAATTTATAGAAATTAATCTGGAAGCAGGGGGAGTCAAGACCAAACAGAACTGTGAGAGGAGCCTGGGAGAAATTACAGTAGATGTACCAGAGCACAAGAAGCATATGGAGAAGACACCTCTCCTCTAAAACAAGGAAGGTTACAGACATATCTTTTACCTTTCCATTTGTCCCCAAAGGAAATAACTTGGCTCTCAGGTTTGTTTGCAGTGTTATGAACACTCCTAAGCCTTATTTGAGATGAAAGGGAGCCAGTTTAGCAAAGAGTACTCATTAAAATGTCTGAAGCCACTCTGGCTTTTTTCAACTGAAATGCATTATTAAACTCTATTTGTACAAATATATTCTATATTCCTTTATAGAAGCAGTGGAGGCAACTGAAGGGGGCAATGACAACCATCTCTAGGCTGAGGAGCTGCTAGAAGCCCCATAGCCAGCATCAGAAGAGAATGCATTTTTCTATTATTGTCTTTCAGAACGTTGCCCTGGTACCCAGGGTAGAACAGACTTCTAGAGTGCAGTGTGTCCTCTTGGTAGCCAACTGCATGTCCACCCTTGGACAATAAGAACTGCATAAAAATCCATGTTGAATAAAATTAAGTGGTAGAAAGCAAGAAGAGACAAACAAAACTCTCCCACCCAACCAATGAGAGCCCAAACAAAAAGCACCAAATGAAACCAGCACCAAGTGTGTTGGGAGGAAGGGGTTAAAACTGAAGGATTTGGTGAGAATGATAGGTTTGCTCAAGTGACCTTGAAGCTGGGAATGTCAAGGCTTGGAGAATAAAATGACACTGTGGGAAACCATCTATTTTGCCTGCTGCTGTTTTTCCTTTGTCTGTTTAGAGAAGTAGAATTTCTGCGTAGAGACAACAGGGGTGTTTACAGAGACTTGGAGGCCCTCTCCCAGATGTGCTGGACCTCCCTGTCTTGGGAGAGAAGATCAAAGCAGAGATCATAAAAGCAGAGAGGAAAATCACAACCATGGGAGAGACTGCACACGTGCCAGGCCTTTTTGATACGTGAGGCTGGGAGCGGCCTGGGCACTTTTTGCCCCTTGCTATGATGGAATAAATTTACCAGTGTATGTGTCTGTGTTTTGCCTGGTGTGGGGATGGAATAAATCTATTCTACACACTTCAGCTGTGGATTTTGGCTGTCTTCATCACCTGCTGATACTCTGTTCACACTGGGTACCAGCAACTCTGCTCTGTGCAGAAACAGGAGCACTAGCAGGAGGTTTGGAAAATCCTGCTCTGTACATTAGGCATATACATGACTTTACTATGGAATATTTTATTAACAATGAAAATATGGATGGCTTCAGTTGATTGTAATATGTTTCCTTTCCTACAGAAAATTATAAGCATAAGCTGCAGCTTTTCCATCAACACAGGTTTTTGCCTTACTCCAGCTCTTTTGTTACTTCTATTTGAAGTTGGACAGAAAAGTGGAAAAAAACCTACTAAAGAACACATTTTTGTAATTCTCTGTACAGGCTTGCATTCACTGGAAAAATGACACTATTATAGAAGTATGAATACTTATAGATATTGAGCATGATTAGCAAATATATGTTTATAGTTACAGGTATAGATATATCCAAAGATAATCATATATAAATATATTTTTATTATTCATTCTTACTCTTTCCCTCTTCTTTGGTGTTCTAGAGACATCTAAACATTTCTGTTTATCTTGCTTTGTGCTATGTAGTTTGTAAATAAAATTTGTAAGAATTGTAAAATTTGTAAGAATTGTAAAATTTTAATTCAGTATATGAGACCAGTTTTGCATTTCCTTTCAACTTAAAAAATTCAGTATAGTGATCTCAGCTCATACAAGCAGATATTTTTTTTTCCTTCTGGTAATCTAAAAAATTCTCTTCCCCTACTCATTATTAGGAAAGAAGGCAAGATTGTGTATTTTGAAATATCTTCCAGGTGGAAGCATTTGCAGCTGAAATGAAATAGGGACTGTGGGACTATTTACCCCTTAAAATTATCTCTCCATTCAGAGGAGATAGTGACAGTGTCTCTCACTCTCTGGAACCCGGTTCATGCTTTTTTGAGTTGTGTCTCTAGTTTTGGTCTGATCACGGAATAATTTTACCTGGTCTCAATTTATTTGCATTACCTAGCTACATTCTGCTTTATCCTAACCACTAATAATATTATCCTTTCTGTTTTATTGTGGCAACTGACTACAGGCAAATTAATGTCAAATTGAGCATGAATATATTATATATAGTCATTACTTTAATACACACTTCCATAATTAATAATGGCAAGTACAAACAGTAATTAAAAATCCTAAATAATGTATGGCAACTTCTTCACATCTGAACTCATACTGCAATGTTTCTTCGTCATTTCTGTTTTTAAATTAATCAACAAGCTAGAACATTAGCATGCAGTTTGCTGAATAACAGGTTTTGAACATGCTCAGCTCTCTCTTTTCTCTTTTTCCTCTTTCTAACCCATATGCATGGAGTAAGATGTCATCAAAGAATTGTAAGAAAACCATGTGAAAAAACCTTGCACATAGTTAAATTTACTAGAAGACACAAAGTTACTTCATGGTGAAATGCAAGCCTTGCTATCACTTTAAAAAGAAGTGCCTAGGTGCTGCCCTCTAATAATTCCCTGCTTTGTCTAACTTGGAGATTTTGGTTTCAAGTGTCAGAAACTTGATATTATTACTAAAAGTCATTTAAAAAAATAAAAAGGTGGTAATGGTCTTGACAGCAGACACAGGTAGTATATTCTTGTGTTGTTTGCAGTGGTTTGGAATGCTGATGAAGCATATGTGTTCTGGAAACTAGATGCAGGACTGTATTTAAGGTTAACTGAAGAATCATACACTGTTAATCCTTTCATTGTTGTTTTGATGAAGAAACACAGCAATGCAGGTTAATTTGCAGAAGTAAGGTCACTTGCAGATTAGAAGCCAAGTGGAGAAGAATTTATAAAAATCAGTATATTTAATGAATTATAAACATAAGTGAACTTCTGTATTTATATATTTGTATTTTGGGTTATTGATCCAGTAAAATATTACTTGAGAAGCCAAAATGCTCTAGCATTGACTATCTGAATTATTGTCATATAATTTAATTGAACAGAATCAAACCAGGTTTCAGAATGTGCATAGAATATGTGTCCAAATGGCCTGAACCAGGTTCTTTAGCTCACAGTGCTAGAACCTTGAGGAAGAACTTTATACATTAAAACAACACAAGCAGCTTTGTCCCAGGCAGTGGTTTCAGTAATCAAAACAGATATTTTCCTTGCTGTACGTTGAAGTTTCAGGTGAGTCAGCAGCCATGCACTAATTAGAACTCACCACCAAGGAATGCAAAGGTCGTGGATCAACATCAGTCTTCACTCTATCTCCATTATTGAATTTTCCTATACAGGTAAATGTGTCCTTTGCATCTTTGCAAAAAAAATTGGTTATACACTGCAGAAACCAAAAAGGGGTTCAGTGAGCTGTTCTGGGAGAACAGCTGAAGGAGATTGCACTGGTATGACTTCACAGAAATGTCTGAAATTCACATCTTCAAAATAAATATTTTCAAATACTTCAAATATTGAAGTAGCAATACTTTAAAATTTTGTAATAAAGAGAATATTCTGTTTTCAGCTCTGTCCTATTTACCAATCAATGTCAAAATCCTTATATGGCAAAATTTTTTTTGATCCTGGGTATGTAAAACCCTGCAAAATAATGAATATCTGACTTTTCTGTGTTCTACTATTTGATTTGCTAATATTCAAACATATTACATATTAAATCTTATGTTTGCTGTTTCCTCAGTTACAGAAGCGGTACTGTACAATTAATTCCATAGAATTTCCTAAAATTTTGCATTTGAAGTCTCTTAGACTCTTCACACAAGCTAATATTAAAACACATTACATATTAAGTCTTATGTTTACTGTTTCTTCAGTTACAGAAGTATTACTATACAATTAATTCCATAGAATTTCCTAAAATTTAGCCTTTGAAGTCTCTTGGACTCTTCACACAAGCTTGATCCTAAATGCAGCTGCACATTGTCAAGGTCTGTAGAATCCTTCCTGCCCTGGGTGGCTCTGCAGGGGGAAAGGACCCTGGAGCAGAGAGTGACAACATCACAGGCACACCAGCAAGGATTGCCACCTTGCAGGACCTGACTCCAGGGATGGCAACCAGGGCCAGCCAGGAGTTCAGTGATTCACAAGCAAGTCCACTCTGGGGACAAGCTAGAAAATCACATCAGCAGATTAAATCCTGATCACCAAGAATAAGCAAATTTTCGAAATAACTCAGGCAATGAAAAAATCATACAAATACTTCTGATTCACTTTCTCTGTATGTTTTTAATTCTGGAAAATGTTGAAGCAGAAAATAATGGAATTAGTAATATAAAATAATTAATTTTTTTGTTATTTCTAATATAATATTAGAAATAAAGCAATAGATAAAAAAGTTCCCCAAACTGGGAGTTCCACATGATTTTCAAAGTAACTTGCTATATTAATCCTTATTGTCATTTAAGAAAACTGATCTCAATTTTTGGTTTTAGTATTTTTACTACTCACAAGTAGATTTTTGTAGTGATTTTAATTTCTAATAACCATGAACCATCACTTATGCAAACAAGCTTTTAAGCCTGTGGTTCCTCTCGGCACTTGTAACTTTCTCCAAGAATTCACAATTTCTAAGTATTCATAATTCAAAGCCTTATGACTGGTGTATTTTTATTTCTGTAGCCACACTCTAGTATGATGACCTAAGAAGATACATTTAACAAACTAATGCGCAAACAGTCAAGCAATGTATGCAACTTTTGTATTTTGATGATGATATTATTCTTTCCAAGATTATATAAAAAAATTGTTTTAGAGAAAAACATAGAAAACAAAAAAAGTCAAAGACTTTTGATGAAAATGTGTACTATATGAGTTGATGTTTTTAGTCCTTTTGTTTGGCCTTCCCTTTCTCCTCCATGTAAAGGCAAAATGGCTTGCTTGTGTTATTCTTACTAGCACATACTGATGTAATTTTTGTTCTCATTTTACTCTGGTGTGTACCTGATTTCTGTGGCTGAAGGTCTTTAGCGGTGTAATTGGAGTACTTTTGTGGGCTGAAGTGTTAATGTTTCTAATACTAATTGGTTTTCATGTTTACTTGCCTTGAAGTACTTAGAAAAGGATTTGTATCATTCATCTCTAAGCAGAGAGGAAATGTTTCAGCATTAAGCTTTATTACATTTCAAACTCCTTCCTTGGTATTTCCTCTTTACCACCTGCTTGGCTTCATACTGTTTGTTCTCTTTGCCTCTTAATTTAAGCTTTCTAATCATCTGTTAATGCAGTTTCAATGAAACATCCCTTGCATGAAACCTCATCAGCTACCTCATTACCAGACCTTATTGAAGTCTCTCCACCTATAATCACCTGGCCAAACTTCCATTATGTTTTGTCATTGAGAATGTGGGCAAGGAGAGATTCAGTTACACGAGCACTAATAGCACATAAAAAAAATAATTTGACTTAACCTTGGTACAATGAATAAATGATTCACCACTTGAAAAAATAGACTCCAGCTTCAATTGCATTTACAGGCATCTGTTTGCTTGCCAATTTAGCTGGATATGACGTTTAGGTACTATAAATGCATGCAACAGCCAAATCAAGTACATGTAATGGAGTATTCAGAAACACTAATCATTCCAAATAATCTCTGGCATTAGAGGATACAAAGCAAATATGCAATTTAGTAATATTACCACTTATTTGCATTTATGTTCTTAGGTTAATGGTTATTTGTTCTTCTCAGCTTACACTGAGACAATAAATAAATAATCTATTAAAAAAGTCATAGGTTATGATGTCAACATATAAAGTGCCAGTTTTTCAGAATTCTACAATTTTTTTTGTACAAGACCATGTTTTTCCTTTGGGCATAGCTAACTGAAGTCCTTAGAACAGCTCTGACATATTTAAAGATAAATATGGACACTACAAGAAATGAAACAGCAGCACTAAGCAAAAAGGGTAGTTATGTGAGCACAAGAATTTAGCCTTTACAATTTAACACATGTATTGTAGGAGAGAACTATAGTTATCCTAAGATTTAATCTCTAAACAACATATTGCTCATGAAGACTGTCAATTGATTGCTGTGGTGAGGGCACTTATTTGTTTGGTCCCTCTGCAAAGCTGAGTAAATGTTCTGAACTGTGCCTTGCCAGTGTATTTTTCACACTCCAGAAATGAGAACAATTCCATTTCTGTGGTGGCAGCAGTTTTGGCCCTTTCTTTGAAGGATACTGACAAAGGTAAAATCTCTCTGAGATTGTAATATCAGAACTGAAACTCACTGAATTTGTCAAAATGCTTGTAAAATAAGTAAATATTTGTTTAGATATCTGATGAGATAACTATATATTTCTTAGAGAAAGACCGCTGTGGAAAATTTCCACAAATTAAAAGCAGTGAAATATCTCATATTCCTACCTAAATTTCAAAGTATTTTCTTATACGATGTACCAGAATTGAACTTCAAGTTATTCTAATCTGATATAATATATAATTCAGACTGTAGAATGCTTTTATTATTCTTATATGAAATCCAGCATCCTCTGAGTGCAAAACTACATGTTCATGATTTCTGCATGTTCAGATTTCATATAAAATATTAATTTATTTGAGTTCTACATACGACTGATATGTAAACTTCTTGTTATGAGGTCTACCTATTATTAAGCATATCTTTACTCTAGTGGGGATCTACAATATCATCTTCCATCAAGACAAATAATCTTGACTTGTAAGTCAGAGAATTTTTCTCTCCATTCTAGTTAGTTCTGATGGCTAATCACATTCTCAATAAAATTTTTTCCCTAATTTGAATATGCCTTTCAGCCAGTAATTTTTTTTATATCAACAAATTCTTTAGAAAAAAAAATTCATATGGTGAAAAAGACTTCATCTATATGCAAGATCTTCCAGCCAAATGAACAGAGTTTCTAAAATGAACAGAGTTTCTAAAATTCTAAAATGAATAGAGTTTCTAAAATCTATCTTAAAATAAGGCATTTTCACTAGCCCTTCAATTTGTGGTTCTCTTCTTATTATAGTCCATCACTTTTTAAATATGATTCTCAAAACTTAATTTCCTTCTTCATTTATGTACCACCTTTTTTTGATTTGTTTTTTAATTAGAGACAAATTTCCCTTCTTTGTTATGGTTCTGTTTGTACTTCAGAATAACATATATGCTTGACAAGTCTGTGTTCTTGCTGCACAATATCCACCTTGCAGATCAGTATTATGTGCTCCTTTATGAGTAAGATTTGAGGGAATTTTTAGCATTTACTTTTGCATCAATAGGTCAGAATTTAAAATCATGTCAGAATTAATGTTAACACTTAATGAAGCTGCTTAGATAGATCCAGTGTATTGATTCCTACATAAAACTACTTCTTGCTGGCTTCCAGTTGGTCAGTTCTTAATCCCTTTTTTCAAGGGATTATGAAAACTATATGCTAATTATTTAAGTCTGTACAACTTTAAATCATAATTTTGTAACATGTAAGTATATTAAATGTGTAGTTATCTCTATCAGTCCAACTTGTAATCTCATTTAAAAAAAATAAAATCAGTTTTATTTGATAAAATCTCTCCTCCAGCATGTGTTATTGATTGCATTTATATTCATCTTAATTTAATTATGTATTGATTGGATCATGTGGACTTTCCATTCTTCTGCTCAAGGATGATAACACGGTAATCATATATATATATACATACACATATATATATATATATATACTTTAGCTGGG